>OY998169.1:75190097-75790097 GCA_963921995.1 Oxystoma pomonae | reverse complement strand
CGGACAGCAGATGGCCATCAACTTTTATTAGAGCTATCTGTTTTCACTATAGTTTGGCAAAAAATTAGATTTCGACCATCCAGACCATCTTAGAGATTCTATGAGTGTTTCGTGATGGACTCGATTAAAATCTTTCTCATAATTTATAAAACAGCTTGAGCAAACACATACCAAAAACCAAAAGCAGTTTGTCAAAATCATTAGTCGAATGACTTTACAAAGCATTTTCTTTTTATATGCCAAAACTATTAGACATAAAAAGATAACAAATTACTCGCCAATATTCAGGGCGTAACCCTGAAATTCATTTTCTATTATCCAGCATTCCAACGTTATTCTTATATCACCAAATCCTGCTGTACTAGCCAAACAGACAAGCCGACGCCGCCGCGCCATTAAACTAGCGCTACTGTTGCATAAGGCCACTTCTCTAAAAATCTAAAATTTCCATAATCCAACAGCTGTAAACCCCATGTAAATTTTAGGAAACGCCGGCGCCGGGTATATACGCCTTATATACCTAGGCCAAACTATAAGCAACATCTATATAATCTAGCCAGCCACGGAAACCAAAACAAAAGACATTGGCTCAGCTCCGGCACACATCCGCGAAAATTCATCCATCCGAAAGGTTTCGGTCAGTTCCGGACGCCTTCGCCATTTTTGTTGTTTATTTGTTTTGATTCTGTCTTTTCATTGGTGCTGCGCGTATTTTTTACTATACGTCGCAGGTATCAAATATCGATGGGGTTATGTTTCTTCCCCAGTGGCAAAAATCCAGAGGCTTTTTCTCATACGCAACTATTTCAAAGAGTAAACAAATACATGACAAATATCGAATCCTTTTATGAGTATGCCTCACTTATTAGTGACCTTATTTCGTCGCCGCCGCCCCGACGATCTTATTGACCCATTGGTGACGTCACCGCGACGCGTCGGCGTCGCGTGCTGCCTACTTGCTGGTAGCTAGCAGCGTCTTTTTCACCCCATCAGCTCTAACGCGGGTTGAAAACACTCTCTCAATTGGATAAAAACAGTTTTCATAATAATATATTACAGTAAACACAAGCCTATTTAGCTCATTTTCAAATAGAAGAAGTACTGTGTTTCCGATTCAATACTCATCGAGTAGTTTTAAGAAATGTCAGTCCCTTCTGAAAGGAAGTAAGATAAATAAACTTTTGTGTGTTTGTTGTTAATACTCGGCCTCCATGTACTTTAGTAACTTTAATAGTCTGTGATTTTCGTGACCAAAGTTTATTAAGATTTTTCGTGATAAAATAGTAATTTTTAAAATTAAAATATCCTTATGGAACTTTAGAATATGCGACATAAACTTTTGTGGAAGTAATAAAATGAAGCAGTTGGTTTCATAGATAATGTCTTGTTGCTTGCGTATCTTTCGAATGGTAAGAATAATTGATGTTGTTTATAAATATTAAAATAAAACAATATATGGGGACAAAACATGTTTAGACGCATGCGCAACGTAAAGAGCCTTTTATACTATTAAAACATCAACATGTTTTTTTTACAGAGTGTTCATTTTAAAACTTTCCACCCAAGATCTGATTTTGGAGGAATTCCCTGATACGTCGATTTTTGTAGCACGAAAACTTTTATAGCACGCACCCTTTTGAAGGGGTAAACTTTACTTCTATATAAAAAAAAGTGGGCCGACTGATACCTCGTTTTGAAGGTCTTTACAATCGTGCAAAAATTTAGAAAATCTACTGATTCGTTCTTAAGATATTAACTTTCACAGTTGCATTAGCCAATGCAAAAATGATTTTTTTTTTTGAGAAATACTGGGTACGTCGACTTTGTTTTTATTAATAGTATATTTTGTCATTTAATTTTTTCTTTCAAAGGAGGCACGTGCCTAAAAAAATCCAAAATATGTCCCCTTTAAATAAAAAATCGAGGTGTCCGAGGATTTCTCCAAAATCAGTGTATATTATTTTAAAGGGGATATAATATTTATATTTATTATATATTATATAATATAATGCAGCACCAATCGCGGATTTGAGGGAGAAGCAAGGAGGGTTAATTACCCTTCCTATAAACGTAACTATTCCATAAATGTTAAAAAAAGTTCGTTTTCAAATTGCCAAAATTTTCTACATTTAGGACGTGTAAGATTTTATATGAATTTAATTTTCCTGAGTGTCAAGCAATTATAGTTGGATCCGCCCTTGTTTTGTGCAGGGTAAAGAGCTGTATCGTGTGAATCTGTAGATCTCAAAAAATCTTAAAAAGCCAATCCTAAGCAAAAATTAAAATTGGGAAATTAATTTAAATCATTTTCTGCGCTCATTTAAATCAACACCTTTCTAAAAAACAACATACTATCTACTTACAGGATTATTATCCTAAATCCATATTAGAATCTGGAAAAAATACAAACAAAGATTACTCCATTACAATATAAACAAAATATAATTAAGGATATAAGCTATCGAATGAAACATGTGCAATGACCATTATTTTTTCCCTAGTTCCCTACTTTGGCTTTAATCAATTCACCCCAAAAGGTTATGATGACGTAATCGTCAACATGGGTGGATTTTTTAAATTAGGGATAAATATATCTTTTGTATTTTGGTATTAGGTAAATAAATGAACTATAATGGGAATAAAATTTTCAACAAAATTTATCCATAGTTTTTGTGATATTCCAGAAAAATAAAAATACACTCCAAAATACGGTTTTTACGTTAATCTGGATAATTACATTTTCGATAAAAATTATTCACAGAAAAATATATATGTATATATATTCGTTTGATAGTTCTCAATATAAGTGAGTCGTCGGAAAAAGTGTACCCAACCACTTGGATGAATATGTAGGCTTTTCCAGTGGCGTAGCCAGGGGGGGGGTGGGGGTTAAAACCCCCCCAGGAGGTCCAACGCAATCTACAATAAATTAATCATGATCAGCACAGGGAGAGCTATAGCTCCCCCAATTTTTTGACCCTTTACTCCGGTTTGTGACGTGTGTTTGGTATGATATCTTAAGTTAAAAAAATTTTACCCGCGGTGCTATGACGTCATTAATTTTAATATTTTGAAGTTTAATTCTATGGAATTTTTCTCACCAGCATTTAAAACGTGTAATAAATGACATTCTTAGTATAATTTTTCGTCAAATTTTTATCTGCGGCGCATTTATGATTTGGCAACAAATCTATATGTACCACAGCAACCCACCCCTTCTTCCAAAAATATTTTACAAAACACCTAATAGTCGAGGGCTATAGAGTCGAAATTCGGCCTCCGTGGGCCTTTTGATAATGATTTTACGAACCCTGTTTTAATCGGTTACTAATAGACCACTTCACATCACATTGCCTGTGAACAGCCTCAAAAGTGCTGCAGTTAAAAATTGAGGTTAGGGCAACAAAAATGTTTTTTAAATCTTAACGGTTTGACCTACGATGATGAAATTAAATTAAATAATATAATTTAAAAAATAACATTTAGTGCATCTAAGGGCCGGTAGAGGGCAAAATGTGTTTTTAGATTTTTCCCTGTATCTCCTGAACGACTTATACTGCACACTTGAAACTTGGTCTGGTGGTCTTGTACTAAATAGTATTACCAATCAGCCTGATATCACAAAAAAATAGTTAAGCCTGTGAGCGGAGGGCCCTGAACTGGACCGGTATTCTCGTAACTAAATACGCTCAGCGTTTCGTACTCGCTGACCGTATGATAACGTAATATTCGCATACCACGTGACCAAAGTAACAAAAATGGTATTCACGTATATTGAACGCAAGGAGTCAACGAAGTGCGCTCAGCGCGTGGCGACCGTTTGAGAAACACCTACCATTTGCCAGCTGTTTTTCCCTTCACGCGTACGATTTTCCTACCCTACAATACTTTGTAGAGTGCTGCAGAAAATATAGTAGTTTTTTCAGTTTGCGTTTTTATTAATAATTAGAAAAATAAAAATCTCTTATTAGTAGCTTGGGGAAGGGTGACAAACACGTACACATCAACCTTACTATTTGATGCTCGATGTAAGACAACTTTTTTTTCCAAAAAATTGCAACAAAAACTTTTCTTGTCAAAATCGACATCGAAATAATTGAGCATCCGTATAATACTAGAAATAGAAGCAATCAAAATTCTGTAAAACCAAGGGTAAAAAAAGCCATTGGTCAGCGGTGCTTTTTGTATATTTCATCGGATGTGTACCAAAAAATATCTGGTTTTGTTAGGCTTCTGCCAACATTAATTGTTTTCTTTCAAAAATAAACTAAAAGCTTTCATGAAATATGAAATTAGCAAACATGAAATAAATAGCTTAATTGATATAAAAAATAATTAGCAAACAATATAGGTAACTACCTTTATTTCTGTGTTTTCGTCTGTATTTTCTTTACTTTTCTGAAATATCACATTTTTCACATTACTTACCATTTTTATGTTTTTTTTTTATAAATGTACTAAAAATTACTATTTTCTTTTTTTAATTTAACAGTTCCATGAAAACATACATTTTTCCACGCGCGAGGTTTCTCTTGTGGATGTACGAATTCTGTGTTTGTTGTTGAACTGGTTAGGTTATTTCTTGGGTAAAAAATACCTTAGAGTTTTATTTTCTGTTTCTTAAAATGTAGAAAACGCATGTTCACTATAATTAAAAGGTATAACTTACTAGATATATAAGTAACTATTGTGGAACCATTTTAACCATAAATGCTACATAATAAAGTATTAATATGAATATACCACCGTGCCGGAAACACCACTTTCCCTGACTGAGTGCCGGAATAAATTTAAACTTTCCCGCACTGAGTGCGGAATTTTTTTGTAGGTGTGCGGTTAAGTCTCGGGGTAAATATTTTCCCGCACACTGTGCGGGAACGTGCTACTAGTTTATATCACAGGGTCAAAGGGCGGGTTTAACTGAGCTAAATCAAACCATCAAGTAATTTTTTAAAGGATCAACATGCACTTGTGCAAGTCACCATTTGATTTACCCTTTCTGAACTACGGATCGAAATCGATCACGTAATAGCCTCTTTCTTACACACAGAAAAAGAAAAGGAGCGACAAGACTAACAAGAAATAAAAATGCAAAATTCGGTGATGCCAAGATGTGCTAAGCGAATTTCATTTTGTCTGCTCGTAGGGCAGCCCGCTCGGCAGAGCGAATACGAAAAGTCGTCGGTTAGCGTGCCGCTGAGCGCGCTGTTCGCTATTCGTTTCGCTTAGCGACTTCAAAACTTTACGTATTACGAGAATACCGGTCCTGACGCCATTCTTTTGACAATTTTGAAAAAAAAAATCTATTTACGCAAACTTAAGTTAAGGGCATCGAATATTTATATAAATCGATTACTTATAGACCACTCAATATTTCTCCACCTATGAATAGCCTCAAAAATGTTGCAGTCCAAAAGTGAGGTTAGGGTGACAAAATATTTTTTTAAATTATAACGGTTTGACCTACGATGATGAAATTTGGTAATCATATTGGCCTTCGGGCCAGATTGTATTATAAAAATAAAAAATAACATTAAGTGCCTCTAGGAGCCGGTAGAGGGCGAAACGTGGTTTTGATTTTTTGCGTAAATAGATTTTTTTTTTGAAATTGTCAAAAAAATGGCGTCTGTTCAGGGCCCTCCGCTCACAAAATAAAAAATTTGTTGGTGATATCAGGCTGATTGTTAATAGGTTGTACTACAAAACCACATAGTTTCAAGTGTGCAGGATAAGTCGTTCGGGAGATACAGGGAAAAATCTAAATACACATTTCGCCCCCCTGGCCAGAAGCCCAATACGAGTACCAAATCTTATTTTCGTAGGTCAAACCGTTAAGATTTAAAAAATATTTTGTCGTCCTAACCTCACTTTTTGACTGCAGCACGTTTGAGGCTGTTTACAGTCAGGGTGATGTTAAGTGGTCTATTACTAACCGGTTAAAACAGGTTTCGTAAAATCATCATCAAAAAGCCCACGGAAGTCCATATGCCCCCAACTATAAGAGATCAAAATTTTGAAAGAATTTTTTGTTTTTTCTGTCAAAATTTTCGCCTGCGGCGCTATACCAATATTAAATATTGTAACAATTTTGTTTAATTTTAAGCAATTTTTTGTCAACAATATTTTAAACGCGTAAAAATAGCATTTTAGTGTAATTTTTTCAAAAATTTTGCCTGCGGCGCATTTAAGAGTTAATTTTAAAACAAATCTGCATGTGAGACTACATGAGACTTGCTTTTAAAAAAAGTATTTTTGTTTCGTATACACTAACTCAACACCTATTAAACTGCCCCTCTTCCCTCCCTGCAGTTCAAGAGCTCAAGCAATAGGCACCTACCTAATTTATAAAAATTTTCCATATTTGATTTTTGTTAAATGATGAAACCCCCCATAGTCGATTTCTTGCTACGTTACTGGCTTTTATTAAGACAAGTATTCGATTTTTAATGCATATGCATTAAAAGTTCAACCAATTCTAATGTTTATTTGACTCCAAAAAGTAAGGATATCACATGAAAGAGCTATTCTTAAATATAGAATACCATGTTTTTCAGTGTAATGTTCAAGTCCGTCAGTAAGCAACACACCATTTAAATGAAGAATTAAATTTTGTACAAAATCTCTAATAACGCCAAAGTTAGTCAGAGCCTTAGTTTTTCAGATATTAAAGATGTATTAATTAAGATTTCTTGGGTTGGTAGCATATCGGCCTACCGCACGAAAGGTCTCGGAATCGAATCCCGGCTAGGTGCTTGGTTTATTATTAATATTGGAATATTATTTAGCAAATCACAAATACAGCAGCTTGCAATAATTATAAAATGAGCTTCAGGCTACTGCGAACATAGGGGGAATCAAGTCTAATTTACTCTCCGTGCCGTACGACCGAGGTGGATTCAAAGCACGCAGCAGTGTTATCTTTTATTTTGTTTTATTTCTGCCTTGCTCGAGAAACAGATTGTTTTTGGAGAATTTTGTAAATCGCCCAGAACCTAGTTTATCAACGATTCATAGATTTGTGCAGAATTTTGAAAGTTTGGTTGTGTAGCGCCAAGAAACCATAAAAAACCCACTGTTTTGAATGACGAGCAGGAAGTACGAGATGTGATGATTTGCGCTGCAGTGGACGAAAATCGAAAGTTAACTAGCCACCAAATTTCCGAAGCAGTTGATACTTTTTCAGCCACTGTCTTACGTGTTCTCAAAAAGAATGGTTATAATTCTTACAAAGCGTCAAAAACGCATCAAATTTTTCCGGAAGACAACTATCGTCGTATGGAATTTTGCGAAACAATGATGGAAAGGGTTAATCGTGATGAAAACTTTCTGAGAACTGTTCTTTTCACAGATGAAAGCACTTTTCCATTATTGAATCGTCATAACCCAACACACATTCGATATTGGTCGAGGGAAAATTTGCATTTGTATTTTGACCTAAGAACACAGTATCCCCAAAAACTAAATGTTTGGGGGGGGGGTATTGTAGGGGAACACGCAATTGGGCCAATTTTTCTTGACGACAATTTGAATGGTCCTAGATACTTGGATCTACTGCAGCAACATATTATTCCAACTGCTACCCAGTTGTTAGGTGTGAGATTTGGTGAAACATGGTTTCAACAAGATGGTTGTCCCGCTCACAATGTTGACCTTGTTAGGGAATATCTTGATAATGTATTTCCTAATCGGGATATAAGTATACGAGGAACTATTTTATGGCCAGCTCGATCACCCGATCTTGCTTCTAATGACTTCTATCTGTGGAGTTATATCAAAAATAAAGTTTACGGGCATGAAAGGGCTAATAATTTGGAAGAACTTCGGATTAAAATTGAAGAAGCTTTTCAAACTAACACCTCTAACATGCTTGAAAACGTTAGAAAGGGTTTTTATAATAGGCTCGGATATTGTCTAGCCGACAAGGAGGACTTTTCGAACATTTGCTCTAATTTTTTTTTGACTGGGAGAATCTTTTTGGTTTTTAGAATGTATTATTTTATTTTGAGAACTTGCTTTTATTTTGTTTTTCCTTATTATTTTCATTGTAACACGTTGTTAGTTAAATCTGAGCAGTGGAAAATAAGACGCTCTAATTTATCACTGACAGAAACAAGAAAATTACGTTATAAAAATTTACGTATTTATTGACCAAATTCCGGTTTCATTGACTACGCTCCACATGGCACCGTGGTTAGAGGCGTACTAAACGCAAGCCGCGAACGGTGATCGCAAGCCTGATTATTGGTTGCTTCACCGATAGGTGTGCGGTGTCCCTGCATGTACGTACAGTGGCAAATTGGACTTCTTCTGGCCTATGTTCGCAGTAGCGTGAAGCGCTCTCTATAATAATAATAGTTACAAGGTTAATTTGAATGTTATACTGGGTGTATCTTTCACCACAATGGATATTTTGTGTTTGTCTTTAACTTTGCAAAAACTTGGCACTGGGCATTGAACCATAATGGACGGAAAGTCCCAGTATAAAAAAATATACGTGCCTGCTGGTGCCATTTATTTCCATTTTCATTCCGTTGAAATTTTCTCTCATGCATGGTTTAAAAAATCACCTGGCAAGAGACAGTTTTCCGGCCCAATAAAATATCATAGTTTTTAGTTTATTCGATTTTCCCGTGACCTGCACAACGTAATTTACACTTTTATCATTGCCAAAAATATTTTGGGACATTGTTAGCAATAACAGTAACCCTCGTGACATATAGGATGAAACGTTTTTGTTTCTCACACATCATTATGACGGGAACCCACAAAAAAGCCGAAGTTACAAAAATCGAAACACAATTGAACAGAAAATAAAATGTCCGAAACGAAATATAAATGAAAGTAAACCACAGAAATAATGCACTGGAGCACCGAGAGGGGGGGTTTTGGGGTTAGACCCCCCCCCCCGAGAAGCCTGGTTATGGTCACATTTTTACTTTAAATTAAGTAAATTTATTATTTATCCCTAACCCCCCCCCCCCCCCCCCGAAGTCAATTCCTGGGTGCGCTACTGAATAATGGATACTAATATAATTTTCTAGAATTTTAATTTACTCGATCCTTAAAACACGAATATAATTTAACCGATTATAATTTTCCTCAACTTTAAAATATCAGAATTACAAAAGTATTGAAAATATTAGTCTAGAAACGAAAAACACTCGACCCACAAATTGGTAGAAAGCATTATGCCCGATCCTTAAATGAGCAGAACCACAATCCAGCCGAATCGCTATTGGGCATGCGTCAAATTTTAATCTCTAGAGCGCCGGAGGCCCTGAATTGCGGTGTTGACAAGTTTCTCTATTTGGAAGATGACACGGGGATTTCTTTTATTAAAACCTTTTATTTTACTTCACAGGCTTCTTACTATTTTTGTAATGTAGGTCCGACGAAAATACAATATTATGAAAAAATTTGGGGATAGGGGGTGGTTAAAGTATGTAAAGGGAATAAATTAATATAATATCACTACTTACTTCGACACTTCTTTGCCGTAAGCCTGGCAACGTAGCAATTGAATTCGTGGCTATCGATATCGGTTCAAATCATTTTCGGCCAGATTGGGGTTCTTGAATTTTGTTCGGCATTATTATGTTTCTATCGAATTATTTTCGTTAAAAATATTTTCTAATGTTTTGTGCTTGTATAGAAATATGTTTCGCTTAAATTTAATTATATGCATACAGGGTGTTTCAAATTCGATGCTCACCATAGGGATCTCCTAAATGGTAGGAGATACGAAAATATTTAAATTGGGGCAAAGTTTCGCAATTTGACGCTTTGCTCAAAACCAAAAAAAAAAGTTTACAAATTCCGGATAGTTCCGAAGATAGGCGGAAATCCCCGAAATCTTCATTTTTTTCTAGTTTTTATTTTTCTGCGCCCTTATTCTTAAAGCTGTCAAAAAACGCTTAAAACTTTCTACAGGAACTTTTTTAGGATCTACCTAGTAGGAGGTCTGTTTTTGAGACTTGACATTTCAGTGTGACAGGAGCACTGTCAAGTTCATTTTTTCTTATGGACACATCCTTTTTTGTTTATTTTGACAAGTCACCTGACATTTTGGATTTATTGACCATCATCAGCCCAAATTTAATTTTGGCTTTTAACTTACTCAAGATATTTTGGAAATAACAAATAACTTTACCTAATATTTTAAAAATACGTTTTTTCTTTGTTTTTTAATCTTTGAATTTGGGCTGATGATGGTCAATTAACTCAAAACGTCAGGTACTTGTCAAAATAAGGTTGTAAAATATGTGTCATCCTTTATGCACCAAACGAAAGGAGAAAAAAAGCATGTGTCCATAAGAAAAAACTAACTTGACAGTGCTGCTGTCACACTGAAATGTCAAATCTCGAAAATGGACCTTTCATTAGGTAGATCTTAAAAAAGTGCTTGTAGAAACATTCAAGCGTTTTTTGACAGCTTTAAGAATAAGGGCGCAGAAAAATAAAAACTAAAAATAAAGATATCGGTTTTTTCGCCTATCTACGGAACTACCCTGAATTTTCAAACTTTGATTTTGGTTTTGAGCAAAGCGTAAAATTGCGCGACTTTGCCCTAATTTAAACCTTTTCATATCTCCTACCGTTTAGGAGATCCCCATTGTGAGCATCGAATTTGAAACACCCCGTATATTTTCTATCGATTTGATTTTCCCGTCATTTCATTTTCGAGACAATTATTTTCTTTTCCTTTAAATTCTGCCAAATTTTTCGGTTTCGGGTTTTTTATAGCGACCCATTATACGATCAGAGATCGGATTCTTGACTTGTGAACGCATATGAATGCGCACACGGATTTTAATTCTTATATTCTTGAACCAGCGTTCACCGATCAAATTCACCCAAAAACCGTGCGAACTGGATCGCTTGGCTCTCGACATGCTAACATCATCATTTCGAGAGACGCGTGCATATAAATAACTATTTTATATTCATTTATTCAATTTATTTTTGATAATTTTGTTTTTCTTCACGGCGCCGGCGCACGGTTGTAAGGTCATATGAGATCATGCGGCCAAAATTGCTTCAAATAAAAATAAAAAATATATAAAATATATCATGCCATTATTTTGTAACCACATCTAACCTAATAAATATCATATAACTAATACCATAAAAAAATTTACACTGCAAAAAATTCGTTTCAACATCAGAAGTTTTTGCAAGGCAAGTAAATATTTTAATAAAATGGCTGTTTTGGAATTTATCCCCAAAGTTCTTTTTTTAAAATTATATCATGTTTTTTGAATTTAAGCGATAATATTTGGTTTTCCAAAATATCTTTCTTTTAGTTCGATAAAGTAAATTAGCTACTATGATACACATTATTTTTTTTTAAATGAAACGTTTCACTTTCTGCAAGGAAATAAATAATCTGCAAAGTTTGCTGTTTTGGAATTTATCCCTAAAGTTCTTTTTTTAAAATTATATCATGTTTTTTGAATTTAAGCGATAATATTTGGTTTTCCAACATATCTTTCTTTTAGTTCTATAAAGTAAATTAGCTACTATGATACACATTATTTTTTTTAAATGAAACGTTTCACTTTCTGCAAGGAAATAAATAATCTGCAAAGTTTGCCGAAGAGTATATTTTGCACTAAAAATAAACTATATTTCACCGTCTTTCATAATTAATTACTTGTATCTGCCCAAGTTCGCCTATTCAAATGAAATAAATTTTTAAAGTAGACCGTGCATCTTGAAGGTGCGTCAGATTATGTTCACTTGTTTTGTGAGGAGGCATCCGAGTCTAGAAATAAAGACTTCAAAAGATTTCGACAACTATATTTACGCAAATGTTCAAGATCTGCTACTAACGAAGATATTCTTCATTCACTGCTGATTTCTTTTGATCCTTATTTGACTAATTTAGGGAAAAAATGGAAGAAAAATGTTAGTCCCGAACTGGACGTGGAAGCTATTCAACTGCTAGCTTTGTAGAAATGTTAAGTCTTTTGATGCAATTTATTTATAGTTACTTTATTATTATTAAATAGATTCAAGTAAATATGTTATTTTCAGTAAAATATACAGGGTGTCCCACGACGAATCAACACGATCGATCGGCTGAAGTATTTTCTTATTTTAAATAGGACACCCTACATATTATTTCATTTTCTATCTTTAACTGTTTTCCCACTATACTAATTGAAAATGTTGGGATGCAGATTTTAAATTATGGTTTTTATCTCAAAAACGTCTAAAGTTAGGTATAGACATAAAATATGTCTAGAAATCTTATAATCTCAAAATTAAATAATATATTGTGTCATTATTGTCCCATTTAAAATAAGAGAGTAGATATCCACTTCCGATATAACCGGAAGTTCCGCTATCTTCAAAATATTCTAGCCGAGTTGTCTCCATCGACATTGATATACTGACAAATTTTCAAAATTTTCCATAGCTCACTTTTTGAAAAATCGATCGTGTCGATTTTCGTCGTGCAGCACCCTGTATATACAATTATATTTTTTTTAAATTAGTACAGAAAACCTAAACTAATAAAGTTTAATAATATTAATATAATATGTTAAACACATTTTAAATATATCTTCAATTATAAAGGAGAAAATTAAGGCTTTCGTCACTTATCTAAAAAATGCAATGTCTTCTTAGTTTCTGATAAATTAGCTAATTTTTACTTGTTCTTTCTTCAAAAGATCTAGTAAACTTATTTTACATTAGATCTCTGGATTTAAAAACAAAATTAATAGTTTCTATATTTTGGCCGGATAATCTCACCACCGTGCGGCGGAGTGTTCACTTCACAGAAGTGAACGTTCGTGAGATTCAAGAATTCAGCCCCAGCCCTCCATCTACAGATCTGTGTTATTGTACCTGACAGTTGAAGCTCTACAGTCAACCAGGCAGATTTCCTAAATATACAGGAGAACAAAAAAAAATGCAACACCATGTATATGAATAATTATTTGAATAAAAATTATTTGTGTGTATCCCTTATCTCAAAAAAAATATTTGATAAATTTTCTGTCTTCTAATCTTTCCAAACCAACACATAATAGTAGTTTTCACAACTAGTGGCTAAAATAGTGGTTTTTTTTACAAGCGTTGGTTTAAATAACGTGCGCAGCGAGGTATTTAAAAACGCGAGTAAAAAAAAGCACAGTTTAGCCACGGGTTGTGAACATTATTTTTTTTAATACCTTTATCAAAAAATCCAAGAAAAACAGGAAAATACTTTTAAAAATCTCGAACGAAGAGAACTTCTCGCAAAACACACCATCTTTACACTATAAATCAAGGCGGCCGGTAAACGAAATAACAATGGTTGCCATAGCGATGTGCCTTTTAACTCGGTGACGTTCATTGCTGCGACATTTTAATCTCTGACAGTTTGATATTTTTACGATGTTTTTAAATGATTTTTTCGTAAATACTTGGTGAAAACTGGCGGAAATGGCTTAATTCTTAGGCAAGAATAATGAGATTTTTTTCAATATTACTATTTTTCGCTACTTCTCTTTAATTTTGGGTAGAAAACGGAGATCATTTTTTTTTTGCACCCGTGATCAAAAAAAAAGTTTCGGTAACCAAAAAAGCCATGCTTTAGTTATCTGCAGACAATTACTAAAATCATGTTTTTGGGGAAGGTATAAAAAAAACGACCTTTTCTGAAAATTTTCAATCATTTTTCTAGTAGTTTTTGGTCTTTTTGGATTGCTTACAATTAACCTAAAAAATAAAAATGCCAAGAGTTCGCGGTCGCCAACAATTTCATCATTTAAACTTCGAGAAAGGACGCATCGTGGGCATGAAAGAGGCTGGTTTTGGTTTAGGAGAAATTGCAAAAAGGGTTAATGACAATCCATCAACAGTCTTAAGAGTTTGAAGAAGGTGGTCCAATGATGAGACTTATAGACGTCGTGCGGGTTCTGGACGCCCTAGATTATTACAAGTTCGTGATTTACGGCATCTTAGACTTCTTGCTCTCAGAAATCGACGAGACAGTATACGCCAAGTAAGAGATATTCTAGTTGCAGCTACAGGACGAGTGTTTTCAAAGATGACGTTTAATCGAAGATTGCTTGGTATGGGGCTGAGGCCTTACCGTCCGCTTTTGGTGATACCTTTGACCCTACAACATAAGGCTCGCCGCACCGCTTAGAGTGTTGCAGAGCTCGGAAAAACTGGAATGACTAATGGAATACCATAAGCTTCAGCGACGAATCCCGGTTTTGTTTAAACGGCCATGATGGACGCATGAGGGTTAGGCGATTTCGAGGTGAGATACGAAATGTAGACTTTGCTGTTGAACGTGATACAGCAAGACAGCAAAGTATCATGGTATAGGGTGCTATATGTTTAGGAAGCAGATAACCCCTAGTCCTCATCAACGGCAATCTGACTGCTCGGCAATATATCGATGAAGTGCTGCAGCCAGTTTTACATCCCTACCTACAAACTATCCCAAAGGCGATCTTTCAACAAGGTAATGCCACGCCGCATATTGCTCGTGAAACATTGGACTTCTTACATGAACTTGGCATAGAGACTTTGGAATGGCCAGCAAGATCGCCTGACTTGTCGCCTATCGACCACGTATGGGATATGATAGGGCGAAATCTTAGTCGATTACCACGTCCCCCTGGAAACTGAGATGAACTCTGGTATACCGTAAGGAGGATTTGGCTGAGTGTTCCTCAATATCATATAGACCATCTTATTTTGTCAATGCCCGATAGAACAAACGAGTGAATAAATAACCATGGAGGAGCCACTCATTATTAATTTTTTGATGATTATCATCGAGGAACCTTCTTGGAAATGCAATAAATTATTAATGCCCATTTGCTCTGCGATTTGCTTAAATAATGAGTATTAAAGAAATCCATAATCCATAAGTTTGCTCTGGCCAAAAAAAAAGTTTTCCATAGCTAGGAATTAAATCTTGTTTTTTAAGTTCAACCACTGGATGGCGCTGCTTGTCATAAAACTATTATTTGTTGTTATTATTTATTATTATTATTACCATAATTATTATTTATTATTAATTTTTCTTTGCATCAGTTTTTACATTAGATTTTTCAGCTTCAGTAAGGGTCATTTAAACATATCCAGGGTAGATTCTTTAAACGGAACGGTGCTTCTAGCGGGTTCGAGTTTGGTTTTATAAAAAAATCCAAAAACATGTTAACTGAGATTTTTAATTTTCTTTAATCGTGCTATCTTGGTTTTTTTATTTCGTTTTGTTCACGAGGTATGGCAAAAAAATATATTTTTTAAATAGGAACTGTATAGTTTGACATTTTTGAATTCTAAAAAAAATTCTCTCTTTTTGATTTTTTTGACAATACCACACACTAATACTCTATCTTTTATGGTTTCCAAGATAGAGGCATTTAAACTTGCATGGAATGGTTGTCTATGCCCTGTCTTACAGGGGATATTTGAATGAATATCGATGTTTTCCATACAGATTTAGATAAAAATATCGTGATTATCGTAAAAGATAGATCTCCTACTGTGTGGTATTGCTGAAGAGAGAATATTGTTTGCAGATTTCAAAAATTGCAAAATATACAGGGTGTCCTATTTAAAAAAAAAATGCCAGACCTCGTAAACTAAATGACATAGACAAAATCCAAGATAGCACGATTAAAGGAAATTAAAAATCTCAGTTGATGTGTTTTTGGATTTTTTTATTCAATCAAATTCTAACCCGCTAGAAGCAACGTTTCATTAAAAGAATCCATCCTGTATATTGGCCTTAAAATCCCCAATGCTAGAAAGATGCCCTACAGTGCATATAATCGTAGGTTTCTCAGTATAATTGAAGAGACAGTTGTATTGTTTCTAAAAAATAAACAGTAATATTTATTTTAATTAAACTAATAAAACAACAAAAAAAACTTGCATAAAAATATGTGGCCATAAAAACTTGATGTCATCATCCATTGGGGCATCATGGAAATTAAATTGAATGTGGGATTGTCTCTTCATTGACTGGTCCTAATTTGTAAGTCATATAGTCTTACCAGAAACATCCTCCATCTAACTCCAACTGTTCTTGTATGAGTGGCAAAATATTTCGAACTGTTGGTTTGGTTAGCCGGAAACATTGAAAAAATCTAAATCTAAATCTAGACCCTTCTGGCAAAACCATTTTTATTTTTTTTACCGTTTTTGAGTTGACAAAAAATGAGGTTAGAATTCTCTCCTAAGGATGATTTAAGGCTCGATATCTGGCATCTTAAATTTAGGTATTCCTTAGACTACAAAGAAAAGCTGAGCAAACCAAATCAGCTACTTAGCACCGTTAAGAGATCCTTAGCGCAAAGAAATCTTTAGGAATAAATACTTTAAAAATACTTCTCCTTTCTGGTGTTGCATTTTTTTGATTCTCCAGTTATAAAAAAAAAAATTCGTAATCAGCCACGACATGCCACCTGTCGAATAAACTGAGAACCGTAAAACCAGAAATCTGCGCTTTTCACACTAGACTCACTTTTTTGTTTTTTAAATATTTTGGCTTTTTAGTTCTGCGCAACAAGCCTCCTCACAAGCGATTGTTTGCTGATGCTTTAAAATTAGGACCACGCATAGAAATGAGAGCGTATCTCTGGTACTATGTAGTATGAAGCTCCAATTGCAGGTTTTTTTCTATTTCGTGCATTTTCAATTTTGAACTTTTTGTTTCTCAATTTATTCGACAGCGGATTACGGACCTTTTGTTTGAAATTCTAGAGGTGTGCATAGTTGCCTGTGCGTAGCCTCAACTGCCAGGTACAATCGTATGACTTCCTGACGACTCCTAATAAGGATGAAACAGGTCTGTAGGTGTCTGTCTTCATATTGGAGGCCTGGTCGTACTGTGTGTTACTTTTATTTTTTATTTACTGTTAGCTTTTGTTATTAATAGGAAGTATAGCCTCGTGTACACTATCATTAACAAAATATTTTATTATATATACATTTACTAAATAAAGTTTTTTGGATTCTAAGTTTTTATAACTTTTTAACTATTTATCAAAACATCTAAGTATGCTGTGACACTTTAAAGTGAGAGGTTTCTTTGAAATTTAATTATCATTTAAGATATCATTAATATTATTTTACGGTTTGATTTTGAAACTTGGACTTTTGAATTTGTGTTAATATTTTAACTTAGCTCCAGCAATTTTTTTTTGTTTTACCAAAAATGAGTTTTATTCTAACTTTAGGGGATCTATAAGCGTTCAATAAAAATCCTCTTTTCTCTCAAAAGATGCTTAGGGGACCTCAGAGTATGTAAAAAATGGTCATTTATGCACCAAACTAGCACAAAATCATTGTGACTCATTCAAACTCCATCCATATATATATAATAGTCTTTTGTTTGTCGCCACAATGAATATATTGTCGTGAATGCCCTTTAGGCATTCTATCTTGCCCTTGCTTGGTTTGTAAATGTTAACGACTCAGGCTATGAACCTAACAGTTAGCATTAGGAAGTATGTGATGTTTTAAGTTCAATGAATAGATGTTTTTGTAAACTCACGTTTTGTTATCACATACATCCTATAAAACCAATCGAGACCAGCAAGAAGGGGTCAGTAAGTTTAGTAAGTTCATTAAGTCAGAAAGTTGTGATGTATTGCTCAAGAATAAGATAAACTGCTGAACCACGACCTACCCCTAAGATAGAACTGTGACGCTGCTGTATTAAGACTGTTGGATGTTAATTAATTACAAGTAAGTAACGTTTTTATACTTTGTTATAATAAATTCATTAAAACCCGGTACGGTTGGTTTATTAAGTCAATTAATAAGAACAACCCCGTCACGAAAACCCCTACGTGACAATATTCATGGGACATTCTTTGCCACCCTTTCATTTTTTATACGCGTCCAAAACGCGTGCATTGTACCAAAAATTGTAGGTGGTTTAAATATAGAGTGGTTATAATAATGATTTCGGGTGTTTCAAAAGGGCTTTATTGAATGTTAAGAGGACCAGAAAGTCTTTGAGCTCTATTAGCTTTTTAAAAACTCATGCCTTTAAAAAATTGTCCAATTCATATTTAGTTCACAGTCATATCTTAAGCTGGTCTGATTGATTAAATTTATATAAAACATTTAAAAATTTTAACATTTAAGCCAAATAGATGTCATACATAGGCTTTTGACAGCTGCATAATTTTATGTGCTCTGTCGGACTTAGAAATATTATTAAATCTGGTAAGCTTGGTTTTACAGAAAAACACTTCAGGCGTACCTCAGGGCTCCCACCTTGGTCCTCTCCGTTTTTGGCTAAGAGTCTTTTATTTGCTGACGATTTTAAATGTTTTATTCAAATAAACTCACTCGATGACTGCGAGATGCTACATAATAATTTTTATAACATTGCAAACTGGTGCAGTTCAAATGACTTTAAATCGAAATAGTATTCATTATGATTACACATTGAATAGCTCTATATATAGAGCAGAGAATCAAAAAGATTTAGAAGATTTATTTGATAAAAACTTATACTTGTCTAGTCACATTGTCTCCAAAATCAAAATAATACTAAATCCTTCAGTGTCGATGTAAGGCTCACACTAATAGAGAATGTGCACAGAAAATTTTTAAAATGTCTATTTTATAGGATGTTCAATAATTATCCACAAAGGGAATGTGAATGGGATTGATGCTGAATTAAGGATGATTTATTCTTGTTTTTTGTTACTTTAGTTATGAAATGAATTAATTATTTTAATTTTGCACTTAATTAACAATTGGAATTATATTAATGATAAGTCAGTATCTGCAATTGGCAATGCTGTTGATACTTTTCAAAATAAATAAATATATTTATATTTTTTCCTATTTCTTCATTTAAATTTGATCGTTTATCGTCTTAAACGCACCCCAATTAAACACAACACCCTTCCCCATGCGGATTTTCCCATGCCAGGACAAGTGCGCTGCACTGCAAAACTGCACCCCCTATTATACTTTTGTGCAGATTTATTCTATTCGGTCTCAACAATCTATTTGGTTTCTTTTGCATGTGAGGGGGAGTAAATGCATGGAGACAAACACTGTCAACATTCTTTAGTTTTTGTACAAGTGCATGCATGGGGGAGAAATGTATAAAGGGTGTTTGAACGTAAGGGAGTTAATAAAGGCCAGCGTGAGTTTTTGATGCTAACCATTTTTGGAAAAAGATACCGATTTAAAGTATATTGACTACTTTTCTTACTTGGCAACCCTATAATTAGCAGGGATTTTGGTAGCCTATAAAAACTTTCTTAAAATTTATATATATAGGTGTGCATGGTGCCTGTGTACCTTCAACTGCCAGGAACAATCCTATGACTCCCTGATGATTCCTAATAAGGATGAAACAGGTCTGTAGGTGTCTGGATTCTCCATTAGACATTGGAAGCCTGGTCGTAATGAAGTGAGAAACAAAAACGCTTTGTCCGATATGCCACGGGTGTTACTTTAATTTTTATTTGCGGACACGAGATTCACTGTGTTGTTTTTTAAATTTTTTTTTTATATTTGTCGAATAAAATAAAAACTTGCTAAAATGCATTTTTCAGATATCATATGACAAAACATTTCTCCAATTGATCTAAAAATATGCGAATATCATGTAAAATCAGCGGTATTCGGGAATGATTACAAATGATAAGCAATGGCGTCCTACTGCAATGAGCCGGTAAGCATCATGGCGTCCTGTTCTACGTTTATACAGTTTTGGCATTTACCAAAAATGACTGTTAAATCCTTTTCTAGACGCTTTGCGAACAAATATTACCAAAAAAACGCCTTCTTGAAAGTTGACAGTCACCAACCCAAAAATCTTTTCTCCACTTTGTGGAGTATTTGAATCCGTCATACCTTTTCATTTTTGAGTTTTTTAATGCGCATAAAAGTTTGGTTATATTTATTACCTTCAAAATACATGAAATGGTTGGTTAAAATAAACATACAGAGCACAAAAATTTGTGGAACATGGAACCATAGATGAAAGACAACTTCTTGCTATCTTGTAAAAATGGTCGGAAAACGTTATGCTAAGCAAGTGTCGCGACGTTTTTGGGGAAACGTTTTTAAGTCGTCAGTGCCGCTCTCAGGCAATAACCAATATCTTTGGAGACCAAACAACGTCACGACATAGTAATAACTTTACTATAGTCACTTAGTAACGTCTGAGTCAGGTAATTGCATCGTTAAAAGCGGTCGTCGTTAAAATAACTAATTTATGAACTTCATACGACGTTTATTTTGGCGCATCTTTTAGAAATTGTGATTAGCATTTAGCATTAAAGAATGAAATAAACAACAAATTGAGGAAAAACCGAGGGGAAAACCAATTAGCTTTTTAGGATAGTTCTTGGTCAAAAATAATAGAAAAATATTATATCCGAGATATATATAGTAATGATGAGAAAAACTACTGAGACAACTGGAACCTTCGGCGTTAATTTTTAATTAACTAATGTGTGTAACTTAAAAAAATCTTCTTTGGACAAGCTCAATTTTCCCTCAAAATGAAGGTGCATCTGCCTATCTGCAGATTACCAATCATCATGACACAAGATTTAATAAAACACATCCAGCGTTCGTCCCTATTTGTAGCAACTCAAATTTATCAGAAAGTTCCAGCAGAAATAGTTAAATTAAAAAAATGATTCAAAAATATCGATAGGCAAAAATACATTATATGCTTTCACTAACACAAATTTACATTTGCAATGATTAATAATATTAATATTTTAGTTTCATTTGTCATATATCAAATTATGTTTCATCCCTTTATCGTCATTTCAGTTTTTTTATACATTTTATTTCATACGCTAGGTAAGCTAAATGAGAGCTAAATGTATTGTAATATACTCCATTACGTTATTGGTTTCAATCCGCGAAATGATATATTACATCACTAGTCCGGGAAATGATACATTACATCACTAGTCCGGTAAAGAAACTAAAAAAATAAGAATAAAATAATGGATTTCCCACTTACAGTATGAAATAAAACGTTGTATGATACACGGCCGTGAAATGTCATTAAAGGTCGTCTAGAAATTCCGGACTCGGCTCCTTCGTGGCCTTGTCCGTAAACATCTTGTACTTGTACTTGTAGTTTTATAGAGCATTTCCCGGGCTTGTAACGTAAATTACTATTACATTTGAGTAATAAAAGGGTAGAATAATTTGATTATTTTGTCAAGTAATATTTATCGAATAATAATAATATGATTTTTCTTTTAATAATAAGTGACTAGTTAAAAAGAATATTTTTCTCAAGTAGGTACAAGTTTAACTTCTGTAAGTAACATATTTCCCAATATTTAGTTTTACTAATAATGGCATGTATTGTTATTTATACCTGGGAAATAAATAAATAAAATAAAAAAAAATAAATATATCCTCGCTTTATGAGCATGAGTAGAATCGTACTGATAAGCAAAACTGGTGCAAAACTGGTGCGAAACTCGAGTTTCAGTTTCTATTACCTTTTTCGAGGAAATGCTCACTAATTACTGTTTTTATTTTATTTTTGCTTTACAGTTTTAAATAGCTGATATAGCTAATATCACTGATATACGAATATTAAAACAATGTAAATAAATCCCAAATATATTAACGCACGTTCAAAGTAAACCGAATTAAACTCTTCTAAATTAAGACGGATTAAGAGTAATGGCTTGTTTAAAAAGCAATACGGAAAGACGAGAATCTTGTCACCTTATCCAATCAAATTAAACTTCTATTTCTGGATACATCCATTTGAATTGTGTAAATGTCAAGAGTTCATCGGATAAAAGTGTTCCGCTTAACAACGAGAGTTGGGATAGGTTTAACTTTATGGGTAGATCGATAAAGATTGGGCGTTTTTGACGCTTCCAGATTTAATTAAAGCTGAGTTTATACAGGCAAATGAATATTAAAATAAAAATAACCAATAACAATTTTGGTGTATAACCAATAATTAAAATAACTGAACTAAACGGTTTCCTTAAGTAACACCTGCCAAAAATAAGTCAAAAAATTTAAAAATGCCTGAAAAATAACCATTTAAATTTCAGATAAAAAGAAAAATAAAAGTCCCATCCCATCTTTTTTTTATTATCTTTATTCCTTATTTTTATTTCTGCTGTACAAACGTCTACATCGTTTCACATAAGCACAACTTTTATTTTAATTTTAATTTTTATGTGCCTATTTAAACCTAGCTTAAGACTTTTTCAAAATTTAAAAATTATTTTAAAAGCGTAGAGCAACAAGAAATATCAAATTTGCCAGCTTAACAACAAGAGTTGGGATAGGTTTAATTGGTAGATCGATAACGACAATAAGAGTATTTTTGATGCTCGCAGAATTAATATTTTTTTAAGAGATTTTTAAATTATTTTAGAAGCGTGGAGCCACAAGAAATATAAAATTTAGTATCTTAACAACGGGATTTGGAATAGGTTTAATTAGTAGATCGATAAAGACATCAGTGTTTTTGATGGTTCCAGATTTTATTAAGATTTTTCAAGATTTATAAACCATTCTAGCAGCGTGGGCCAACAAAAAATTTAAGATTTAGTAGCTTATTGACAACGAGAGTTGGGATAGGTTAAATTAGTAAAAAGATAAAAAGTGTGTTTTTGACGCTTCCAGATTTAGTTAAGGTTTTTTCATCCTTCATAAATTATTCTAAAAGCATAGAGCATCAAGAAAAATTAAATTTAGTAGCTTAAAAACTAGAGTTGGGATAGGTTTAATGGGTATATCGATAAAGAAACAGTGTTTATGACGCTGCCAGATTTAATAAAGATTTTTTCGAGATTTATAAATTATTTTACTTACGACCAACCCATAATACTAATTTAACGAGCGTCCCAACACGACTGTAATGGACCATTTACGCTCCTAGGATAATAATGAAGTTTAGCCGTAAACCACAAGATGACGTGACAAGCGATAAAACTTTATTTTATAAGGGCAGTAATTGACCCAAAAATGTGAATTATTTTTCTATATTTTTAGGACAATATATATTTATTAAACGTAAATAAATCCAGTATCTAACCATAAATAAGTCCAGTTAAATTGACATATTACGTATTTTTAAGAAAAAAAAACCTTGTTTTTGAAAAGTTCCTTAGTAAGTAGTAAGTAAGTAGATAGAGAGAGCGATGAGACCATTTTCATTGGTCGTGATAAAGAATAGTACACTAACTCGCATGTTATGGTCATTACACGCTCAGATAAATTAAGACACTCGCCTGCGGCTTGCGTCTCAAACTTTATCTTCGGGTTTAATGACCATCATAACATGCTTGTTATGTAAGCCCTCTTGTTTTCATGGAAATTGTTTTTAGGCCTAAACGGAATATTTAAAAAATCCTTTAACTATTAAACTACGCGACGGTTTTGCTTGTTACAGAAGCAATCAACTAGTAGGTACACAGTTCGCTCCTATCCCTTTGAATAGAAGTGAACTTTGCTATAGAGTGGTTTACGGAAACTTGTTAATTAACCTTGATGTTTGTTTTCTGTTTGTGTTCTTTAGCATCGCACCTAGCTATAGAGATAGTTATAAATAAATGTTGCTGCTTGTTTTCTTTGCGTAGGGTTCTGTCTATATTGATCTTTCTGAGTTTGGGTGTGACTGAAATAAACGCTGCAATTACCATCTCCCATCTAGTGCTAAATTCGAGTAAAAGAAACGCTTTATTGCCAGAAGTTTTAACTAAACTATCATTCTATGTTCCATTTGTTATTTTATTACTTAAGTCGTGAAGATATAAGACACTTAAAGGTAATTTTCGGGTTTATCGGCATTCGAATCCTTATCTCTGTCGAGTCGAACTATCGAGCAGGTGTACTTTTAAACTAATGGCGAATGTGTGACACCTCCAGCTGATCAAAAACTGAAAATTAACTTGTGTAAAGTGTCTATTATTTTACGAAATAAGCTCTATTCTAACAGTACTTGACGTAATGAGATACACTAATCGCCTTGAAAGAGTCGCCTGTATTGGATTAACTATTTTAGGAAAAATTAAGTTTAGGTAAATTGAATTACCTCAGGTGCGGTAAGAAATTTCAAGTTTCTTTGAACCTGACTGGAAGAGCGCTGCTTCCTATTAAGCACTCAATAGGTACCCTGTCGCATGTTTTTATTCTTCTTTCCTTTGTATATTATACCTATAAGTATTAGGAGAAAATAATGTTTCTTTTTCCTGTTTTTTTTAAGCTAATAAGGTTTGATGTAATCTGGCAACAATACAAGTCAACATTGAAGTTTCATTGACTACATTCTGACCTGTTAGCTGTCTTATATTCCCAACCATTTCGTGTTTTAGCTTTTTTGAGTATATTACAGAGAATTATGGTATATTGGTTAAATAATCTTACGCGTCGCTCACCTGGGTGAAATACTGGGTGCCATATTGAATTTGGGTCCATCCACCAAAATTAAAGCAACATATATGTACCTTTTTGTTCTGTTGGAGTAAAATGCTTTACGCAAGTCAGACGCTACGTGTCTGGTAGTGTGGGACTCTCCAGTTGTTTGGTATACCCACTTAAACCCCCTCAACCCCTCTTTCCTGCTACGTCTACCCGGTTCCGTTTCGCAAATTATTCTCAGGTAGTCGCCAGTTGTCTCTTTGTTGATGTTTTATGTACCTTCTCTAGCTCTTGCCTTATCATGTCTCATGAATGTCTTTGCTGCTTCCCAGTTCTTTTTCCCTCATTTGTCTACCAACGTTTTCTCCCATTTTTGTTTTAAGATCCATTCTTTCTCTTTCAAAGCGTGGGCAGTTGAACAAGATATGTTATGCTGTATCTGCTTCGCTCTCATGCATGCAAAAATCTTTATGATGCAGGTATCTGATTGTCTTGTACCGATTCTTTTAGGTATGCCATAAACCACCTGTAAACTGTTGTGTTCTTGAAGTCCACGCCTTAATGTTTTGTATAAGTGTTGTTGTCAATTAAGCTTTGTCTTGAAGACTGCTCCAAATTGTTTGTTTTCTCTATTTTTTGTGCCTTTCTTTCCAGTGCATTTTGTGTTTAAAGCTCTGTTATTCTTTTTTCTATTTGTAATCTTTTTGATCTGGACTTTTAATGGTATAACTTCGGCACATGCCGTTGCTGCTTCTACTGATATCTTTGTATATGCGCAGATTACTTTTGGAAGAGTTCTTTGACAAAAATTTAAGTTTTTCCTTATATTTTGTTATTTCGGAGCAGTCTTTCATATCATTGCCACATATAGCGTAAATGGATTGTGTTGTCATAGCCAATACTTTTCTTTTGAAATAGCTTGGGTCGCCAAGATTTGGTAGTAGCGCTGAAAATGCTTTTGTAGCGGCATTTGCTTTTTCTATTGCGTATTCTATACGTTTTTCAAATTTAAATTCATTGTCTTCTATTAGTTTGATGGTTTTTCATATGGTTTCCAAATCTTTCTTTTATTTATCTAAGTTTTTCTTAGGTGTTTGAGAAAACGATTGCTGTAGTTTTCTCCGGGGTGCGACGTTTAATCTATTTGTTTCTATCTATTCGCTTATGCGTTCTAGAGTGCGTTCGGCCTTTGTTATAATATCGTACAGTGTGATCTGGTATGTCTGGGGCAAGTCTAGTAACTCGTTCTATAGAATATGCCACAAGGTTGGCCCTAGCACCGAGCCCTGTAGGACTCCTGCTCCTACGGTTATTGTTTTTAAACAAATATATACCTAATATCGAAATGTTTTTGGTTTTTATGTGAAAGTCTAGTTCTCACAAATGGATAATATGCCTAATGGGAAAGTAACACCTGAAGCATAACCTTTTTGATTTTATACACAACACGTAATATTCGTTCCTGGTGCAACCCTTTTATTCTTTATGTCTTACAATGATTCTTTGTAAAATTAACCTTTGTTATAGACCTCAAAGCATTTGTTCCTTTAAAACAACCGCTTTAATAACAGTTATTGGATTCTGTATTTTACGAAAAACTTCAAGAGCTGGGCGTAAAGGCTTAAATTTTCCACTGGTGTGCACAAGAAAAATTTTGCACTAAATTGTGGGATAGTTTTTAGTCTAACGAATTTAGCAGTGTACTGTCGCATAGCGACAAACAAATCCTAAATGTAAGCTTTGATTACATAACCGCTAATCATAATATTAAAGATGTAAGTAAACAATAGGTAATCAAATAATAATTTAGTTAATTTCTTTTGTTTCAGTCTGACGGAAATACTTCCTTCTTGCGCGCAGCGCGAAATGGCCAACTGGATAAAGTTCTGGAACACTTAAAGACAAACATTGATATTAATACAAGTAATGCGGTAAGTATTCTTCTCCTAAACCTCTTACCTACGTCTTAATCTCTATAATCATTTGCGATGCTGATACATCAGAAAAGTATAAAAATATTTTCTCAAAACCTTCTTTTTCTACATACAAGAGGCTTGAGGAATAAATAATTTTTCCCAATTTTAGTATTCGAAAATGCCTAAATCAAAACCGACTCAAATAAAGGTTTTTTTTTAATTCCTTTAATTGACCTTTTCCGCCATTTTGACAGAAAAATAGGGCTGTCTAACAAATTGTCAAAGTCAGCCATTAATCACGTGATAGCTTTTTAAAATGGTGGGTGTTGGGTAAACAAAGCGATTTTCCATAAGATGTAAAGCTAATAAAAATGGAAAAAGATTCAGATTATAAAAGTAAGTATTTTATAGAGTAATTCTTTCTAAATCGGAAAGAAACGAGCATTTTGCGGAAATTTTAAAAATAAACTCAAAATTCGCAGTTTAAAGAGGCAATGTCATGTACTTTTATCTCCCTCGCACTTGCACAGTGTGGATAGGCATTGTCTCTCTCAGTTCAGCCCGAAAATCGGGCTAGATCGGCTTGGAGAGAGACAGCTGCGCTATCTGATTTAGATAGAGATGACATTATCTGTAATTACATAGGTGCGACTGAGATAGGTAGAGGGAGATTTCCACGTTTAATTGCGAATTTTAAGTTTATTGTTAAAATTTCGGCAAAATCCTTGGTTTTCCCCGATTCAGAAAGGATTAATCTGCGTCTTTTTCCACTTTGCCAAACTTTTGATTTAAGTTAGCATTACGTCTTAAGGAAAAACGGTTTGTTTACCCTACAGCGGCCATATTGGATCGACCATATTATTTTTGTTAGACTGCCCTATTGAAAAAAAATCCAATAGCTTTGCCACAATGGAAACTTCTTCTATGTCGGCGAATATGGCGATAATAGAGTCGGTTTTGCCTAAACGCTCGACACAAAAACTGGCGACCAGTAGAAAATCACTTTTACCACTAAGCTAAAACCGTAATTTCGTAAAATTTTCGTCACACCATTTTATCTATATCAAATTTCAGGTTGTAAAATCTTGGTGTAATAGATCCCCAAATCAACTGTTTACTTAGTAATATATTTTATATTTTTATTTCCTTACGCAGAATGGCTTAAACGCTCTCCACCTAGCCTCAAAAGACGGACACGTAGACATAGTCAAAGAACTCCTCAAACGGGGCGCAATAGTCGACGCTGCGACGAAAAAAGGCAACACTGCACTCCACATAGCCTCGCTAGCGGGCCAAGAGGAAGTCGTCAAACTCCTGGTTCAAAATGGCGCGTCTGTCAACGTACAAAGTCAAAATGGGTTCACCCCCTTGTATATGGCAGCTCAGGAAAACCACGATAACGTCGTCAAATATTTATTGGGAAATGGGGCGAATCAAAGTTTATCGACAGAGGTAAGAGGATGCTTACCACATAGAAAAGTGAAATAAGTATATATTCGCTTGCTAACATCCTTTTTTTCTCTCCCGGTGTAAACCGTTTTTGACATTTCTAGTGGTACAACAAACGTAAACACTTTATCCTATAACAATCCTTTACGAAATGTTTCAGTTTCTTTGAGTTTAGACCCTTTTCTTTCTCATAAACGCAGTCGTCTAAATATTGTAATATATATTCTAATATACCAATAAGTAAACAAAAAGGTTAAAGATAAAACAAGACGCAACATTCACTTGCCAAAAACGTTAAGCATTGACTGACAATTTTAGAATTCTAAACTATTGGCGCCAAAATATGGAGCATTTTTTATCCCTAATGAAAATTTAATTGAGGACCAGAGCCAAGACTTTTTTTAAATTCGATCAAATCGAACCTCTTCATTTTCCACACGAAAATAAAGAAAGAGGTTGCACTCGATTCTGGGGCAAGATTAAATTGCAATGTTCAAAGTTCATCTACAACAAAAAACATTTAAAGGTCAAAATACTTCTTACTTAATACACAAAGAACTGCCAAAAATAAGGAACGCAGACAAATCAAAATTAAAATAGTCACAACCCAAATCACATTGAGTGAGAGTTTTGAAGTGAAATCTTATTTGAAATCAACAAAAGCAATAGTTTAAACTAAAAAGTTAAATAATAATTTTATTAGCAGATAAAAGTATACACACCAAAGTAAATTTGTTTAATGTAAGTATTTTTGCGTGTGTTTATTTATAATTTTAAATTTTGTAATAACAAATAGATTTAAAGTTAATGGTACTATTAATAATTTAACTCTAAAACTACTTAGAGTTAGGAGGTTTAGGTTTGCAAACTTTTGTATTATATGTCCCTTTTCAGTCCACCATTTTGACTAAGGTTCCAAAACACCTTAGTCGACGAAAAAAAAAGTTGTCTGTCGGTCTGTCTGCCTCAATCGATTTTAACAAAATTTGGTACACAAATCATCTATCGGCTGACCATGAACTGATTAACTTCTGGGTAGGGTGGTGGGGGGTTGAAGAGTTGAAAAGGGGGATCAAATATTTAAAAAAATTGTAACTTTGGAACAAAAGCAAGTAGCGATATACGGTTTTCAGATTTGAGTTTCCATGAATATGGACTACAAATTTTGTTACAAAGTCCAAATTCGTGAGAGCTTTACTTTCCGAGTTATTTGAAAAAACGTTAAAATATATAAAAAAAATCATGACTTTAGAAGTAAAGCAGCTATTGATATACGGTTTTCAGATTTTGGTTTTCGTAAATATTACCCAAAAATTTTGTAATAAGGTTCAAATCATTGAAAGCTACAGTATTCGAGATATTTTGATTTCCTTTCAACATAAAATAATTTATTGTATGATGGACTATCCGTGCTTTTTAGCACCAATTTTTTAACATTGATGTTTTTTCTTTTTCTAAGGACGGATTTACCCCTCTGGCGGTGGCAATGCAGCAAGGACACGATAAAGTTGTGGCAGTATTATTGGAGAACGATACCAGAGGAAAAGTTAGGCTCCCCGCTCTACATATAGCGGCAAAGAAAGATGACGTAAAAGCTGCTAAGTTACTTCTAGAGGTAATGGAAATACTTCAAATTCAATAAGTTTTAAAGTTTTTTATATTCATCGTAGCTCAGGTTCAAAAGTATCATATATTCAGAATAACAGCGATATTAATAGAGCGACATATTTACAAAGTAACATTCAAGCAGCGACAAACAATAAAAACAGTGACATATGAAAAGAACTTTATTCAAAATGGTATCATCGACAAATCAAAACAAAATTATAGCCGAATCAGCAGGGGTTTGCTCAATTTTTTTGGTTTTACTTGATTGGGTTTTATAAGGAAACATACGACAACCCAAATTCTGATTTTTCTTCCGCAAAAAAATGTTATTTCATCAAATCAAACCCATTCAAACCAAAAAAATGTGCAAACCTTGGAGCGAACCCTTGCTGACCCTTATAAAAGAGCAATGTTTGGAAAACAAACAAATCTCTCCCTGCCAAAAATACCGCATCAAATCTCTTGAAGAAATTTGACAAGATTTTACCAGATTTAATATGTTTTTGATGCGGTTTGTTGAAACATCCCTCATAGGATCTCTTAAAATCTTGTCAATTCTCGAAAGCGAAAAATTATTTATCGTGAAATATGGTAAAAGTTGATCAGTTTTCACGAGGCAAATAATCCGGCTGGTCAAATCTCGTCCAGGTAATCAAATCTCTTAATATCTGTTGAAGACTTGAACAGATTTTAAGAGTTTTGATGCGGTTTTTTTGGCAAGGTTGGGCCTAATAAGAACACCACACATACTGGGAGAGAACCAAACAAAAATATCGCTTGTTTGAAAGTTTGAGACAATGATGAATTTGAAATTAACTCTGTGTTTCGTACTTTCATTGCCTATATTTTACTTATACACGACGTTTCCATCAGTACAATCTCTGATCATCTTCAGGTGCAAACTACAATCTATTCCTAAGGCTACGTACTTATATACTATGGGAAATCGCTCAATCGTGAAGTTTAAGAAGTTGGCTCCGCCCAAAGAAGGGCTTCCAAATATTTGGAATTTTAACACTTGGCTTACTGAAAACACCCTGAATCTGTCCAATAAAGGCAGCTTCAAGGAATTTTCGTTTCTTCCAGTGTGACTCCTTGTGCAAAACCTTTGCTTCTGTCCACTTCATTCGGTGTTGTTTTGACCATGCGTGTTCGGCGATTCCTGATTTCGTTGTTTCACCTCTTTGGGTATTCGTCTGATGTTCTTTAAGCCTAACAGATAGTGGTCTTTTTGTTTCACCTATGTATGATTCAACACACTCACAAGGAACTTGGTAAATGCATTCCTTATTTTGTTTGTTCTCCGGTTTTGTTTTAGTAAGAAGGCTTCGAATTGTATTATTAGATTTAAAAGCTGTTTTAATTTTCGATTTCCAAGTCATGAGAATTGTTACAAATTTCAATAGCTCTATTATACAAAGTTCTTATTATGCCTCGTTTGGTTGTAGCAGAATGATTTGAACCTTAATTTAAATATTGTCCTGTGTGAGTGAGTTTACGATAGACTGTTGTTCTGATGTCGCTTTCTACTCGTTTGACATCAAGAAAAGGAATTTGACAATTTTGCTCCAACTCCATTGTGAAGTTAATGGTGGGTCTTATATTATTTAGGTGGTCAAGAAATTCTGAAAGTTGTTCTTAAACTTCACGATTGAGTGATCGAAACGTCGTGTATAAATAAAATATAGACAATGGAAGTCCAAAACACAGAGTTAATTTCAAAAATGTCGCTATTTTAAATGTCGCTTTATTGAAATGCGCTCTTTTGCTCTGCAACCTTTTTTAATGTCGCTCTTTCGATATGTCGTACTTTTGATATGTCACTGTTTTAAATGTCGCTGCTTTGAATGTCGCCTTTGAAATAATATTGCTCTTTTGAGCCGCGAAATTCATTATCAACACGAAGCAAAACAAAATTAATAGCAAGTTTTTTCCTGACCCTTTATTTTTCCCTCTTTATTTTTAGAACGAACACAACCCAGACGTCACATCAAAATCCGGCTTCACCCCCCTCCACATTGCCTCCCACTACGGCAATCAGCAAATCGCCAACCTGCTGATCCAAAAAGGCGCAGACGTCAACTACGCAGCCAAGCACAACATTACCCCCCTCCACGTGGCGGCAAAGTGGGGAAAAACCAACATGGTGGCGCTGCTGTTGGAAAATGGCGCCTCAATCGAGGCCAAGACCAGGGACGGGCTAACGCCGTTGCACTGCGCGGCGCGGAGCGGGCACGAGCAAGTGGTTGACATGTTGCTGGAAAAGGGGGCGCCACTCAGCTCAAAGACAAAGGTAAGTACCTTACTTCGGGTCAGAATGAATATATTTATTTCTCTTAGCAATACTCCGATATTTCGTCATTCAATAAAACGGACTTTTCTTTTTTTTTCATCATCATTGACTATACCGTAGATTGTGGTAGTCCGTGCAGTCAACTCTTAAAGTTAGCAACACTGTTTTAGAACTTCTTGCGGTGTTAATTTAATCTATTTCGAAATGTGGAACGGAGTGCTGTGTTGATTTTTCTCACGTTTTATAGAATGCTTTAAAATGAGGACTTTTATAGCGTTTGTGTAAATTCTTATTAGGTACGATTAATGCTGGAAATTTTGTGTGTGATTTATGCTGCCAATCTAAATTTTCCAGCGAAGATTTTTTAGAATTTAGGTTACAAAATTTTGTTTTCGTATTTGTGGGCCACTTGCCCACCTTTCACTTAAGTCCTAAATTACACTTATCTTAAGTTAATCGGTTGCAGGTTCTGTCAAAGTTCCACTTAAGTACCAAATTTTCACCCTTGGCTTAAGTGGTAAAATTTGAATACTTAAGTTTTTCTTAAACTATTTTTTGGTGTTTTTTGAAGTTTATTCGGCCTAAAATCGTGTTTTTTACTATAACAGAGGTATTCAAAGACTCACGGCAAACAATTCAGGAAGAAAATTTGAAAAATAGACACATAACCTACATAAAGGTTGTTGTTTACATGTGTAGTGAAAATTTTGTATCTGAATTTTAGACTGGATTGAGACTTGCTATAGGAAATTGTTTTGCATTGCCACTGAAGACAGTTTTTAGGAAATGGAGTTAGTACGGGACGACGAAGAGAACGACGAACTTTTGTTTGTCATCAATGGGATACCTAGACATAGATTTGTCCGCTATGACTTTTCATAGTTTTGACGATAATAATTTTAGAACAAGATTTCGTCTTCCAAAGCACGTTATTTGTGCTCCACTTGATCGAGGCTCAAATTGGGCACCCCAATAACTAGTGAGTACGAAAAACAATCACTAGAGGGGTTAGGCAGGGATCTTTTGATAACAAGATTGGGAAAAGAACAAAATATTGTCGCAGCAAGCAAAAGGTATTGCGGGCAGCTGGCCAGTGGTTTTCGGCAAATCGCTTGGCATTGAATATGACTAAGACTGTGATTGTCGACTTTCAAATTAGGGTAAGCCAACTCGTCAATCAAGAAAATAATGCAAAGTTCTTAGGGGTACTGTTGGATCCAAGTCTTTCTTGCGGTGTCCTCACATAATAAGTATGTGTAACAGTTTGGCAAAATCAGTGTATGCATGCCCTACGAAAGATAGTATCAATTATAAACAGGCAAGCTACAAGAACTGTCTACTTTGCAATTTTCCACTCAATAATGACATCTCCGTCAAAAGATATTCTTAAAACAAAAATCAGCAATAAGAATAATCGCTAGGGTATCGCAGAAGAGGGAGACTTGCAGACCTTTATTTGTAGAACGCAGAATCCTGTTCGGGGAGATAATTCTTAACAAACTGTGCAGGTTTAAAACTCAGAATCATATACAGCAGTCTAGTCAGCATCAATACAACACCAGAAATAAAGAAAACCTTGTCATACCCAAATTTAGGATTGAAAAGAATAATTAGCTGGGAATACATTCATTTAATTCTTTACCTATTTCAGTCAGACACATGAATCTTAGGAAGGTAAAATATTTTTAAAGGACATTTTAACAGATGCCTGTCCCTACAGTGTAAAGAAAATTTTAGATAGATAGAAAGACATTTTAATCAAACGTAATAATTTAGGCTTGTCTGTTTTTTTTTTGGTTTTTTGTAGCCTATATTAAGTGTGAATTGTATTCAAAATTTTAAGAATGAGTGTTTGTTAGCAATCTAAATTTAAAAAAATTTTTATGTAGCATTTACCTATTTCTGTTTATTATTGTTGTTATGTCCTTTGATACTGTTTCTTTTTCTGTAAAAAATCTTATATAATTTATTAAGAATTTCAGCTTATGACATGTCGGGAGACTTTTTAATTAAAAACTTTATCCCCAATTGTAACATTATTACGGTAAGAAAAAATGGCTGTGCCTATTTATTGAAATTAATTGAATATTCATAAGGCAGATAGTTCTGTAAGGTAAGCGGCATGAGGTATGTGGTAAGGGAAATATAGATATAGCAATCACATGCTGGTCTTACCGCTTACAGAACGCTATGAACAGCAGCATGCATTTGTTATATTTTATTTTCCTTGCGCCTTACCTCATACCGCTTACATTATACATTATACTACTCTGAATCCGCCTTTACCCTCCATGGAAAGAAAGAGACCTAGATTTCTGTCAGACAACACACAGACCCCCAGCTACATGCCACAATAGCAGATATTCTACTCTCTCCATCTACTGCGGTCCCAGTCAGATGAAAATTTAGATCCCCTAGTTGGAATTATCCCTGCAAACAACACACAGACCCCCAGCGGCCCCAGCCCCAACATAAACAAATTCATTCACTTATCAACAACAAAAACTGAAAAAACCTGCTGTCAAATGTCAATTATTTGATGTTGGTTTGGTACAATTCAAAAATCCCTAACAATCTATCATCAGTCTGCAGCGTTGCCAGCTTGTTTGGAACTTAAGAGATGTTACTACTTAAGTTAAAACTTAAGATAATCCGAAGTCAGAAAGTGGACCATAAGCCTTATTTTTTTTTTCAAAACTTAAGTTTTTTAGCAAATTTTTATAGTTAATTTATAGAGTAAAAAACTGGCTTTATAAATAGTTTTGAGTATTTTTATGTGCTGATATTAGTCAACTATAGCATATTTGAAAAGTCCTGTTAGTATAAATTTGGTGAGTGACAACCATAAGTGCGGCTTTTTACCCTAGTCTGCGCTACTTTTATATAAATATTTTTTTCTTCTGTTTTTCAGAACGGTCTGGCACCCCTCCACATGGCAGCCCAAGGTGACCACGTAGACGCCGCGAGAATTCTCCTATTTCATCGAGCCCCCGTAGACGAAGTAACCGTAGATTATTTGACAGCTCTTCATGTCGCCGCGCATTGTGGTCATGTCAGGGTGGCAAAACTCTTACTAGACAGGTAATTAGTGAAAAACAGCACTAGTTTTAAGCCAACACCAGAGCTGCGATCGAGCTAGGACAGTGTAAATTATCGTAACTTAAATAAACAATAAAGACTTTTTTACATTTACGTAATCTGCATTGAACCAGTAACCTTTTTTAATTATTTATTACGACCAATTAAAAAAAATAAAAAAAAAACATTATTATGATCGCGGGCAAAAACGCCGTATGTCTAAGATATTCAGTAGACGTCCGTCTTTCATCAATCTTTGATTGCGCGCGCGAAACATGTGCTACAGTTACCCTGGTACTCGTAACTGCCCCTACCTAATTTTTGGAGCTTTATAACACCGGTTTTCAACCAGTTTTTAAACCATTGTTTAAATATCGCGAATATTCGGTCCTTTCCGCGCGACCTTTTCTTTAAAGCTTAGGCCCCCGTCACACTCAATGTCATGACACTTATACTGCTATCTCTTTTTTTAAATGGCAAGTCACTAAAGCCTTATCAGCATTTTAGAAGGGTGCCTTTTGAGGCTAGTTGCACCTAAGCTCGAAAGCGGCGGGTCAGAATGGAGCACAGTCAAGCCACACCACACACTCAACGAAACTCAGTGTGGATATTGTAAAACTTATGTACTAATTATGTACTAATTAAGTCCCCTTTTAAAAAAATGTGTACTTAATGATTAACGGAATTATTCGCACTTAAAAGGAGGGGGGGAGGTTTTGCACCCCCCACCCCCCATGCTTAGGAGATAGATTTAATGAAAGTTGATATGTCATAATCTCAAAGAAGGGTACTTTTAGTTTACAAAAACCATCGGTTCTTAAGATTTTTGGTTATTTGTTAAGCTTGATATCAAGGTACACCACCTCTACTTGGAGATTCCACCAAAAGCGACTATGCCAGAATTTGCTAGTAATTATGTACTAATTTCGTCCCCTTCAAAAAAATTGCCTACTCTCAAGATAACTTCATTTTTTAAATTTTTTAGGGGTGTGTAGATTGATATCGATGCACACCCCCCTCTGCCTAGGAAAGAGATTTCAAAAAAGTAGTTAAACCATAATTTGCTACTAACTACATACTATTTTTTTTTTGTTCATATGGGGTGTGTACCTTGATATCAAAGCACACCACCCTCTGCCTAAGAAAGAGATTTGAAAAAAAGTAATTATGCCATAATTTGCTACTAATTATGTAATAATTTCATTTCTTTTTAAAAAATTGCCTACTCTCAAGATAACTTATTTTTTTTTGTTTATATGGGGTGATGGCTTGATATGTAGGCACATCCAATAAAAACAAAAAAAAATGAAGTTATCTTGAGAATAGGCAATTTTTTAGAAGGGGACGAAATTACTACATAATTAGTAGCAAATTAGGCAGAGGAGGATTTGCCTTGATATTAAGCTACATACCCCTTAAAAACGCGGAGAAATTAGTACATAATTAGTAACAAATTCTGGCATAGTTGCTTTTGATCGAATCTCTTTCCTAAGCAGAGGGGGGTGTACCTTGATATCAGGTTACACACCGCATAACAAACAAACAAATATCTTAGAAACCGATGGTTGTGGTAAAGTAAAAGTACCCTTCTTTAAGAGTACATAATTAGTACAAAATTATGACATATCAACTTTCACTAAATCTATCTCCTAAGCATGGGGGGTGCAGCTTAGCGCCAGGCCACCCCCCTCACCTCTTTTAAGTGCTAATAACTCCATTATTCATTGAGTACAAAATTTTTTAAAAGGAGACTAAATTAGTACATAATTTTTACAATATGCAAATTGAGTTTCGTTGAGGGGGGGGGGTCTAGCTTGACTGAGCTTCAGAATGGGTTTGCTTAAAAGAGCTTCTAAAAAATTACGCACACATGGATTTTTCTACGGATTTCAACGAGAAAGTTTTACCGTGATTCTCTTTTTTTATTACACACTTAAAGTGAATATTTCAACGCATCGGTATCGGTATATCTAACGCGTTCGAAACAAAGCGAAAATGCAATACATTTTTGACTTGCTCATGCCATGTTTCGAACGATGCCCGCTTTTTTGACGGGTGCGATGACACAACAACTGATTCTACACGTTGCGTACGGAGGGATGTACGTAACGTTACTGACCCACGAACGTACGCAACGATTGCAATCAGCAGTTCTGTCATCGCACCCTTTAAAAAAGCGGTCATCGTTCGAAACATCGCATAAAGAAGTCAAAAATGTATTTTATTGTGGCTGTATTTCAAACGCGTTAGGTATACTGATACCGATGCATTGAAATATTTACTTTAAGTGTATTTTAATTTCTTACAAATGTGTTAGTTAAGAACAACGTTTTTTACCTGGAGGTATCAAAAAATTTAAGTTTAATTTAGTAGATGTGATCGATAAACTGACAGAAGTAAAGTGGTTTTAACCAATAAACGCCCTCAAAAGCAGTGGCGGGACAACCAAAGAGTCACCAACCGTGAAGAATGTTTTTTAAAAGAAGTCGTTCTCTTATCCAGAACCAGTAGAAGGGACTTGTAGGAAAGCTCTTTCGAAAAAACGTCACTCAGGTGATATTCAGAGGATGTTATGTTATGGATGAAACCCCCATACAAAAAAAACTTGAGTTCGATCTGGTGGACAAACTACAAGTAGTTTATCTATGGTTGTCTATGGAGACCCCTTCACTTCTCAATCCATCCATCGCAAGCACGAAATCAGCATCAGCATCCTGGTGAGAAGTGCTACGTATCTACCCATTCATGTTTATTTATCTTTATAGGCAAGCCGACGCGAATGCAAGAGCTCTCAATGGCTTTACACCCTTACATATAGCCTGTAAGAAAAATCGAATAAAGGTGGTGGAGTTACTACTTAAACACGGAGCCAGTAAGTACAGTCCATTACATTTTTATTTAGACAAAACCCAACCTCAATGACTCACTGAACAAAACCAAGTTTGAAAATTGACAGAAATCGAAACGCCCTAGATTGTTCTTGTTGTAAAATTTCAAGTTTTCAGTTTTTTCATAACCTAACATAACAAGAGAAGAAAGTGATAAATTCCACACGTGCGTCAATGCTGTGAACGAGGCGCTAGTAGAGTGAAACAACGCGCGAGTGTAAGAAAGTCGCGTCGTTCGGCCATCTGCAATCGCGTGCGGAACAGTGGCACTTTTCGCACTAGTTAGGTACACTACTATTGCAACACATGTGCGTAAGTAAGTATGGTGACAGATAACGTCATCGTACACTTTTCGAAACATGTGCGGAGAAGTTTCTGCAAAAAAAGTTTCACACGAGCGTGAATGTTGTGAACGAGGCGCTAGCCGAGTGAAACAACACGCGAGTGTAAGAAAGTTACTTTCTTTCGAGTAGTGTACGTTTCCGAACATGTGTGGAAAAGTACTTTGCAACACCCCAAGGAGCATTTTTCTGACTTCCGACTAATTACAACCTACCATGATGTCGGTTTTTGCCCCAATTTAGGTCGGCAGTTGGTTTGTCCATCAAACAACGTATTTTTTACTAAGACCTGACGTCGCCAACAACTGGTGCATCAGTTGTGACGTCGATACTTACCAAAACTGACGTAGCCAAATATTGGTGATACTCGCTACTTATCAGCGACGTAAATTAACGTTCATTACGGCGACGTAATGTTTAAAATAAAATTGAAGGTCGGGCCAAAGTGAAAACGGACGTCAATAAATTTAGGATGTATGTTGGACGTCATACTGGGTGTTCCAAGGTGGGTGCCTATTAGATTATTTTATAAACTATACAATAGAAACTTTTCAAACTTTCTATTCTAACAAAAATTCATGCAAAGTATATTTATAAAATACTTTCGTATTTGCAGTGTTGCCATTTACAGAAAATCTTGACAAAAACTTTTTTATTTTAAATAAAACACCCCGTATATTTTCGGATTGCATTCTACAAAAAATTCTAGGTACATTTTATGCATAATGTCCTATACCTATTTTCAACTGTTTTTAAAATATTGACAGGTGAAAATAGCCATGTTAACTTTGACAGCGCCTAACATCATAACGGTTAAAGATATGAAAAAACGGTTTCCACATTCCTTTCAGGCTATCGTTTTATTTTTAATCCAGGTTTAAATTTACCTTGGAATATTTTAACCCTGAGTTAAATTTAAAAATAGTCTAAAACGATAGCTTGTGAAAAACCAAGATACGACGGAAAACTTGTCAATCAATCCAATCCAAAAATGCAAATATCTACAGGGTGTTTAATTTAAAATAACAAAGTTTTTGCCAAGATTTCCTGTAAATGGCAACACTGCAAATACGAAGGTATTTTATAAATATACTTTACATGGACTTATGTTAGAATAGAAAGTTTAAATGTTTATATTGTATATTTTCCAAAATAATCTAATAATCCAATTGGCCACTCACCTTGGGACACCTGGTATAACGTCCATTTCATGAGACGTTATATTTAGTATGAGTTTTAAAGTAGAACTGTAATAAAATTGACGTTCCCAAACTTTTATTTATTAAATGTAACTATTCCGAGATCCACCGACGTGGGTGCGTGACCTACAATTATACTACAATATTCTAGGTCGGGTCGTTCTACAAGGCGACGTCGCAGGAGGTGTTCTTGTCCGAATAGGTAAATAATCATTACAAATTTGGTCGGCGCCCGAAACGCCATTTTAAACCTTTAGCATTGATGCGCCATTAAAATAATACATTTTATTTTTCATTTTAAAGGCCTAATATGTAAATAAAATCATTTGTTGCCAACTAAAATGCATTTTTTAAAATGTTTTACTATAAGAAACGGGCTTTCTTATAAATATTTAATTTTTGGGTAAATTTTTTTTAAATTAATTTCTTAATATTTTTGCATTATTTTTGTGGGTTTCTGTTTTTTCAATGTCTATTTTAATTATATTTATCAGTAAACTGACCTTCGCTGGAAGATTTGGATCCATCGAATGTTTAAAACTAACTTTTTTCAGTTACCTACAATAACTAAGATAATAATTATGGTCATCCACATTTCATTGGGATGTGTTTGTTTAGACATTTAAAAGTTTTTACCTAATAAGTTTAAACTTGGTGTGCACAGTAAAACTTTGGGTCGCGAGTCTACGTATTTTGACGTAATATTTGACGAAAATACTGTGCAGCACCCGACGTCGAAACGACTCGAATTTTGATTCCCCACTTAGGTGCTAAATCGAGTCCTCAGGAAGACTGATGTACGTCGGATCCGACGTCAGGTATTTCTTGTCCTACGTGACGCTAACGTAATATAACGTCCAAATGCTTGTTGGGACATGTGCAGAAAAGTATGGTGACCGTTAAAACTTTTCTGCACTCTCAAAACTTTTTCTATCACTATATTTTCAAAATTACCAGAAACGAATGGCACAATGATAATCATGATCATGATAATAATATGTAGATATCCTATGAACAGTTTACAAGCAGTGTATACATTCAGAACTGGATCACAATATGCTCCAAAATTGTTTTTTTTTTATTTATTTATTGTGTTACTGTGGGTACTTGTTGGAGAACTATGTTCAAAATAGTACAAAAGCGTTGGGTCGGTTAAAGGAATAATTAAATTCATTCGTGCAGCTTAGGCACATGCTTATTCTCCAATCTTGAGGTGTCGGAGTTTCAAAGTGTGCCTTACAGAAAAGCGAAACCAAAACCTAACATCCGGTTAAGCTAACATCGTACATTGTACATTTTTAGAATCGACATGAAATGCCCTTTCTATATAAACAATTTACAAAATTAATTATTGTGTTTGGAGACATTACTCAGAAACTGAAAAAGTAATCCAAATTCTACCAGAACACAAAGATGTACCGATAATTTCTCTTAAAAAACCAACTTCAGCAATTTTTAAAAGGTGGCCGAAATATTTTTGCAATACAAGAATGTGTCGTTATGTCGAAATTCGTCCAAATTCCATGCACTCGAACACAACGTGCAGGGCAATGTTCGTATCGGCTTCATGGATAAGAACTGAACAAAATTGTGACAAAACCTTATAGAGAATATCATGTAGATTATTTTGGTGTAGTTTTAACAAAATTCTCCTCTCAGTAATTTTGCAATACGCAAAAGAGTGAAAAATGGATGACTTTTTCAAAAGGTACAATTTTTAGTATTTTCATTTCATAATTTTTGATAAACGCTCTTCAAAATTGATCACGACTATGATTCAATTTAGACTTTTTGGAAAGGTTGGTTTCCACTGAATATCATAAAATAAAAATTATTTTCCTGTGTGCGGATTTCTACGAACTATCATGGAAATTGTCAGTCAACTACCAAAATCGAAATTTTCTTAAAAAACGGCTAAGATCGATTTTCAAAAAATTATTTCAGCTTTATTGGGCGAGCCTGAACTAAATTTGTGGTTTTATAGGATTCACAAAACGTTCTAGATATTTTTTAAATATTCAAACTCAGAATCGTAAAAATACGCAAGGCATAAAGAAAAATTTATTCAAAATATGTAAAAAAAGTGACAATAATTCACACAGAAATTTTTCTTTCATCGACGAGTAGACAGATTTCTTGTACATTGGAGCGTGTCATGCTAATTTTCTAAAAATTATCTTTTGCCTGCGCCTTCGGATTCAGAGGGGGGTGATTGATTTTAATTTATGAAAATTCTTTGCCCTTGAAGTTTTCTGCCAGCAAAAATGGAAATTGCGAGTTTTTAACCGCACTATTGTCCTTTGAAGTGAAAATCGTGCGTTAAATTAAAAATAGTGCGGAAGAGTAAAAATCGTGCGGAATATTAAAGAAATAATCCGGAAAAGTAAAGAAATCGTGCAGAAAAGTACAACTTTCAAAATGAAAAATCGTGCGGAAAAGTAACTTCTCCGTACGCTCGTAGGAAAAATAATAAAAAGCAAAACACAACCTTTTACTACACCCACGAGCGGGTCTACTGTAGCTCAATTTCCGTCCATCTTCTTGCAGAGTTCTAGCATGGGTTAACAATTTCTTTGAAGTAAGCCAATTCAGGCAGCTTCAGTGCCATTTAGGGGCCATAAAATTGCTAGAAGTCGCGCTTCACGTACTGACTGATCTGCAGTTTCATTTTGATGTTGTTAACCGTATTAAGTCTTGCTGTATCTTCCTGCAGGTATTGGGGCAACAACGGAAAGCGGCTTAACACCTTTACACGTTGCAAGTTTTATGGGTTGTATGAATATCGTTATCTACCTGCTCCAACATGACGCCAACCCTGATGTTCCCACTGTTAGGGGAGAAACACCTCTTCATCTAGCCGCAAGAGCGAATCAGGTATGTTTATCATAATTGTCATATTGCAAATAACAGAACACGGAAAGTTCGATAAACTTTTTCTGAGAGATAAGTTGCCTCCTACCAAAAATGATGTTTTTCAAGGAAATATTTTTATTAGATTCTCTGATACATGCTAACATACATGTTTATCAAAAAAGAAGTTAAAAAACTTCCAAATCAGTTACATCAACCGAAAAGAATCTAAATACAAAAGATCAAAAGTTCTTCGGTGAAAATAACAAAAATTCAAACCTGGATGAGCATCCTACAAGGAACACACAAAGGACCAAAGCGAAAAGAGAAATTATTAAACGATGTTTCGCCTTGGGCAACCAGCGTAGGCTCGTCAGTGGTTCCACTGGTCACCCTCCTCATACATCATTAAACACCATCATATACTTTGATTTCCAACTTTGAATCACTCACAAATAGGAATCGATCGTTCCGCACTGGTACTTATCTAAGTTAATATTTCTAATAGGATTATGCACCCAAGCCAATTAAAAACAAAAAAGAAGTTAAAAAACCTCCAAATAAGTTACATCAACCGAAAATAATCTAAAAACAAAAGATCAAAAGTTCTTGGGTGGAAATAACGAAAATTCAAACCTGGATGAGCATCCCACAAGGACCAAAGCGAAAAGAGAAATGATTAAACGATGTTTCGCCTTGGGCAACCAGCGTAGGCTCGTCAGTGGTTCCACTGGTCACCCTCCCCATACATCATTAAACACCATCATATACTTTGATTTCCAACTTTGAATCACTCACAAATAGGCATCGATCGTTCCGCACTGGTACTTATCTAAGTTACCTGATACGGATTTGTCCTGGCGTGTTAATATTTGCAATGGGATTATGCTTCCAAGGCAATTAAAAACAAAAAAGAAGTTAAAAAAACCTCCAAATCAGTTACATCAACCAAAAAGAATCTAAAAACAAATGATCAAAAGTTCTTGGGTGGAAATAACGAAAATTCAAACCTGGATGAGCATCCCACAAGGAAACACACAAAGGACCAAAGCGAAAAGAGAGATGATTAAAGGATGTTTCGCCTTGTTATTTCCACCCAAGATCTTTTGTTTTTAGATTCTTTTCAGTTGATGTAACTGATTTGGAGGTTTTTTAACTTCTTTTTTGTTTTTAATTGCTTTAGGAGCATAATCCTATTGGAAATATTACCACTCCAGGACGAATCCGTATCAGGTAACTTAGATAAGTACCAGTGCGGCACGATGCCTATTTGTGAGTGATTCAAAGTTGGAAATCAAAGTATATGATGTTGGGGAGGGTGACCAGTAGAACCATTGACGAGCCTACGCTGGTTGCCCAAAGCGAAACATCGTTTAATCATTTCTCTTTTTGCTTTGATCCTTTGTGTGTTCCTTTTGGGATGCCCATCCAGGTTTGAATTTTCGTTATTTCCACCCAAGATCTTTTGATCTTTTGTTTTTATATATGTTTATCATCAAGTAAAATACCAAAACATTTAGGTTTTTAAAAAAAATATGTAATGATTTAAGGGTATACAAAAAAAAATACCTTCTGTGTAAAATCCAAACTTTGTTTATTTAAATTTAAAATTTAATAATACACCCACATTTTTTTAATCCAAAAATGTTTTCTAAAATATCAAAATGTATATTATAGGTACTTTACTCCTTTAATGAAAATAATTTACTATTGCATGACAATTTATTACTCCCAAGCAACTCAATTCAATTGTTTTAGATTTAATAACATATCATTTAGGACCACTTTTAAATCAAAAGAATGTATTTCACAGGAGCCTCCTGTTATAACAATTTAAGTTAAATTGTAATTTATAACTTTTGAATTAATAAATTCACATTATTTAACTTTATACCTGGAGTCAATAATAAATCAGACAACCACCTAGTTTACATGGACCCATTAAAACGCTTTAACCGTTTTCTAAATGCCCATGAATAAATACTACATAAATCGTTTTAAGAGCTCCAAAGCGCGTTATTTAAAAACCAATACAAAAAAAACAACCGGGGATGATGTCATTGATATAGTATAATATAGTAAAGGAAGAAAGTGTAGTCGAGTGTTTACATTAAGGAATAAAGAAAGGTCTTTATTTAAAAGCTGCGTTTTGGTTTGAGTAAAACTTATTCGAACTTGCTCAAATCACCGTAAGAGGCCAGTATTTCTAAATAAGATCACTACTTAGTAGCCGGTCTCAGTTGCTCAATAACTAGCCTATCTGGCTGCCTCACGAAAGCTCCCGAGTTCGAATCCATCCATCTGCATGGCTATTTGATGTTTGTCTTACTACTTTACACTCACTGAGATCAGCAAATTTGCCTAAACATTTTGCTATACTTTTTTGGAATTTTTGGAATTACCACAAAATAAAACTGATTCCTTTCTCTTCCAGACTGACATCATAAGAATCCTCCTGCGGAACGGCGCGCAAGTAGACGCGCGCGCACGCGAACAACAAACCCCCCTCCACATTGCCAGCCGACTTGGCAACGTCGACATCGTGATGCTGTTGTTGCAACATGGCGCAAAGGTTGACAGCGCCACCAAGGACATGTACACCGCTCTGCACATAGCGGCAAAAGAGGGCCAGGACGAGGTAAAAGATTTTTTGTTTAGGAAGCTGGAAAAGATCCACCTGTTGCATGTCATGGAGGTTTTTTGCAATGATAAACGCGAAAAGGAGTTTCTTATTTAGTCGGTGGTGTAAAGTTACCGCATAATCGAAGATAGCGTTTCTAACTTAGGTTTTTATAAAGCGTTATTAGGTAACTTTCAGATTTTGCCAAAATATTTCGTCCATCAGTATTTAAAGTACAATAGGGAAAATTATTTCCGTTGGTGATTCGAATCTAGTTAAATAAACGTCTCATTATATAACCGCAGATAGGCATCCCCACCGTTTGCGGAACTAAGCCTTGATCTCAGGCTGTAATGATCAACCACTGCATATCACCCACATAGCAAGACTTGGATATTGTATATTACAAAGATATTTAAAATTAGGATATACGTTTTGTATGTTAGATGTATATTTTATATATATTGGAAAAAAAACATGATTTGATTCAAAAAAAGGAAACATGAACAGATATTTACTGTATATTCAGTGTATATGCGCTATCGTACATCCTAAATATATATTTTTTTGTATATAAGCCTTATATTTTTTAACCGAATATCAGTTAATATTTTAAAATAAAATATTACTCAAATATTTGTTTTTTAATATAAAGTAAATATATAAATTTTATAAGTATCACATAATATTCTATAAGAAAGGTTTTTAATATTTCCCTCTGCATTTAAAATGCTACATATTTTTTAGATAAAATTTATTGCAAGAAATTATATAGAAAAATATGAATATTTTCCCAATATTCACTGTGTATCCGTTTGAGTATATTCTGTTTATATGTTTTTTGTATTTAAGGCAGACATATCCTAGCCCAATATCATTTGAATATTTGCACAATAAATATGCCCAAATATTTGTTTTGTGAAATGGAATACTTTATTAAATATATTATTGTTCTAATATATAATTACATTTTTTTAGCATTAGAGATCACAACATTTTTCTGTTTTTTTTTTAATGCTTTTTTTTAAATGTACTTAACCCAGATCCTACTTGTTTTATATACCTTTAAAAAATCGTAGGTATATTGCTATACCTAGTTAACATATTTTTTACACCGGTTAGATTGTGACTTAACATCTTGCCAAAATTTGTCGAATGATATAAAATGTATTAAAGGATTTCTTTAGTGAGGGAGCCTTAAATATGAACCGCTTAGCGGTGTATACGACCCTACGAGCTCCGTGTTACGCATTTTGATTCGTTAGCGCATGTACCACGTGGTTATAATTCAACCAATCAGATACGAGATTAATAAATCCTTCCTCTTGCAAATACAGAACTAAGCTTGTTTCGCTGGTCTGCCAGACAGACCGAACCCAATTTTTTTTCTATGTTTCGCTTGTTTATGTGTGCAGTGAGTTTGTGCCGATTTCTAAAGTTTTGTAGCAAAAGACAATATTTTTTATATTTAAACTACAATGGACTATCCCCCTGGGAATTGCTATATTACATCAAGTTGTTGCAGGACTTGCAGGTAAGTAGATAAACGCGATTAAAAAATGAATATGCCACGTGTTATCTGTTTATAAAAATATTTTATTTCTAGAAGTAGCTGCAGCAAGAAAAAATTCCCTTTATTTACTCACCACGACGAATACAAAGCTTCATATTGTCATAGAAAACTGATTAAGGATGCTGCAGATAGAGACAGATATCAACCACCAAAAAGAATAGAGCTAAACATGAGGATATGTACTGGTAATAATGCGATATGGTGCCTGCGAGTCTTAATATACTGCTTTGTTCTCTTTGACTTAAACTAAATTTTTTAATGGAAAGCTTAATTCTGTATTTTCTAAATAAAATAAAAAATAAATGTAATTCAACTGCTTAAATTAAAAAATGAGGAAAAAGTGTTTGTTTATTATTAGAAAAACCTTTCAAAATTTTAAACTATTTTTGTTAAAAATTTTAGCTGTCCAAGGCGTTTTTATTTTTTAAAAAAATAAAATTTAGGCATTTTAGGTTTTTATACTAACAAACAGCACTTTTTTTACGTGATACCGTACATTTTTTGGATATATAAATAACATAAAAACGATATTTTCTACCATTTTAAATTACATCTAAAAAATGCTTATTTATGTGAAAGCATGTGTTTTTGATGTTAATTTAACTCACGTTAATTTTTCTAAATTTAGGATGCGACCAATTATTGTTATTGTGCTAAGTGGGTATATTGTTGTAATATAAATGACAATATATTCAGGGTATATACAAAACGTATATAACTTATATATATGATCATAGATTTGTAATAGACATTCTTCATTGAATACATCAGTGTCATAAGGATTAGTATATTGCAGTAATATAAATCTTATATATACCCTCAATAAAATATTATGGATACTTAAAGAATATACTTTTATGGATATACCATTGTTATATATAAACTAAAATTTGAACAAATATACATTTTGTATGTCGTGACGGATATCGACAGGATATACTATATAAATATATAACATAATGAATATACCATAGAACATCAAATTTGGTGTAATAGAATATAACTCGAATATTTTTGTAGAGTAATTAATACATGTTCAGAATATACTTATAACTTATATTCAGTGGATGTTACCTAATCGGTACCTCTGGAGCTCCTATGCACGTCGGGTAAATATCTGGGTGATATCCAGGGCAATATCCTCCTCCGTTTACGTATGTACGCTGGATATAAGTGCAATATTTTTTTGCTATGTGGGCACCACAACTTGATACTACAGGATAAATTCTTTAAACGGAACGGTGCTTCTAGCGGGTTAGAATTTGGTTCCAAAAACACGTCCTCTATGGTGTATCCTCTTGGATTATGGCAATTTTTTATTTTTTTTAAATAGAACACCCCGTATATTTTGCAATTTTTGAAATCTACAAATAATTCTCTCTTCAGCAATACCACACAGTAGGATCCATCTTTTACGATAATGAAAAAAAAAAACTTCGATAATCATTGAAATACCCCCCCGTAAAACAGGGCGTAGACCACAATTCCATGCAAGTTTAAATGCCTTTATCTTGGAAACTATAAGAGATAGAGTATTAGTGTGTGGTATTGTCACAAAGATAATTTTTTTAAAAATTCAAAAATGTCAAACTATACAGGGTGTCGTATTTAAAAAAAAATATTTTTTTGCCATACCTCGTAAACAAAACGACATAAAAAAATCCAAGATGGCACGAGTATTAAAAATCTCAGTTGACGTGTTTTTGGATTTTTTTATAAAACCAAATTCTAACCCGCTAGAAACACCGTTCCGTTTAAAGAATCCACCCTGTATAATGCCCCATGTGTCGCAAAATGTGTAACAATATTAACTTTAAAAAACAAAGAAAATAATCTTAAGATCAGGGTTGGCCTTTTTTTTCGGAAAATGCAAGGGCAGGGCCGTTATATTATCTCATAGTTATATGGGCCGGACTAAGGGCAGGAAAAAGTGTAGGTCGTTTATTAGCATTAGGATGCCTATCTCAAGCAGTTTTATAATCGAAAGAGACTATTTGTTTAGTAAAGAAGGAAATAACGTTCTCCAGCCTGCACAAACAGAAATTCCTCAAAAAGTAAATATACTTTTCTTATTAATTTTCACCATCTTTAGGAATTATGACAGAGGCGAAAAGTAAAAAAAAATTTTTTTTTAGATCAATTTAATATCTTTGTTTTTAATTAGTAAAAATATACACAAAAAGGTTGGCAAATTGCCAATATAAAATCTACAAAAGCAAAAAATAGAAGTTCAAGAAAATCACGAATACCGTGTACACTTTTATATAACTAATATTTACTTCAGCGGAAGTTAAAAATTAATTCCTTTACAAAAACTCAAAAAAATATTTAAGTACTTTTCTCGGGCTTGTTAGTTACCTTGACTTTTACATATTGTTATGAGATCATTCGTTGCTTAAATAAAAATGTGATATTTAAATAAATTTGTTAATATTTAATTGTTGTGCTAAAAATTTTATATTGTCTGTTAATTGTTAAAAGAAAGCTTGGAGCCAAAAATATTTATACAATAACATATTGTTGCCAATTTAAATAGGTGTTTTATACCAAATTATAATAAAATAATTACGCCTAAATATATACAAAGACTTCCAGTTTTATTAGACTAGATTCTATTGTATATTGTATTTTGTCTTTCTTGTCCAGAACACATTTACCATTAGAAAATAAAGCTAACCATGGTGTATTAAAAATTGCACTTTTTATTTTAGAGTACCCCAAACCTGTACCTTTGTGCTTTGTAGAATAGAATAGGATGAACAATTAGATTTGAAATTCTTCTCACGTAGGTCTCACAGACATCTGTAGTAGGACAGCACATAATAACAGTTTTTGAGTTTGACAGGCTGGGTTACAAAAAGGGTTGCCACCGAAATAAAACAATATTTTCAGCAAAAGAGTTGAAACTGACAAGTATATTTTTGTGCCTGCCAAAAAAACCGCGTCAAATCTCTTAGAAAACTTTGACGAGATTTGATCATGTTTTATCAATCAATGTGAAACAAACTTGTAAAAACCAAGCCAAATCTCATAAAGTACAAATTTTTTCTATCAATTTTTACGAGTAAAGCAGCCAGAATTTTATAAAACCCTATTTCATGAGATCCTATGCAGTTTTTTTACCAGGGTAGTAACGTTTTTTCCTGCAACGTTGCGGTGGAAATTTTGACGTCATTCAACCAAACCAACATCAAAAGTTGCAAATATGGTGAAAAGGTTTCAAAATACGTTTCAGCAAATTGAAAATAGATTCGAATTTTTAACTAAAAACTACTTTTTTTCTAATTGTGATTTTTTGCTTTTGTTTAGGGCGGTTAGGTCGTAACCAACCGTAAACACAAATCGTCGGCATTGAATTGGGCCAATGTCGACAATTTCGGCAGTGTGTCGGCATCGGCGACTGCACTCTGGCCCGATGTTGGTCAGATTGCGATTTTCACTTTTCGGTCAATAATCGGCAACTGACGATGGCCCGATTTGCTATAGTCGACTTTATGCCGAAGCCCACCGAACTTTGTTTAATCGGACGAGAATCGGCAATTGACGATGGCCCGATTTACTATAGTCAACCTTATGCCAACGCAAACCTTATCTGCGTTAGGGCCGATGATGGTCCGATAGGAAATTTCTTTAATCGGTCGAGAATCGGCAACTGACAATGGCCCGATTTACTATAGTCGACATTATACTAACGCAAAACTTATCTGCTTTAGGGTCGATGATGGTCCGATTGGAACTTTCTTTAATCGGTCGAGAATCGGCAACTGACGATGGACCGATTTACTATAGTCGACTTTATGCCGACGCCTACTTTATCTGCTTTAGAGCCGACGATGGTCCGATTGGAACTTTATTTGATTGGTCGAGAATCGGCAACCGACGATGGTCCGATTACGTGACCTTAAAATTTTTAAACTGCTTAATAGTTTCTTCCTAGTATGTAGAGATGGCGCTAATGTCACTATGTTCCCTGTACAGTGGAAGATAATATTATATATATAATGAGCAAAGATATTTCAAAACTAGAATGCGGACTTGACAAGATTTTGATACTTCTCTACAAGAATCACCTCTTCTGCCACTTAAACCAGCCCGACTGGTTAAGCACCCGCATCGAAACTTTGTAGTTTGCCAATGTCGGGCCGCTTTAAGCTACCACCCATGGACCTCCGTCAATCGCCGACGTTGGACCGCTTTAGGAAACCAATGTCGGGCTGAGACCATCTTGCCTACGTTAGACCGACCAAATTAAGTAGTAATGGGCGGATGGTCGGTACCATGTGGTTAAACCATATCGGACCTTAATCGTACGGCGACGGTATGCCGATGTCAGCAAAAAGTAAAATTTACCATTGGTCCGACGAGGGGCCACAGTCTAACGCTGCATCGGCAAACATACATTGGGCCTACATCGCAAAGCGGACAAAAAATACTGCTGGTCCGATGTCGTCAATCGACGTCGTGCCGATGACGACAAATTCGGCAATCGACATTGGACCGACGAATTCCCGAGGAAACCGTGTTTGCTGGGAGTACCTACTAACGCGATCGAACTTTTTACTTGAACCGATCCAAAAGGTGTATGCGTTCAAACGTAAACATAGTTGTGATCGAGACAAGTCGATATGCAACTTATAGTGCTTGTTTGTGTGTTGTTGGTTTCAGAAATAAAGATATGGCTATCTTTGTTTGACTTGTTTATTATGCAAAGTTATCTCCGTCATATGGAATTAGTTAGGACGAGTTGTACTGAGTTAGGATAAGGGTCTAATATTAAAAAATTAATAAAGTGATTTATTTAAACAAAACTAAAATCAAGACTCAAAGTCCATTTGTGTGCTTTAATTTTACAGCTTCCTTTTCCCTTCGTGATGTTTTCCCTTTTCCACTTTTTAAACATCGACGATTCTTATTGGGCTCTTGCCAGACTAGGGTCTGAAACCCAATACATTGGACCGAAACCTCTTCTGGGAATAACAAGGAAACAGGTACAGAATGAGCTCAACAAATGGGCGAACAATGAACTGAAGACGTCCTGGAGGCAGACAGTCCAAGCTATATATATATATATATATATAGAACTAAATGATCCCAAAAGCACAATGGCCTGCTGACAGAGATGCTCACTGGGCACAATCGGCTGAACAAACATCTGACTCAAATAAGGGTAGCAGGAGACCCCGTGTGTCCCGCTTGCGGGCTCGAAGAGGAATCGGCCCAGCACTTAATAGCAGAGTGCGATGCATATGCCAGATCAAGGCAGCTGAAGTGAGGATTTCCCACGATAGAGGAAGAAGAGCTGCACCCGCTCAAATCGGCCGACACTTAGTACATCGATGGCCGACACATACTGAACTTCGTAAAGAAGTAGAGATGTCCGGGTCGGATCTGACCCGGTTCAGTGATCCGGATCTTTTAAAAGAATGAATTGAACAGGGTCCCAAAATTACAAAACACGGGTCAGGGATCTGCACGAGTCGTTCAAATAATTGATATTTTTCAACTTAAAAATCGCGATTAACGAGCTGCGATTAATGTACTGAGTGTTGCATAGGTGGGAACAGGGTAAAAATACGAAAATGCGTTCAAATTTACTATTTTGAGTCATAAAATAGGTAAGAAATGTAGATTAGAAATACTTGTTTTCTGCATTTCACGAATAAGGAGTAGGTATGATATGATCCAATCCAATCCAAATTTGAAAGACTATTGGCATTGGCCAGATCCGCTGACCCGACTCGCCGAAATGACCCGAATTTCCGATCATTATAAAGACGACAGGGAGGATAGGAGAGAGATTTGCAGCGGAAGTAGGTGTATAGGTGCAAGGAACGGGCTAATTAGGCCTCTTCATGGGCCCTTTCTGCCATCACGGGCCGCCCCTATAATACTACCACTATTGGGCTCTTTTAATAAAAATTTTAAATCCCCTCAGAATAAAAATATTTTAAAGAGCAAGGCGATGACGAGTCTTGAACCATTTTAAAAAAGACGTGAGGATTTTTTATATTCAGTGCAATATAATTTGATTTCATAATGAAATCTTTAACATGTTTTCAGTCCTTGCTGAGCCATCTTCAGAAGACATCTACAGATGAGCATGCATGATTGCTTGAAGAGCTTACAACTACCTATGCTATGGTGGGCTTTTTGTTTTGTTAAAAGATATCCTAATTTTATTTGGAAGATGGTTAAACATTTTCACTGGGATTTACTAAGATCTAAAATAGTACCCCCCACAGATCTAAATATTTACATCTGTGGGGGGTACTAAATTTTAAAACCAATTTTAAAAAAACACTTACCCATACAGAAAAGACACAAAGTTATTCATTATTTTGTATTATTATTGCAAAATACCATTGAAAAACAGCTTTTTTTTCTAAAAATATACCATATTTTAGGAGAAAATGCCCTAAAACTAATTTTTTTTGACAGGCTTCAAAATGGCATATGGTGAATACGCCAAAAATCTGTGTTTGAGGTTATAAAGTTGGTGATTTTTTAGACCACCTCTGGGGGGTGATTTAAATTTATAGGCCCCAGAAAGGATTGTTTTGTGGCAATTGGTAAAAAGTTCGTTTAAAATTTCCATAAGTAACCGTTTTGACAAGAAGTAGTTTACCTTATTTAATATCCCAAGTTGTTTATTAATCAAAAAAAAAAAATTTGTCTAGAAAAACGCAATATTTTGAACCCGTTTTCAGCACAAAAAATATATATTTATGAGGGCACTACGAGGCAAATCAAACATAAGTGAAGGTCACTGATTATGTACGAAAAATATACCAAACAAAAAAACCCAAAACAACTATATTAATTTATTTACAAACTGAAACTAAAACATTGAGGTTATCTAAAAGCTCAGTCAAAATAACTTTCCTTTCTCAAAGCCCACTCATTTTAAAGCTGTAGCTTTCAACAGTAGAGGTTGGTGCAAGCAGAGGTAAAAGATTCGAACTCGCCATTTGTAAAAGCAGCGCTAATATTTTTAAACTGACATTTCGACAGTGACAGAAATGTAAAAATTTGTAATAAAAATTGTAAAGAATTTGTATTTATTTAAGTTTTTTAATACATTTCATAAATATAAACACCTTTTAAATAAATACAAAATTAATCTACTCCTTATTTTATTATCACCCATCTAAATCGTTGTGCGACATCAAGTAATAATTGGAAAAATCAATTATCAAGGGTAAGTTTTAATTAGAGTGACATATAACCTCAATTTTAATTTGTTCTACAAAGTGTTTACTATTTAAACCCCGCGTGGGTTTTTTTTAAATTTTCTTTTCTTCTATAATGAAACTTTCTTCTTAAATCCAACAAAAGATTGTGTTAAGATGATTATTCAATAAGGAAATTTATTAAAATTCTTCTTATAATTCAAACTGTTGGTTTAAAATGCTTAAAACCAAAAATTTCACTTAAACTTAGAATCGTTCTAAAATAAACTGAACCCTTTTAGTAAATCCCAGCGTTTAATTCCATTGCAGTGGATGGATCTATAAATAAGTGATGATTTGGGAATCGGGAGTCTTAGGTTGAACTTCCGCTGTGATATAGTATTGTAACGAGTTTCAGGACGCATAAAATTATTACCATGAATAAAGATTAAAGAAACTGACTCTAGAATGTGTAAGGAAAGTGGTGGTAAAGAAAAAAGTAGTTTGCAGGAGTCCCTAAACTGAATATGACAAAAATAGCGTATGTGTTTTTGAAGACTGAAAATAATCCCAAAAGTCAAACACAAAAATCTACCAGTCAATTGCAACCTTTTTTTGGTCAAACCTGTTTTAAATTTCGTAGCAACCTTTTTTACAACAGAACAAGTCAAACCCGGAAATTGTTAGGAATTGAGGCCTAAACATCTAACTGCTAGTTATTTCTTTTTGGAGGACTCAAACAATGAAATGAAATTGTGTGCAAATGAAACTCTTTTAAAAATTGGAAAGGGATATTATAGGGTGCCCACCAGAACACGTGACATTATGACTTTTTACGATAAAAACTTAACTAATTAATAAAACACTAAAGATAATTGTCTTTATTTTTGCTACTCCATTACCTTATTTTTTGCGGGCGCAGACAGCAATAATAGTTACTATAGCCTTACCTTACCTTAACAGAATAGGAAAAACCGAACAAAAAGTATTCTAGCGCTTTTATGGATATGGATATAGCCTAATTTGTGTTTCTTTTTTCGTTTTTAAGGAAATTTTATGATTTGTTGAGGGCTAGTTTTGGCTTTTATAAATTTGAGAATAAAATATATGTCGCACTTTTGCTAGATCGATATATTGCAGTAGATCATACTTATTAGTTAATAGGGACTTATTGGAACTATTAGTGCCGACCTTAGACTTTAAATCGCTTGCAAAATAAGGGTTATTGGAATAGCGGATTTTTTGTAACCTAAACATTTTTTCTTCGCTGTTTTTGGTTATTTTCTTTTCTATTTATTTTTGGATAAACTCGCCATATTTTTACAAAAAGTCCAAGAAAAAACTAAATTTTACTAGCTTTTTTAAAACCTTAAATATTGATATCCGCAAATATCTTGGTCATCACTTGAAACTTTTGACTTTTTTAGATATAAATTAATTCAGCTTTGGTTACTGCTGCGTTTTTAGATAATATTTTTCAAAATGTCAAAATAATGAAGGTTGCATCCGATTTTAAAACTTCTACCAATAAAGTCAGGCCAGAACACTATTACGGCCCGAGTTTAATCTGATGGCTGCTGTGTCAAAATACCGCCCGGTCATAAAAATCTCCAATAAGTCCCTAGTATAGTATAGTGACTTGGCAACTCTAATAAAATAGTTGGTTATATCTGTGCAAAATCACACTAATGGGGAGAAATTGGTGAGACTAAAATCTTATTATTCTTCCCAAAATTCACACAATAACTCACAATTTTTAATTCAAGGTTGCCGGTGTTCTGATCGAGAACGGCGCAAGCATAAACGCAACAACGAAGAAAGGATTCACACCCCTCCATCTAGCATCAAAATATGGCCACCTTAAGGTTGCCAAATTGTTGCTACAAAAGGAAGCGCCGGTAGATGCGCAAGGCAAGAACGGAGTAACACCGCTGCACGTTGCCGCACACTACGACCATCAAAATGTGGCCTTATTGTTGCTGGATAAAGGGGCGTCACCAAATGCCACAGGTAAATCCTAAGACCACAGACCATCACACGGTTTTTTTTAATATCATGTATTTTTTTAAATACACCTCATGCAATGCATGAGGTGTCTCATGTGTCTACTTATTTAAAAAATATAGAGGAATTTTCTCAGTTGTTTTGTAGATAAATTCGAAATAGGAAACCAACACATTATGACTTATTCTCTAGGTAGGAATGTTGGCCATCTATAGTAGATAACCCAAAGAGAAAAAATCCAGTCCAATTTTCTAGTACTCTTGATGCTAATGACTGAAACTCGGTTTACTGCAGTATTGCTAATAAAAAAAGAGGCATATTCTGCCACCAACACATCTCTAGACCCGTAAATTAGACCTATCGAACTATATGACCCTAAACTAAATTGAAATGACTTTATAGCTAAAAATGGACACACTCCGCTCCACATCGCAGCCAGGAAAAACCAAATGGATATTGCAAATACTCTGCTCGAATACGGCGCTCCGGCAAATGCCGAAAGTAAAGCAGGCTTCACACCTCTACATCTTGGCTCGCAAGAAGGCCACACCGATATGGCGGCGTTGTTGTTGGAGCATAATGCAAATGAAAATTATGAATCTAAGGTATGGATGGTTACAGTTGGAAAACGAAATAAAAAAAATATATAAACGGTCAAAATACAATTTTAAAGGTCCGTTTATTTCAAGTTCCATGCTCTCTTCGAACTTTGGCTATCATCAGAGCGATCTGTACCCTGTCCACTGCTTTTCGGAAAAGTGTCGTAGTACTACCACCTTACCATTGTCTAAGATTCTTAAGCCATGATATCCGTCTACGACCCGGAGCTCTTCTGCCTTCAATTTTGCCTTCTATTCAAGTTTTCGTGTTTTGATGGTAAATAAAACTTCAAGATCTTTATTTATTTTAAGAAAAACATCCACATTAGTTACTCTGTCAATCCAACATATCCTTAGTATTTTACGATATGACCATCCATTTTGTTTTCCCAACATTTAAGTTAAGCCCGAATTGCGAACTTTTGGCAGCAATTTAATAATAAGTATTTATTCCCAACAAACTTAAGTAGTTCATTACAGGGAATAAAAAAAACATTATAAACATTTGGGTACCACATGCATTAAGTAAATATTTATAGATATTATTAAATTTAAATTTTATTAATTGTAAAAATGGTAATAAATAAATTAATAAATAAATTGTCATGTAAAAAAAATATATAATAAAAAAGTACTAATAATAATAATAATACTATTAAAAACCGAGAATACAATAATTACATCGAGAATTAGATCATTTTAAAAGATGTTTTTTTAAATCTTTTTTAAATTTAATTTTTATAATATTTTTTGTTTCTTCTGGGATTCTATTGTATATATTAATTCCATCACAAATAGGTTTTCGGTTATTTCTTGTTCCATATAAGTGGTTAACATTACTTGTAATTAACTTAATGTTAGATTTTTTACTTTCACAGTAAATTGAATGAATTAAAAAGTCTAATTTTAAAATATGTAGATTGTTAATATCAAGGTAGCTTTTTGGTTTATAAATGTTTTCTGTGGGTTCTAAGAATGGAAATTTATGAATGCATTTTATTGCTTTATTTTGTAGTTTTTTTAATGGTTTTATTGTGGTTTTATTTGCAAACCTCCAAATAGATATCACGTATTGTAATTTGGAGTAAATTAAAGCATAATAAATGTTTTTTCGGTGTTTTAACGGTATGTAATGTCTTATTTTGTAAAGAACACCGATCAAAGGAGAAATAGAGTTTCTTAAATGTTCAATGTGTTTATCCCAGCTTAATCTTTTATCGATGTATAATCCCAAAAATTTTATAAAATTTGTATATTTAATTTTATTATTATTACATTTGACTGGTTCTATTTTTTAATTAATTTTCTTTTTATTAGTTTGTAAGAGTAGAGCCATTTTTCAATAATATTTAGATCAAACTGAATATCACTATAAATTTGGGAATAATTATTTGCAAAATAAACTATTGTTGTGTCATCAACAAATAATTTTATTTCACCTTTTAGACTTAAATTTGTGATTGAATTGATATATATTAAAAACAGAATTGGACCTACGGATGAACCTTGTGAAACTCCGCAAATTATTTTTTCTTTAGAACTTTTATGATTGCCAATTTCAACATATTGGAGTCGATTTAATAAATAATTTTGAAACCATAAAAGAGCTTTGCCTCGAATTCCGATGTTGTTTAGACAATTTATTAAAATTTCGTGATTAACAGTGTCAAATGCTTTACACAAATCTAAGGATACTATGCAGCACTTATTATGTTGGTCAACATTATGTTGAATATTAGTTACCATGTCAGCTACTCCTATTTAAGTATCTGTAAATTTGCGGAAACCGTATTGACATTTGAATAATACTTTTTTAGATTCTAAATAACTTTGAATTCGGTTATTCATCATTTTTTTTTTAAATTTTTGACATTACTGGCAGTACTGAAATAGGCCTGTAGTTATTGCTATTGTATTTTTCGTTATTTTTATAAACAGGTAAAACTTTAGCAATTTTTATAATATTGGGAAATTCACCTTTTTCAAATGACAATTTTGATAATTTTAAAATTATTGGAATTACATATCCTTCATGCTTTTTAGGAATTTTTACAGAAATGTTGTCGTACCCAGATGCTTTTTTGATGTCCAGTTCTTTTATGATTTCTTCAATTTCTTCACAAGTTGGTTCTTTTAGATAGATTGAATTTAGATTGGACGGAAAATCATTTCTTAAGTTTTTGGGTATTTTCTTTGGCAAATTTTCGCTTACATTTATAAAATGGTTATTCATTTCTTCACAAATTTCTGTTTTTTTTTTCAATTTTTTTGCCATTGGCGACTAAATAGTCAATGTCAATCTTATTTTCTTTATTATTTTTTGTCAAAAGAAAATTTATATTTTTCCATATTTTCTTTGGGTCGCCAGTTGAAAAATCTTTCTTGTAATATTGATATTGCCATTGGCGACTAAATAGTCAATGTCAATCTTATTTTCTTTATTATTTTTTGTCAAAAGAAAATTTATATTTTTCCATATTTTCTTTGGGTCGCCAGTTGAAAAATCTTTCTTGTAATATTGATGTTTTATTTTTCTGATTTCTTGTTTGAGTTTTTTATTAATTTGTTTATTATTGTTATTAAATTATCAATTTTTCGCCTTCAATTTGAAAAAAAGAATATACATTTTTTAGAACGGACTCACACCACTTCATCTCTGCGCCCAGGAAGACCGCGTCCCGGTGGCCGAAATTCTGGTCAAAAACGGCGCCAGCGTCAATTCGGTCACTAAAGCCGGCTACACGCCGCTCCACATGGCGTGCCATTACGGCCAGGCCAACATGGTGCGGTTCCTGCTGAAAAAAGGGACAGACATAAATTCGACTACGCAGCTGGGGTACACGCCGCTGCATCAGGCCGCGCAGCAGGGACACACGAATATCGTCAACGTTTTGTTGGAGCACAAGGCTGATCCGAACGCGGAAACAACGGTAGGTGTTAACTTTAATTGACAATGCCTTTTCCCATAATTTTTTAAATATTTGCCACGGTGCCAGTTGTCACTAGGAATTGATTAGTGACAAAATGTACCTATACTAATAAGAACCCTGCTGAAATTTTCCCCTCAAATCTTATCCAGACCGGCTAAATTTTTATCATGTTTTTATAAGTTCAATAAGATAAGATTCATTTTTTATAAAAATTTATTATCTTCTAGAAGCAGAGAAGATCATATAGGAAATATATAATATTTTATCAGCTTGTAGTTTTAGAATAATTTATAAGATTGGATAAGACTAGTTAATTTTATGAGAATCAGGGATGTTTTATAAGACCGAAGTTTAGGACATTTTACCAGTTTGTATAAGGGTGTGGGCTTGTAGAAGATTTTATAAACGCACAAATACATATTTTTGAAGGAGAATTGATGGGAATGGGGTATTGAGGACGTTTGAGGAGATTCTATCAGTATCGTGATTATAGGAGATCCCATGAGGAATGATTTTGGAGAAGTTTCTATGGGTTCTTGTGGAATCGGTTTCTTTCGTAACTTCAGAAGATCTTATAAGCGCAATGATTTTGGAAAAATTTTTATGGGTTCTTGTGGGATAAGTTTCTAGCATATTTTTTATGGGTTCTTTTGTGTGTCGGATATTTGATGAGATTCTATCAATATCGTGATTTGAGAAGATCCTATAAGGAATGATTTTGATTAATGATATTCCATAAGTAACGTGATTCTATAAGATCCTAAGAAATTATGAATAACTTTTTTCTGCGATTGGGTTTCAGAGTTTTTATCATAATTTGGATTTTGCTAGGGTATCCGATATTTTAGAGAAGTTTATATGAGTTTTTATAGGATTGGTTTCTAGGAGATTTGGGGAGCTTTTATCCCATTTATCCCATAAGAACTCATATAAACTCTCTCTCCAAAACCATAGACCCATAATAAAATATCCTAGGATCTCATCGAAATCTGTTCCAAAACTGACCTAAAATCCGATACAATCTCCTTCCCCATAAGATCTTCTAAAATCATCATAAGGATAAAAGCTCCTTAAATCATTTAGAAACCAATCATATAAGAACTTATAAAACTCCAAAATCATAGACCCATAGACCAGATAAAATCTTCCAGGATCTCATCGAAATATGTTCCAAAACAACCCAATAAAATCTCCTCGCCCATAGGATCTTCTAAAATCACCATAACAATAAAACCTCCTCAAATATTCTAGAAACCAATCCTATAACAAATCATATAATCTTCTCCAAAATCATAGACGCATAGACCTAATAAAATATCTCAAGATCTCCTCGAAATCTGTTTCAAAATCGACTCAAAACCCGATAAAATCTCCTCTCCCATAGTATCTTCTAAAAGAACCACAACGATTAAAGCTCCTCAAATCTTCTAGAAACTAATCCCATAACAACCAATATAATCTCGTCCAAAATCATAGACCCGTAGACCTAATAAAATATCCTAGGATCTCATCGAAATCGGTTCCAAAACCGATCCAAAACCCGATAAGATCTCCTCCCCTATACCCATATAAACTTCTCCAAAATAATAGACGCATAGACCTAATAAAATATCATAAGATCTCATCGAAATCTGTTGCAAAACCGACCCAAAACCTGATAAAATCTCCTCTCCAATAGGATCTTCTAAAATAACCATAATGATAAAAGCTCCTCAAATCTTTTAGAAACCAATCCCATAAAAACCAATATAATCTCGTCCAAAATCATAGACCCGTAGACCTAATAAAATATCCTAGGATCTCATCGAAATCGGTTCCAAAACCGATCCAAAACCCGATAAGATCTCCTCCCCTATAGGATCTACTAAATTAACCATAACACCATATAAACTTCTCAAAAATCATAAACCCAAAAACCTGATAAAATCTTTTAGAATCTCATCGAAATCTATTCCAAAACCGACCCAAATCCCGATAAAAAATCATACAAGAATTCTATAATTTTTTTTATGAGATTCGATGGGAAAATGTCAGCAGGGAATCCATTTAAACGGAAGTAAACTGAGGCAAATAAAAAACATTATTTTTACAATATAGTTAGATGCTCGGTCGGAAATATTTTAAAAAAAGTTTAGTTAGCTTTGACAGGATTTGCCACCCTCTAGTCACAAAAATGCGACGATGCCAAATGTATATCAATTTCTCAATATATCAATTACCATAAATTTAAAATAAATGTGCACTCTCAAAATCCAGGATAATTTTAAAATAACCCTTAAAAAAATCCAATGTATATTTCAGAATGGCCAGACACCTCTTCAAATCGCCCAAAAACTAGGCTACATAACTGTGATCGAGTCTCTTAAAGTAGTCACCACCGTTCCGGACATTACTACTAATACTACCACTACTATCGAAGAAAAATACAAGGTGCAAGCTCCGGAGGCGATGCAAGAGACATTTATGTCCGATAGTGAGGAAGAAGGGGGTAAGTTTTTAGTTTTTGCCATTTTTCTGTTTCCTATCGATCACGCATGATTCTTACAGCACACTGTGTAAACTTTGACGTGATTTATCCAGGGAAAATATAACATATTATAGGGAATGGATATCCCAACCGACCAATCCAAAAAATTAGGGGTAATGATGCGATTGACAATTTTACAGCTAAAAAGGCGTAACGGTTAGGGAAACGTCACTTTTTCTATGCTTTGAAACAAGCGGTTGACAACGGCTTTTCAAAATGGCGTATATTTTCTTACATTTTTTTAAAATTTGGAGTGATTTACGCTAGGCAGTGATTTTGGAATTAATTACAAATCGTTTATTCTGACACAAAGGCAGGATTTTAAGCTGCAAATTAACCTTTGGGATACCTCAACTGTTCTTTGAGGAAATTACTTACTTTTTGTGGAGTTTGTATATAATCCGCGAAGCAGGACAACTCTAGAAGTGGAGTTATTTATTATTTATGTTAGAGAAAACCCAGTAAACATGCTTGCTACGGGAAAAGTCGGGCCCAGTGAAGGACACTCCGAGGGATGGTTGCCTTTTGGTTGATACCCGGTGATAACCTGGTTCATTTTTTAAGCAAAGACCCTATAATGATCCGCAGTCACTCCCCAAAAGTTTGTAGAAAGCCTGTTGTTGGCCCACTGAGTATGATTTGGACATTTTTTTGACCTGGTAGTAGACAAAAGGCCTGTAACCATTTTCTGACAGTTATTTATATAACAACTTAACGACCAAGGGCATGTGCTGGTCCGCCCTTAGTTTTTATTACTTTTTATTTAAAATTGCTGTTGGACAATTAAAAACTATGTAACGCAAGCCAAAATTATAGGTAACAACTGTTGCCGTTCTTTTACTTTTAGAAATCAGGATTTTCTTCATATTTCGTATAATCTGTTTTTAAACAGACTAGGTACCATTTTGCTTCTTTACCCTTTCCACTTTTTTAGTTTTCATGTTCCATTAAAGAACTAAAACGTTCAGATTTGCTGCCACACTTAAGCTGGACATACATACGCATACTTGTGGCACGATTTACTTGTAGTGTTAAGTCATCATGCAAGATGGAGTGTGTGTGGCGTCAAATCGCCTGTCTTAGTACTGTGTACCATCAATTGTTTGGCATGAATAGACGGTCTCACGGATTGGGATATTGATGGTCTATGTCAGGCATGCCGGCGTCCCGGACCGGCATCTTTATTGGCCCGAGGGGACATTTCTGTACTTTTTTTGAACCGAGGTACCATATCTATATTATCAAAAGGCCATTTCTAGCCTAATGCTGGGCTTGCATTAGGCTGTCGCTTTTTTTTATAACGGTGGCTTATTGTAGTTGCATTGACGGTCTCACGGATTGGGATATTGATGGTCTATGTCAGGCGGGGTCCCGTACCGGTATCTCCATTGGCCGAGGGGACATTTCCGTACTTTTTTTGGACCGGGATCCCACGTTGTCCAAGATTCTGCAAGAGGCCAGCAGTGAGCCGTAGTAAATTGTTTACTGGGAAGACTCAAAAAAAAAATAAGATATTTCAACTTTAAAAAGTAAACAAAACAAAAAAAAAGTAAACAAAAAAGAGACCAGACCACAGATCAAATTTACCCAGGGAATATAAATTTACCTAACCCTTATGCCTCTCACTTTTTCTTTGGCGATATTCATTTCCTGTATGGTCTATTTTCCCTGGATATATCAAACATTATTTTTGAATGGGGAAGTTACATTAAAAGTATGTGGCAAACTTTAACATAATAAACAAAAAAGTAGACAATAACAGTGGGATTTACTAAAACGGTTTAGCCTATTTTAGACAGGTTCTAAGTTTAATTGAAATTGTTGGTTTTAAGCATTTTATACCAACTTCCTTGAGTTTTCGACATAGTTTGACTTATAAGAATAATTTTAATTGTTTTTTTTTTAGTGAATAATCATCTTAACACACTCTTTTGTTGGATTTAAGAAGAAAATTTATATTTAAAAGAAGTTTTTTTAACCCTAGAGGGGGATCTAAATGGTAAACACTCTGTTAAGCAAATTAAAATTGACGTTATATGTTACTCTTATCAACACTTACCCTTGTTTATTGATTTTCACGATTAATACTCACTGTCACAAAACCATTTCGATATATAATCATAAAATAAGAATTAGATTAACTTTGTATTTATTTAAAAGGGGTTTTTATCTATCAAAAGTATGAAAAAACTTTACAAACACAAACCCATCTCAATCGCAAACTACACATAAAACTATTTCATCAAAGTAGGTTATGAAAAAAAATGCGGCTAAAAACAGACCTGAATCCAACTGATGCGTTTACAAAGGAGTCATGTCGGCTCAACAAACTGTTCGGTGCTGCAGAGTTAAGACCTTTGAGTGCAATTTTTCAGTGGAAAGCTTTGTTTAATGATTAAGCTTTTAGATAAACTCAATGTTTTAATTTCAGTTCTTTTTGTAAATAAATGAATAGGTCCAGTTGTTTTGGATTTTTTTCATTGGAGACAGTTTTCGTGCATAATCAGTAACCTTCGCTTATGTTTGTTTTGCCTCGTAGTGCCGTCATAAATATATTCTTTGTGGTGAAAACGGGTTCAAAATATGGCGTTTTTCTGGACAAAATTGGAGGTGTTTTATTGATTAATGAACAACTTGGGATATAAAATAAGGTAAATTAATTTTTGCAAAAACGGTTGACTTAGGGAAATTATAAAGGAACTTATTACCAATTGCCACAAAACAATCCTTTCTGGGGGCTATAAATTTAAAAAATTATCAACTTTATAACCTCAAGCACAGATGATGACGCTAATAGACAGTTAAAGTAAATATTTCAACGCATCCTTATTGGTATACGTAACGCGTTCGAAAGAAAGTCAAAATACGCTACATTTTTGACTTGTTTATGCGATGTTTCGAACGATGCCCGCTTTTTTGAAGGGTGCGATGACAGGACTGCTGATTGAAATCGTTGCGTACGTTCGTGGCTCCCTAACGATACGTACAGTCTTCCGTACCCAACAAGATTCTGTCATCACACCCGTCAAAGAAGCAGGCATAGTTCGAAACATGGCATGAGCAAGTCAAAAATGTAGCGTATTTTGACTTTTTTTCGAACGCGTTACATATACTGATACGGATGCGTTGAAATATTTACTTTAAGTGTCTATTATGTGCCAAATTTCTGGCGTATTCACCATTTGCCATTTTGAAACCTGTCAAAAAAAAATTAATTTTAGGGCATTTTCTCCTAAAACATGGAATATTTTGAGAAAAAAAGCAGTTTTTCTGTGGTATTTTGCAATAAAAATACAAAATAATCAATAACTTTTTATCTTTTCTGTATATGGGTAAGTGTTTTTTCAAAATTGGTTTTTTAAATTTAGTACCCCTCACAGATGTAAATATTTAGACCTGTGGGGGGTACTATTTTAGATCTTAGTAAATCCCACTGTAAGTGTCTCGTCCGTAATCTTGAGGAAACAAATATTATATCTTAAATTGCTCAGCGATCTCATGTTAATTATCTATTGTCATTTAGAAAATGTTTTTTTTTGTTGGCCTGTGTTATTTTCTATTGAAATAAGTGATGTGTAATTAACATTACACTGATTCTTCTATAAAAATTAAATTATAGTTATGATAGTGACCTTCGCGATTTAGATGTTGTGTCAAAGGTATTTATCTAAATATTTATGGTAATAGAAAGTGGGAAGATTTTTTTTATTGCCTTAAACGAATTCCTGACCAATGATTTTAATAATTCCCTATGATTCTTTTTTAAATATCCGTAATTTAAAATAGTAATCAGATCACCTGCGTTTTGTCGGCGTTAAATAAAAATTAGAGGGCGGCTTTTTATTTAAAAATACATTTCTCAAAAAGAGCATATAAAGAAATACATATTTTTTACATACAGGGTGTTTAAGTTAAAGGAATGCACCTGGATTTTGTCGAAAACCGATCATACTTTGAAAAAATCTCGACACCCGTCGATTTTGTAACATATCTTGGCCGTAATGGATTTTTGGTAGTAAGCTCCCCCATTAACACTTTATAAATATCTGAAAAACATTATTGTGCAGCTATTAAATGCGCCATAAAATAGTCTACTAAATAACAAACTAAAAAGATCCCCATAGAGGCTAAAACCAAAATATTTAGATAGAATTTTACTCTATCCCTTATTTGAAGCGTGCCCACTTGATAAGAAATAACGATTTCTTTTACTAACCCATAAAATTCAACGTTACCTACGGCAGAATAACGATCCCGATATTCCCGATAGCATTGTATACAATTCTTTATACAATGCCGATAGTAAACGTTTAAAGCATAGGCCATGTTGCCGGTAGTAACACGCTAAGTTTCATAAATATAATTTTTTTTTGTGTTATAATTGAAAAAGTTGTTTTCGATTTTATTTAATTCTTAAAGTGATACCTTTTAAATTCGTTTAATTTGACTAGTTTTTGACTAGTTTTTTTTCGGATTTTGTAAAGAACGCCCGATGCATCGACAACATCTGATTATTAGTTCATACCAAATAATTCATTTCTATGGTTGCAACGTATTTGTGTTCCGTGGTTTTACCCTTATTGGGGGGGATTCTGATCCACCCCAAGATACCTTCTGCGCTCGCTTCTGCGCACAGTGGTTCATCCCTATGACAAAGTTCAAAAGTTTTATCGGGATATTTTTTACAGTTTATTATTTTACTTTATCCTATACCTTCCAAACTACCTAAAAAAGCTTCTTAAGTCATAGGGAATACTAATTTAGTATGTTAGTAAACGTGATAAAAACAATAAATGTTTTTTGGGCATGTTCGTGTACTCATTAAAGAAGACTTTTTGAATATGAAAATTCACAATATATGTTGATAGCCTTTATGCGTTTATCAATTTAAAAAGGGAAAGTTTCTATGATTTATTGTTTTTTATGTAATAAAATTAAATTATACTAAAGTCCTGTCAAATCCTTTCCTATATATGCAAAAAAATAAAGCTTAGTCTTTCTTCTTTCAATCCCTGTAAGAATCTCGTCCAACTTTGTCCAACTTTTTTAAATATAATGGTTGTGCCATAAGAAAAGGCTATAAGAAATATTTTGTTTAACATTACTGCTAATCTATTCATTTGTTTGTACCCAAAATTAGCCCCTCAATTAGCAGAAACAAGAGCTTAATATTGTTTGCATTAATTGTAACAATCTACATATTATATTAAATTTCTTAAAATTTAATGTAATATATGATTTTTGATCTAGGTCTATATGGACGATGAACCACTGTGCTGCGTCTTCTTCCCATTGCAATAAACAAAAATTATTTGATTTTTTTTTAAACAAACAACAAAGTTAACCTAACTTTTTATTGTACGTCATTAAAATAGAGCGGGCAAATCTAAAAATGTTGCCTTAAAAATAACGTGACGTTAGTCACAACGCGTTATTTAGCGATAAAGTCACCTAACGGGGATTTTTCATAAGAGCTGCAAAAGGTCCCTATTATATGGTTTTCAATCTACGCTTAAAAACCGCTCCTGAGTGATCCGACATCAATCCAAAAAATATTTGAGCGTTCGATTTAAGAACGGATCACGCTCCTGCCGAGATGTGCATGAGAAGCGACTAAAACCCACTTTGCATTCCACGATTTCATTGGCCGACTCAAGGTTACATGTTTGTGAGGTTAGGGCTTTTGTGTTTAAATCTTTTTCACCAACACCTTTTATTTTTAAACGCACCCCAGCAGGATTTTGTTGGTTAGATTGCAAAAAGGGTTAGGCTCTGGGTTGGGCCAGGTTGGTTCGTTGAGTAGGGTTGATTTTATTTTTTTTTTAATTTGTAGGAGGGAGAAAGTTAATAAAATGCGCACCCAGATAAATGTTTTTTTTTTGGGGTTGGGGCTTTCAAAATAGGTACTTAGGCTTAGTTAGGACCGAGGTTAGGACATATTATTGTTTGATATATATTCAGTCTATAAAAATAAAAAACTAAATTTAGAGCCTGTACCTATTATTATTATCAAAAAAAAGGTTTTTAAAAACTAATACCACAAGCTAATAGAAAAAATAAAAACATATTCTAATAGAATTCGGCTTACCGAGTATTTCTTCATCAGATATGTGAATGTCTTGATTAGTGTGAAAAGCAGGGTATTTTCAAGTGTTCCTTAATTTTTAAGATATTTTAGATTTGAAAAATATTTCTCTGATATTGCGGTCATTCGAGGTAAAGGATTTATTTTTCTTTTGGTTAAGGTTTGCGACCCGACTAATATATTTTTTGGTGCGTTTTAGTGGGATACGGTCAGATAGAAAGAACCAAATTTATTTACTCTTAAAAGTAGAAGCATAATTACATGCAAAAACATGTATAACATAGGAAAAAAATGAAAAACGGGCTTAAAATTTGTTTATACATTTTAAATTAGTGTGGTTTTAACAACGGAAAGCCCGTTTTTCTTCTTCCTTTGTTATACGTGTTTTTGTCTGTCACTATGCTTTTATTTTTAAGACTTTTTTTCGTCGGCGAAAAAAAATTGGTTCTTTCTATCTGACACTATCCCAATAAAATGAGATTTATTTTTCCTTTAATCATTTAATCAATGTTGCGGTTGTTCAGAGATTCAGAGATGTTATGAATAAGTTAAAGCAGTTTTTTGATATTTGATTATAAAAACAATGGATATCCAAAAAATATTTCAGTTCTGTATTAAACCACACAGATGGCGAAGGGAATAAACCTTTAAACTCTTGTAAAGTATTTCTGTGTTGTCAAAATTTATCTTTTAAGTTGGTAATTAAGCTATCTAAAAATGGATTGGTGTTCAGTGCATGGCCAGGCCTGGCTTCACTCAGCTCTGCTTTATTTATTTCTAAGATATTTACACCTCCCCACTCACGACTCCCATCGTAACGTGTTATTATTCAATGCTAACATGCTGCTACAGTGTTTACAGATGACTAGAGTGCCGATTTTGGCAATGGTAAAGTTGAAAACTAAAATAATTATTTAAAAGAGCAGTTGAGTTCTTTCATTGAAATCAATACCTAGGATGAGCTTTAAAACTATTTTCTCTAACTTTTTCTTTCTTACCTGTTATTAATTAAGATTATAGAACAATTTAAAAAAGTAAAAGATAATGATAAAATCCGAAAAAAAAACTAAAAATCAATAAATTATTATGTGGTTTTTAGAATAGGCAAAATTCAAGTTTTAAGTTGGTTATTAAGCTATCTAAAAATAGATTGGTGTTCACTGCAGGCCTGGATTGACTCAGCTCTGCTTTATTTATTTCTAAGATATTTACACCTCCCCACTCACGACTCCCATCGTAACGTGTTATTATTCAATGCTAACATGCTGCTACAGTGTTTACAGATGACTAGGTGCCGATTTTGGCAATGGTAAAGTTGAAAACTAAAATAATTATTTAAAAGAGCAGTTGAGTTCTTTCATTGAAATCAATACCTAGGATGAGCTTTAAAACTATTTTCTCTAACTTTTCCTTCCTTAACCGTTATTAATTAAGATTATAGAACAATTTAAAAAAGTAAAAGATAATGATAAAATCCGGAAAAAAAATAAAAAATCAATATATTATTATGTGGTTTTTAGAATGGGCAAAATTTATGTTTTAAGATGGTTATTAAGCTATCTAAAAATAGATTGGTGTTCACTGCAGGCCTGGATTCACTCAGCTCTGCTTTATTTATTTCTAAGATATTTACACCTCCCCACTCACGACTCCCATCGTAACGTGTTATTATTCAATGCTAACATGCTGCTACAATGGTAAAGTTGAAAACTAAAATAATTATTTAAAAGAGCATTTGAGTTCTTTCATTGAAATCAATACCTAGGATGCGCTTTAAAACTATTTTCTCTAACTTTTCCTTCCTTAACCGTTATTAATTAAGATTATAGAACAATTTAAAAAAGTAAAAGATAATGATAAAATCCGAAAAAAAGAAATTAAAAATCAATAAATTATTATGTGGTTTTTAGAATAGGCAAAATTTATGTTTTAAGTTGGTTATTAAGCTATCTAAAAATAGATTGGTGTTCACTGCAGGCCTGGATTCACTCAGCTCTGCTTTATTTATTTCTAAGATATTTACACCTCTCCACTCACGTGTTATTATTCAATGCTAACATGCTGTTACAGTGTTTACAGATGATTAGAGTGCCGGATTTGGCAATGGTAAAGTTAAAAACTAAAATAATTATATTCAAAAGGGCATTTGAGGTCTTTCATTGAAACCAACACCTAGGATGGGCTTTAAAAGCATTTTCTCATAACTTTTTTTTTATTAACAGTTATTAATTTTAGCTCTTTAAAGATTAAAGAACAATTTCTATTTAAAAAAAAAAATCAAATTAAAAAAAAAAGTCACTGGAAATGTTTTTTGACAACCCTGTAGTTTTTTGTTATAAAGTAAAAATAATGATGAAATCCGAAAAAAAAAATAAAATAATATATTTGGTTTTTAGAATAGGCTTTGTTGTTTATAAGTTTTAAAGGAACATAACTATATTGTAAAAATAAACCTAACTTTATGAGTGGTCTTCTTAAATGGGTTTTCTTATTTTCATAGCAAACAATTACAGGGTGGTCAAAAAAATTTCCGGCTCTTTTTTTAAAAACCTAATTTTAGATTTTTTTCGACGTAGTGATGTGATGTGTAAAAAAAGAAAATAATCTTTTTTTACCTCTTTAAAGAGCTAAAATTTATAAAAACCAAGATTTTAAAGCCTACCCTATATATTGTTGACAACGTCAAGAAATTTTCAAAAATTACTAAAACATTTTCAAAATATACGAGGTGATTCAAAATTTGGTAGAAAGACTTTAACTGTAGATATAGTTTGTTGTTCTGAATAATAATTAGTAAAATATATTTTTGTAAACTCTTTGGTTTCAGAGATATTTGCATTTAAAAATTGTTAATATTTTCTGAGAAGCACCCTTCACTACGTGGTAGAAACGTCAATTTTTTAAAACGAAACTTTATCAACTTCAAAATGCTTGACAAAAACCCTAAAACATGTCATTGTTAGCACACGTAGACAGGTAAATTATTTTAAAGACGATTTCCAAAAAAATACGAAAATTATTCAGAGAAAAAAAAATTATATTTAAACAAAATAATCACGTAACTTTTCTTAGATTAATGATATCTAACCACTGTTCAAATCTTTCTGGGGAATTTTGAATCACCCTGGATAGGGAGGTTGGTAGGTGCTCTAACATGAATCATATTCGACGAATTTTTTAAAGCTCAACCGACAACGCTAGTTACTTCTATTTATTTACTGGGAAGATAGTTTATGTTTACGTCTGATCTGCGGTAAATTTTTTTAGGAGGGAACTTTGAAAAAGTCCCTCGACGTTCAGTATAACGAACGAACGAAAATCGCTTGCAGTGCGCGCGCGAAATCTTAAAAAAGAACGCGAACATTTTTTTCGGTTCCTCGGTGTGAAAGCGCTATTATTTTTTCGAGGTTTTGAACTTTTTTAGTTTTTATGTCGACTTTTTGTGTGTTCGATAATGGATAAAAGCAAGAAATATAAAGTGATTAAGGTGGTAAAGACCATGGGTGGGTATCCATTTTTTTATGTTGCAAGCAATTAAATAAAAATCTAAAATTTATACATATAATAAATCTCTAGATAGACCATTTTTCTTGAAATTATTTTTCAAAAATTTTTGGTGTCGGCTTCTAAACAGACGATATACTTAGATACCAAAAATTCAATTTTTAGAATTTTAGTCTGTTTTTCTCTCTGTCTGTTTGTTTGTTTCAGTATCACGCAAAAAGTACTGAAAGTTGTTTCATGGATGTTTTACTACTCGATTACTTACTGGGCAGGATATAGGCTTTTCATTTCATCGAAATCGGTTCACGGGAACAGAAGTTATGATCATTTAAAGCTACGCTGTCTTAAAATAGTAGCATGCTGTCGAACAATTTTTTTATCATTTGATATTTTTTATGATGTTACTTCTTGTTGCAAAGCTTTGTCTCATCTGTAGATAAAAAAAACTTCAAAAATAATAACAAAAGTAGAATTTTTAAAATACGGATTTTTAGACTACCATTGCAATATTTTTATAATTCGTCGGCCCGATGTCGATTGCCGAATTTGCCATCATCGGCATGACGTCGATTTACGACATCGGACCACCAGTATTTTTTGTCCGCTTTGCGATGTAGGCCCAATGTATATTTGCCGACGCAACGTTAGACTGTAGCCCGCCGTCGGACCAATGGTAAATTTTACTTTTTGCTGACATCGGCATACCGTCGCCGATATTGGTTAACCACATGGTACCGACCATATAGCTGCTTAATTTGGTCGGTCTAACGTAGGCAAGGTGGCCTCGGCCCGACATCGGTAAACTATTCAAGTCCGACATTGGTTTCCTAAAGCGGTCGAACGTCGGCGATTGACGAAGGTCCGTCGGTGGTAGCTTAAAGCGGCCCGACAATGGCAAACCACAAAGGTCCGATAATGGGTGGATAATAAGGCCCCACATCGGTCTCTCAAAGCGGGCCGACGTCGGTGATTGACGAAGGTCAGTCGGTGGTTATTTGACACGATCCGACATTGGCAAATTACAAAGTTTTGATAATGCGGGTGCTTAATCAGTCGGGGTGGTTTAGGTGACGAAAGAGGTGATTCTTGTAGAGAAGTACCACCATCTTATCAAGTCCGCATTCTAGTTTTGAAATATCTTTGCTCATTATATATATAATATTATCTTTGCTTATTATATATATACCATCGTCTGTTGCCGGTTATTGACCAATCGAACAAAAATCTGATCAGGCCATCGTCGTTCCTAAAGCATATAGAGTGCGTTTCGGCATAAAGTCGCCTTTAGTAAATCGGACCATCGTCAGTTGCCGATTCTCAATCAATCAAACAAAGTTCCAATTGGACCATCGTCAGCCTTAAAGCAGATAAAGTGGTTGTCGGCATAAAGTCGACTTAGTAAATCGGGCTATCAACAAATGCCGATTCTCGACCGATTAAACCAAGTTCCAATCGGACTATCATCGGCCCTAAAGCAGATAAGGTTTACGTTGGCATAATGTCGACTATATTAAATCGGGCCAACGTCAGTTGCCGATTCTCGACCGATTAAACAAAGCAGATAAAGTGGGCGTCGGCATAAAGTGGGCGTCACCATAATGTCGACTATAGTAAATCGGGTCATCGTCAGTTGCCGATTTTCAACCGATTAAACAAAGTTCCAATCGGACCCTCGTCGGTCCTAAAGTGGTGTCGGCATAAAGTCGACTGTAGTAATGTGGACCTCCGTCAGTTGCCGAATGTTGACCGAAAACTGAAAATCGCAATCTGTCCAACATCGGGCCAGCGTGTAATCGCCGATGCCTACACACTGCCGACGTTGTCGACATTGGCCCGATTCAATGCCGACGATTTGTGTTTGCTGGGAATATTAACATTTAATAATAATGATCTAAATTTCTAAAATCACACGTTACTTTTGCTAAAAAAATCGAAAAACATTTTTTATACCAAATAGGCACAATAGATTTTTCGAAATTTATTTCATGTAGGGATACCTGATTTCTATGCTATAGTATGGACAAATTCATTAAAAGAAGATTTAAAAAAACTTATTTTGGGCATTTTTTGTTAAATACATATATCTTTTTCAGTTTTCCTTTCCAGTGATATAAATTATTATTTTTTTAAACTAGTTAAGTTGTTTTGTAAAATCTTTTACACTGGCCGAACCTCAAAACAGTTTTTTTTTTACGACATTTGTAATTTCTATATGCAAGTATATCGTTATAAATAATAAGTTACACGTAAGTAAAACAATTTTATTTTAACATAACGCCGGCGCTTTTAATCAATTAACACAAACAGAATGTCATTACAAAGTCGGTAACAGATGAATATTTAAACATAAGTGGGCATTAGCCATAAGACATAGAACAAATGTTATTATTTGATCTTTGCATTCCAAAAAAAATTTTTGAAATTATAGTTCACAAAAAGTTCGATAAAATTTAGCCCATAAAGTACGTTTTTGTACTTAATAATATGCAGCAGTGGCGGTCCCAGGGGAGGGGCGGTGGGGGCGATCGCCTCTCCTCCTTTTTTTGAGAATTTATTAAAAGAATCGCCGGTTTTTCATAAACACAGTAAAATTTTTGATAGTTTTTCAAAAATCAAGAGTTACAATATTGTAGAACTTTGCCTAAAACTTTTTCTTTGCTTTTACAAAATTTTGACCTTACGCCCCCCTTCCCCCTTTTTGGAAAGCTGCGACCGCCACTGTATGCAGGTTCAAATACTAGGTAAGAAGGGTAAACAGGCTTTTAAAAAAAGTTATTTCTTTTTGACACTCGTTTTTAAGCGACTTTAAATAAAGACCCTAGGATATTAGTTCGGCGCGTTTTTTTTTAATGTTTGTTTCAGCATAATTTACTTTTAAAAAAAATTAAAATAAAAGAGGTATATTAAAAAACTTATCCACCATGACAAATTAAAAGTAAAATGAAATAAAAAAACTCACTTTACTAACAAAATTAAACCGACCTTAAAAAAATTAAAAATATAAAATTAATAATTTTTATGTAAAACCCAACTTTTTTAAGTTTTTTAATGGACTACTTATAGGAGACGACTTAAAAAAATTGGATTTTACATAAAAATAAAAATGATTTTAGTTAAAACTGTTTATTTTATTTTCTTTAAGTCGGTTTTATATTTTAAGATTTTATGATTTAACAAAATATATTTACTTTAGCTTTTAATAAACTAATAATGAGATTATTTACGTACGTGTAATTTGGGCTGAAATAAAGATTCTATAGTAATTCCCACACCGCACAATTAGCAATAAAAAAAAGTATTGATTTTTATAGCGTATTTTTTTTGATGAAGCGAATAATTAAATACGTGACGATAGACACATGTGGAATAAAAAAGTGTTTTCCCAAAGGCGCACACCTACGGTGATAAAAAAATTGATTTGACACAAGAAATGCTTATGACAGAATAATTATTTATATGTACCCTATATCAAAGAGTACCGAAACAGATCCTATATTGCGTTAATTTGGCACAAAGCTTGAGATTGGTTTGCCTCTACTCTGTTTCTCAAATAACTGAAAACTGTTCCAATTTTTCTTAAACTTTTCAACGTATTTAAAAAAAGAATACTATTACCTCATAAATAGTAGTTTACATAACAAGTATGTTATAAAGTTTGAGACGCGAGTCGCAAGCGAGTGTCTTAATTTATCTGAGCGTGTAATGACCATAACATGCGAGTTAGTGTACTATACTTTACCTACGACCAATGAAAATATCATCATAAATATCAGAAATTGTTAAAAATATCAAAACACTCTTGAGTCAACAAACTTTATAACCTGAAGTTTTAATGTTATTCAATCTAAAACGTCAAAACAAATAAGGTTACCAAGGGACCTTTCATATATCATTTTAAAAACAAGATTTTTTTCTTAAAAATGCGTAATATATCAATTTAGATTCGCGGACTTTACCGCGAAAAAATTACCGCGTAAGACTTTTACCGCGCCGTATGACATTACCGCGTAACCCAATACGGCGCACAACAAAATTCGCGCGAGGCCAGTACCGCGCAACACATTTACTGCATACAACAAAATCTGCGAAAGAAAAAAACCGCGAAAGACAAATACCGCGAAAATGGCAATACCGCGCAAAGGACAATACCGCGCAAAAGCAATACCGCGCAAAAGACAATACCGCGCAATATTACATGTAGCATAACTGGTTCCTAAACGTTTTACAGGATAGGAAAAATTATAATAGCGAAGCGGCTCAGTTTTTTTAGTTCTTGGTTTGCTAAAATATAGGCATTAAGAGTAATTTTTTATTTAAAAAAATCGCATGCAGCTTTTATACAATTATTTCACGTTTAACCTTAATGTAATATCATGGATTCAAAATAGTTTAACTTGTTTAATAAAAATATTTATAATATTGAAATTGCCACTACTTTTTTGAACATTTGTTTGAGTCCGTAAATTATATCAGAAAAAGCCAAACTATCTATGTCATTTTCAACTTGCGCGGTATTTTCCTTTGCGCAGTTATTGTCTGGCGCGTTATTTGCCTTACGCGGTGTTCGCCTTTCGCGGTATTTGTCTTTCGCGGTTTTTGACTTTCGCGGTAAATGCTTTTCGCGGTAATTGTCCCTTTATCGAGGATTTGGTCCACGCGCGATTTTTGTATTGCGCTGTAAAAACCTTGCGCGGCAATTGAGCCGCGCTGTTTTGGTCCGTGCAGTAATTTTTTTCGCGGTAAAGTCCGCGAATCGTCAATTTAACGGTACTTATTTTTGGTTAGGCAGTAAAATTATATTGGATTTATTTACGTTTACTAAATATTTATTGTCTTAAAAATATCGGAAGATAATTCACATTTTTGCGTCAATTAGTGTTCTTAAGTTTCAAAGCTTGTCACGCCATCTTGTGGTTTACCTCTAAGCTTTTTTATTATCCTAGAACCGTAAATGAGCCATTAAAATCGTGTTGAGATGGTCATAAATTTAGTATTATTCGTTGGTGGTAGGTAAAAATAGTTCCAAGTGCGGCTTATTAAATTGATTCTATAATAAATCTCTAAAGGCGCATTTACACAGACAAACTTTCCTTTGATGTTGAAATGCCGACAAACATTTACACGAGCCTCTTGAGCAAAATGTTCAAAAAAAAGTTCGAGCAAAATCTCGTACAAAAAGACTCACGGAAATTTTGGAGAGAATGTTAAGCAAAATTTGTTTGAAGAAATATTGGTATAGAAATTTCTTACAAATTTAAATTTGATAGTTTTATGGGAATTCATTGAACTTAACTGAAAATAGAAAGACTAAGTTTTAAAACAAGGTATTTTTAATTAAGTGCTTTCCGACGGAAAAACGATTTGATGTCGAAATTCACATTTTACCTCATAAGCAACTTCGATTGACCTGATTTTTATAGGGGATATGCCAGTATACTTGTAACTTTTTTGGGGTTGTGACAAAACGAGAATAAAAAAATAATAATTGGCACTTATTTATTGCTGTTGCCTGTAAAATGTACTGATAAAAATTTACGTTTAAAAGAATATCTCTTTATTTGACTTCCTAGTTTAAAACACAATACAATAATAATTAAATCAAATTAAAAAACCTATATACATTTTATTAAATCTCAAATATATGAACAAAAGCACGTTCGGTTTAAATAATACCCGTTTATTACCCACTTTTACAACCCTACGAACCCGACCCTTGTCTAAAAAATATAATTTAGCAGTAATAGACTAGACTTCTGAATCGGAATTTTGCTCCTTTGCATATTTTTTGTTCAGTGTCAGTAATCGACCTTTATTATTACATTAAATTGACAGTAAATATCTATCTTCAGCATTTTCATAAACCTTTTGCTTTTTTAAGCAACCGTTAGGGCCTTAAGCTAACTAGGTAAATCTGGTGTGAGGAATTAAAAAAAAAACAATCAAAGGTAAGGTTAAAGTAAAGTTACAAAAATATGTTTAAAAAAAAATCCCCTCTCCACCACTCCTCATAAACGTGAGGCGCGGATTACCGCTTAAAAGTGCAATTTTTGAGTTTTTTGCCTATATTTGAAAAACTCAAAATTTTTTTGGACAAAAAAAATTTTCCTGGGTTGTTTTTTGAATTTAGGAAAAAACCCTTGGAAATAAAAAAAACTCGCAAGAAAATCCTAAAAAAACCCCCGGGCAAAAAAATCCGGGAAAAATCCTAAGAAAAAAATATTATAAGTAACCCTAATCCATGTGACAAAACTGATAGCCAAGAATAATGTTTTGCTTGCCGTCGGCTTTTTTTCACAAAAATTTAAAATAAAAGTTGGTGTTCCATTTTTTTAAAGAATTGAGATCACTGATCACTGATGTAAAATTTTGTTTATTCTCACCTTTAAAAATATGTTTCCAAAACAGATAGCAATAATTTGCTCAAAAATTTACCCGAACAAAATGTTCAAAGAAAAGCTCACAAAAATGTTCATGCAAAAAATTTTAGATCTTTTGCACGAGCTTTTGTTTGAGCATGTTCGTCTGTGTAATTGCGCCTTAAGAGATAAATCATTTCTGTATATTGAATATACCGAGGAATATACCAAAAATCGAATGTTTTCAATTCTTTTCTATTTGTACCTGTATTTCTTGTAGTCCTAGGCAGGACATAGGCTTTATTTTATCGAAAATGGTTCAGGGGAATAAGAGTTATAATCATTTAAAGTAAAAAAAACGGGAAAAAACTACAAGCAAAACGGCTATTGGATTTTAGGGTTTAAGGCGCGGGAGGTGGCGGGGGTGAGGCATAGTGAGATGGAGGAAGGGGGTGGGGGACGCTGCAATTCTAATCACGCGAACAAAGTCACGGGAAATAGGTAGTAAACAATAAATTTGCCATAACCTTTCATATGCAAATTGCTAGTAATTCTTTATAGCAACCTTTGTGTGATTTTAGCACATGACCAACAAACTTTTTAATGTTGTTTTATGACATCCCAAAACCGGATTTATTTTTACAATAATTATGCAACTAACGAGTACGTGTATTTTTTTTAAGTAGGTTAAATAATGTTTCTATTTTTTTTCTTACTTACTTTGCTTTTATACATGTATGTACATATCTAGAATGACCATGGAATCACCTGAGGTTGGGTTGAGTTGCCTTTGTTAATTACCTACATACTTTTCATCAATCTTGTAAAGAATGGCTTACGCAGAAATTTTCCCTGGGGGGGCGGGCTTAAGTTTCCTGGAGGGCTTGCAAAATATGTCGTCTCGGATACCAATTTAATTCCTGATTTTTGGAGAAAATTGAAAATTAAGGAATAAACAGCATAGCTGGAAACCACTCAAGAAAATAATCAAGCCCTGTTTTTTTCTTTTTCAAAGAAAAAGTTTAAATTTTTTTACCAAAAAATATATTACTTTTTTTGGCGGCCGTGTATTCACGTCGTTATTTTTAACACAATATAATTATTTATAAAGTCACATTACTAACACTGCCCAAGAGAATTGTAGGAAAAATATTCTTTATTATTGCAATCTAAAAATAGAAATGAAGCAAAAGACGTAGGTATAAAAAATACATTAATTTAACAAGATGACACGACCAGATAATAAAAAGTTTATTATTTAACAGCATTTTAGGAGGTTAAAAGCATTGTTTAATAGAAAAATTAGCATAATTATGTAAATCTAAACCAAAAAAAATCCAAATTTATCCAATTAAATCGGATTGTAGAATACAAAAAGTGTCAATAATGAACCTATTGACAGAAAACCTATCACTAACCTTTAAAGCTAAAGTTTTTTGATTGATTTTATAATAATTTTTCCTCAGCTATTTGTAATTTTATTATAATAAACTTCTGAAGACCCGTAGCTTAGCCTGCAGTTTTACCCGTTTTTCTTACTTTAAATGGTCATAATTTTTGTTCCCGCAAACCGCAGAAATGTAGTAGTTAAAGTCCCATCAAAATCGGTCAAGTAGTTTTTGCGTCATGCTGGAACAAACAGGCAGACAGAAAGACAGGCAGACAAACGGACAAAAATTATGAAAATTGTATTTTTTTCGATTAAAAGTCAACCCCTTTTTTTTAATATTTATTATACAAAAATGGTCTATCCAGAAATTTATATGTACAGATTGGATATATTTATCCGAGTGAATAGTAAAAATATATTTTGGAGTTCCCCAAAGCTAACTTTTTCACAGAATTTAAGCTTTATGAAATTAAATTAGCAAATTGACTATTTTTACTCGACTTTGCAATTCTTGTATGTTTAATACCAAAATAGTAAATTGACTAAGAAATAAATTAAGTAGATCAAAAGTTGAATGGATGTATTCAATGATAAATAGTTGACGTAACTCACCAAGAATGCGTACCTACTACGATTAGCCGGTGTTGTGTTGAATTGAAAGTTGGGTTTGGTTAGTTAAGCTCACTTGGTGTTTTTATTTTAAAGAGATGATATCTGCAATTACCACAATTTAAAATCCTATTAGGCGAGCCGTGAATTCATTATTTATTTTATTTATATTTTTTTTGACAAAAACCAAAATATTTAGGTGTTTCTTTAACTTTAACTTCGCTGGAATTTCTGAAAAAAAAAACTACAAATTAAATACTTTAAAAAATGTTCATACAAATTTGCAGATATATGAGCAGTTTTTCTGGCGTTTATCAAAGAAATGTAATAAGATAATGTTCTTTCCTATAATGTTTTTTTTTAATTCTGCCGCTCAGACGAAATACATGTGGCCCCTTTCCATTTAGTGGCCTAAAATGTTTGCAAAAAAATAAAGCAGTTATCACTTATAGCGAAAATTACTTTAGCTGCCTAATATATCTGGTCTCTGTTTGTAAAAATAAATCAGAAATAATTTATTCCTTGAAAACTACCGCACTATAATAAAAACGTATGAATAAATTTTGGAATTTGCTGGGACTCCTTTAACGAAAAAAAAAGATCAGATCAGATCTACTTTTTAACCAACAAAAAGACCAGGTTCAAAGTTTGACTCATACCAAGGGCCTATAGGTCCCTGCTCGTACGTACTTTTTCTAAATGTTTGTTCGAGCAATATTTTTTACTAGAATCAGGAGAGATCAACTTTGGCTCTTTTTCATTCTAAAAACATCTTCCCAACACTTTCAGGCCTAACCTAAAAAACCCATTGGCTTCCAAACGACTGATTTTGATTATTATTTATTTATTGCATTAAAGAAAAAATACTTCTCCCACCTCTGTTACCCCAAAAAATAAAAGAAAATTGTAATACAAGAAAGATCTCTAACAACATACAACGTTTTCGGAACGTTTAATTGAGGTTCTCACTGGTTGGGAACATTCTCGCTCTAATTGAAAGTTTCAGGAACGTTTCTAACGGACCTCCAGGAATGTTTCGAAATCCTATTACTATGAGATACTTTAGGGTGGGTCAAAAACAAATAGCTTGATTTTAAAATGTTGTAACTTTTTGGAAAGACAAGACATGAGTCTTTTCCGATCCGGCTTAAAATTTGACATTTTGCAAAAATTCGAGATGGCGGACCGTTTTGAATAACGGGTAATTTTCACCCCCCTCTCACCCTTCTCTTAATATAAAGGTATTATTTATTTAAATCGGTTTTTTTAATTGTGGCATTGGTTGTATTTTACATAAAAAAGTCAAATTGCGTTGTGGTAAAAATTACAACAGAATGATTATCAAAAATCAAGGAACTTTTGCTTAAACGTTCGTAAATATTTATATAGTTTTGACCTGGCGAACAAGAGGTTTTTTAATTTTTTGTTTTTCTTCTTAGGATATAATAGTAGTTTTAACAACTAGTGGCTAAAAAAGCACAGTTTAGCCGCGAGTTGTTAACACTATTTTTTTAAATATCTTTATCAAAAAATCCAAGAAAAACAGGAAAATACTTTTAAAAATCTCGAACGAACAGCACTTCTCGCAACACACCATCTTTACACTATAAATCAAGGCGGCTGGTAAATGAAATAACAATGCGGTTTCCATAGCGATGTGCCTTTTTACTCGGTAACGTTCATTGTTGCGACATTTTAATCTTTGACAGTTTGAAATTTTGATGATTTTTTCGTAAATACTTGGTGAAAACCGGCGGAAATGACTTAATTTTTGGGCAAGAATAATTAGATTTTTTCAATATTACTATATTCCGCTATTTCCCTTTAATTTTGGTTAAAAAACAAACATAAATCTTTTTTTACACCCGTGATAAAAAAAAAGTTGTTTTTGCATCGGTAACCAAAAAAGCCATGCTTTAGTTATCTGCAGACAGTTACTAAAATTATGTAAAGTCATATTTTAGGATTTAGATATTTAACGTTACATGGAAAGGTCCAGGAACGTTCCAAAGCAACGTTCAGGGGACGATACATTTGCTCTTTAGGTTCGGAAGGAACGTTCCTGGAAGGTCCTTGGAAAAGGACTTGTGTTGTTAGAGATATACTTAAAAAGCCGACAGGTGCATTAAGAAAGCATTTAGCCACTAAAAAAATATAAAAAGATTTTAAGGGTATGTTAAATTTGTTCTCCTGAACAAGAATTAGTAAAACGTTCTTTATTTTAAAATTAAAGGTAAATTTTTAATAAAAAGTTAAAAAATTTTAATTTAATTCCAAAAAAAAGAAAAACCTTGCAGCTACATTACATACACTGTTAAAATTATTCTCGGAAATTTTGAATCACCCTGTATGAAACCCAACTTTTTTAAAGTTGGTGCTTATATATATATATATATAGTCTTAATAGTGGACGTCTTTCAGGTTCAAAAAGTTGGGGTTTATATGTAAAAATAAAAATTATTTTTGTTCATAGTTTTAGTGTATTTTGCTTGGTATTTTGTTTGCAGTTTGCTTAGCTTTGTTAAACTTTTTTATTTATTGAAAATTGTGTTTGGTTTTCTTTATCTTTCAAGATGAATCCAACATGATTCAATTATTTTTATTAGAGCAAAAGTTTTTACGGAACTCTTTACAAGTCCAACAGTCTCTGTGTAGTGGATCTCATACATTTTGATAGTTGTTTTTTATTTAATGTTTTAGTAAAATTTGCATAACTAGACCCGACCCTTCACATAAGTGGCGCTTCCAAAATCTTTTCATATTTTAAACACGTTTTTTTTTGTAAAAATAGACAACCAGATGTTTCTCATGTTGTAATTTTATTTTATGCTTGTTATTCTAAATCAAGAATTTCAATGGCTTGATGATGTTCAAGCACAGGAATTTTTCGAGTCTCTGAATTATTTTATTTACGTTTGTGCGCAGTTTTGATGGGTATGCGTAAACAAACGGTTTTGACATTGAAACTACCTTACCTACTTTGATATAGACACGATTTATCTTTACCAGTACATACAACAATAAATTACGTCCTTTTCGTTTGGTAATTCGCATTTCGGGTACAAGAGCAAACGAAGTATCTTATTTATCCAAGACCACTTAATAACACTGCGGTGACACGGGTATCTTTTATTATTTATTTAATTTTTTGTATTTTCTTATTATTTTTTAATTTTTTTTTGTAAGTAATTTTTTTAGTCCACCATACCAATATGGTATGGGGGACTATTAAAATTGTGAAATTTTGAATTTTCTTGATTTTGTCAAAAATTAGAAATTTTGTATAAAAATCCTCTATCGTCTGACCATGGACTAATTAATTTTTGGGTAGGGTGGTGGGAGGTTGAAGGGGGGAAAAGGGTGATAAAATATTTAAGAAAATTGTAACTTTGGAACAAAAGCATGTAGCGATATACGGTTTTTAGATTTAAGTTTCCATAAATATGGACTACAAATTTTGTTATAAAGTCCAAATTCGTGGGAGCTTTAGTTTCCGAGTTATTTGGAGAAACGTTAAAATATATGAAAAAAATCATAACTTTAGAAGTAAAGCGCCTATTGATATGCGATTTCCAGATTTTGGTTTTCGTAAATATTACCCAAAAATGTTGTTATAGGTTCAAATCTTTCAAAGCTACAGTTTTCGACATAATTTCATTTCCTTTCAACATAAAATAATTAATTCTATGGGGGACTATCCGTGCTTTCTAGCACCAATTTTTTATATTTAAAAAGAATAATCTTTTATCAAGATTTTGCTTCCCAAAATAGCAACAAATGAGCCACAAATCGTGGCATCAATATTTGTTGGGCCCCTTATGAACATCTTAAAAATAAATCGATAGATTTTCGAAATTTTTATACGGTTGTAAAGAAATTCAAGAGACCTTCAAAAAAAGGTATCACTCGACCCCCTTTCCCTATTTAAAATATATATAGGGGTAAAGTTTACCCCTCAAAGAGAAAGCGTGCTACAAAAATCTCAAAATATTCAAAAAGTGTCCTCCTTGAACAAAAAATCGACGTATTCAAAAATTTTAACAAAGTTGAAGAAGCCCCTGTTTCTATTTCATTGGAACACACTGTATATTTTTTGTTCTCACGTATAGACCTTTATAACATGCTTGTTGGGTATTATTCTACTAATTTTACTATTATTTTTTACAAAGGGTCTGTTAAAATACAGAAGGGTCTGACACATGGGAGTAGTATAAATACTTATTTTTATTTACGTATTATAGTTTTTTTCTTCAAAATACTTCTGAATTATTTTAATCAGTAATTGTAAATTTTATAACATTCCCGCCTACACAATCTTACTGATATTAAAATACAATTAGTAATTATAACAAATTTTAGGACAATATTCTCAGAACTGAACTGGAAGGTTTTAAAAAGCCATATTTGGGTCAGATTTTGACAAGTAAATCAGAATATAACAAATTGTTATACTCGGATCAAATATAATTAGCAAATACGATAAATATTGCTACACGTGTTAAACATAAGTTGTAAATATAAACTATTTAGGCCAATAAAATCTAAATTTATCACCAATTTATGTCAAAACATCTAAAAATTCATTTGTTTACGGATTTCAAGGCTAGGATTTCATCAATACAAAATAACTGAACCTATGCTGGTAGGGCGTTTTGTCCTGTCCCTTTGTAAAAATAAAGATCTACGAAAATGTTTACCAAAAGTGACAGCCAGTTAGCTGATAATCTCAAAATAAATAGTCTCCATTAGTGTAAACTAAAAAATAAATATTTTTTAATAATATATTTTTTTAAATTTTTAGTGTCGGCTTATAAACCAACCATATACATACAAAAAATTAAATTTTTAGAATTTTTGACAGTTTGTTTGGTTGTTCCTGCATCACGCAAAAATTACTAAGAGGATTTGGATTAGTATGGATTCTTTGGAGTCCTGGACACCACTTAACCTTTATTTTATCAAAATCGGTTTATGGGAGCAAGCAAAAAACGAAAAAAACAGCCAAACCGGATGTTCGACTCGATGGAAGGGTTTAAATCGCGGAAAGGGGCGGGGAGGGGAGTAGTGTAGTGGAGGGGAAGGGAAAGCTACAATTTTAAAAACGCGAATGAAGTCGCGGGCCATAGCTATTATAGAATACTTATATGGTGGGAAATAAAAAAAGGGTACACTAAAGAATGCAATATTATCTTGTGAAAATAAAACATGGTCTATTCTTATATCGCATCAAATCGAACAGGCTTAAGTGTTAAACATAAGTTGATTTTAATAATTTTATTTTAAGAAACAATTGTTCTTTGAACAAATTATAACTTTGATTTCCAAAATATGTATTTTATAATCTCGACGCAACAGAAATTCCAACACACTAAACATCACTAAAATTAATATTTAAAAAAATCGGCAAGGCTACAGCGTTCCTTCATGAACTATTAATAGAAACAAATAAATAACAACTATAATGGCCTCTTCACCTCGACATGATAAATTGCAATCATTTAAATAAATATCACCTTTAATTACAACTATTTAAAAATTAGAATTGTTTTTTTTTTCAGTTAAATTCTTTAAAATTATTTCTAGGTGTTGTCTAAAACACTACTTACACAGAAAATACAGCCTTGTCAGCACACAAGCTTAAAAAACAATTTGTATATAAAACTTTCAAAAAATATTTGTTGTAATGGATTAATAAAAAGATTAAAAAACAACAATAAGGTTTTCGGGGTCTATATACCCCATGTAAATAGTGCAGAATCATTCGTTTGACATTTGACGTAATTCAATGATATATCAAAACAAAGTTATGATTGTTCTCCACAAACCAAAACTACACTTTTTTGCAATCGACGCGCGTTTCGCTAAAAACGTTAGCATCATCAGGAGACGATAAACAATGTTTATGTGCAACCAAAGGTTCCAAATTCCCAACATAGTCAATGATATATGTTTTACTTATTTCTTGTAGATAAAGAGGTGGTGGAAATTCAGGTGTATAATTTCATCCACATTATAACTAGTATAAAACTGTAGTTTACATCCATACGAATTAAGTAAAAATATTATGATACTCAAGTGGTGGGGCTTTTTTTACAGGGAGGTCCTAAAACTTGCAAAAAAATAGCTCTATGAAGTCATTTCATCTCTTTTCTGATTAGTGCTATTGTGTTAAGGACCTCAAAACTTGTAAAAAATAATAGCTATATGAAGTCATTTCATTTCTTTTAAGTTTAAGGGCCACATCAAGAAAACAAAAAAAAAACAGGGAGGCCTCAAAACTTGCAAAAAATAGTTGCTATATTGCTATTATGTTAAGGGCCACACCAAGATAACAAAAAAAATATTGGACACCTCTCAGTGGGGGCATTTTTAACAGAGAAAGCCCCCACCTAGAAGTCTGAAAATATTTTTTTTGTCATCTTTGGTGTGTCTTTATCTAATATAGCGACAGAGTGAGCGATTACACTGAAAATTTTATACCAGTTGTTTTAAGCCAATCATCAGATGCCTGGTTTTTGACAGGTTGCTATGGCAACAACCCGAATTTTTCGGAAATTTTATCGGTCACGTGACCTAGTTGAAAAATTAATAAGTGATAATTTCCCTGGCTTTTATGATATTTTCTTGGCGACAACAAAATTTAATAATAAGTAATAAACAAAACAAAAAGATATTGGTGAAGCGTCATTCCACTTCACAGCCAACTTAGCAGATTGTATGTTTCATACCTAAATACTTACCGCGTTAAATTGTCATCGACTTTGCAAGAGAATAATTAATTTTCCCTTCTCTCTAGTAGAATAAGATTATTAGAGTATAAAGAAATGTGTTCATTTCGAGATTTTGAAAATCGTTTTTTTTTTACTAGGGCAAAGGGAAAGTGAAAAAAAAACAAATTCAAACTATCTGAAATACAAAACACCTAGCGTCCAATATAAAACATGTGCCTATACACCTATTTTTCCCTATCCTCTAGTACTATAATATTGTGTAATTAATCAACTTGCTACAAAGATGCAAACCTTATTTTACTAGAGTACCAGTGAATTGTAAAAATAATAGATGAATAAGTGTATAGCCACAATACAGGTAACACAGACATTCAAAGTGTCAAAAAAGTAATTAAATAGCCACCTTATATTAAAACACCAAACCTCAAAGCAAAATAAACGCTTGCCAAATTGTCAAAATTTGTATTTTTTTTTTAAATAATTTTTGGTATAAAATTTTCGTACCGAATCTCCCGCAAGCTTGAATTAATCTCCGTAAATTTTTTCTCTGTTGCGAATTTTTCTAAGAAATTTTTTGGAAATAATTCAAGCTCTAGGGAGATTCTAAGTGATAATTTTTAAATTTAAGCTTTTTGAGTTCGGAGTAGGAGTTTTGTTACTGTAATTTTTTATAAACTGTGGCTATGGAGTCTTGTGGGGTGGCTGTTTTTACTTTGTAATGATATATTTATTTGAAATATTTCGTTTTTACCAAAAATGTTAAAAATACTTAATCGAAACGGAGTTTTTTTAATAAAATTCGATATGGGCCAATTTAAGGTGGCGCTTAAGTTGGAAGTTAAAAAAAAATAGAATTAAAAAAAAAACATTGTTACAATAAATATCCATAAAACAATTATGTTGGGAATTTGGAAACTTTGCAAACCACAATTACACATTTTTGCACGCACGCACGTTTCGCTAACAACGTTAGCATCATCAGGAGACGAACAGTTTTGTTTATCGTCTCCTGATGATGCTAACGTTGTTAGCGAAACTTGCGTCGAGTGCAAAAAAGTGTAGTTTTGGTTTGTGGAAAACAATCATAACTTTGATCCATAAAACAATATATAAAAAATTCATATTTAAACATAAAAAAAGTAAAAACAAAATAAACGTAGAGAAAGAAAAATTATCCCTGAAGCAATGAAATTGCTTGTGCGGGATCTTTGATTCTCAATCTAGCTGTTTTACATAATTGGGTAAAATGTCTTTATTCGGTATGTTGTCAAATTAGGGTTATTTTGTCAAAGTTTAGGAAAAAGCATGTCAAAACCGTTCTTTTTTTGCCAAGTCAGTATTGTGTTTAAGAAAAAGCATTCAAATAGACACAACCGTTATCATTTCAAATATTTAAGATCAATGAGATCGTTAAAACCAGATCTACCTTTTTCAAAAATCCAAGATTCTAGTTTAACTTTGTATGTTTTAATGTGATTGATAACCTTTAGGTACTTCGGTTCAAAACTATATAAACCTCAAATGGGATGAAATTACTAATTTTTTACTACCGCCACCATCTCTCTATCTATTGTATTATAAACTAAAACCAGAAGTACCAAGTGTATACTGAAATGCTGAAAAATTAACCTGATTATTTAGAACGCACTTGAGAATGTGAGGTAAATGTTAAAACACAGAATGATGTCATAATTGTAAATTGTCTAGGTCATATTTAAAATTAGCTGCATAAAGTATAGTATTGTGAATTAAAAGAGTGCGCATTATCACTGAAAATATTGATATTCAATGAATACCAGCAATACCAAGCCCTCAGATTGTTTGAGTTGATAATTTTTTTATACTTAAAGTCCTTAAAGCGTACTCAGTGCACCTATATTTCGGATCTAGAAAGTTTCGTTGGTTGGATTAAGTTAATTAGAAAAAACTTGACATCCAACCCATCATAAGTTTGAAACTGACTTTAAAAATATACAATAACTATATATGTAGTAGTTTACCTAACTAGTGCGGAAAGTGCCACTTTTCCGCATGCGGTTTCGGATGGATACAAGACGCGCGACAGCGGAGTTTGCCCAGAAAGGGCGGAAAAGTCACTTTACGTACGTGTTAGGTATAATTTTTTTTCTACGACGCGACGTAAGAGAGTCAGGTGGACGTAAAGTAAAAAAAAGCCAATAATTAAAAATTCTAGTGCGAGAAAGTATGGTAGTAAATTCATTTCTGCACTCAGTGCGGAAAAGTGCAACTTTCCGCACACGAGTAGAAAAAAAATTTGCCAAAAAGAAGAGCCGGGCTTCTGGTTTTTTCCCTCAAAAAATACATAGCTATCTTTGCAATTCTATGCTTCCCGTTTAACAAATTTATCTATGTATAAAAAAAGTGAATGTTCCACAAGGAACCTTCTTTGGCCCGGAACTGATTTCTCGTTTATTTGAAGACATAACGCTGCAAAGTATAACCTCAATAAGGAAGTACAGTTTTGCAAACCAACCATAATTAGGTTTTGCGTTTAGTACATTGATAATGGGAAGGTTAAGATAATAATCTCTCAAACAAGATGATATCCAAGGGGAAGAACTTTTGGCTGAATTAGGCTACACTCGCCCCTCAACGAAACTCAATTTGGATTTAGTCCCCTTGTAAAAAATTTTGTACTTGATGAATAACGGAGTTATTCGGGGGGGGGGCGTGGTTTGGCGCTAAGTTACACCCTTCATACTTAGGAGACAGATTTAAGACATATTGGCGCGGGTATACAAAGGGGTGAGGGAGGAGGGGAGGAAGGGGAGGGAGGGAGGGGGGCTGTTTTAAAAAGTTATTTTTTTGAAAAAACGTGTACACAAAATTTTGGCTACCCTCATAATTACGAATTATAAGACCTGTTTTTTGTTGATCGCAATAAGAATGGATACACTACTTTTAAACAGGACCTTTATTCTTAACCTATATCACTGCGTGTACCTGATCGGATTGTTCATGTATATACGTAGTAAATATAATAACATTTTTTTATCCGATGAGGCGAGGGGTTCGACTCTGGGCCACCGGTGTGTAATGTTTGTCGAATTACTTTTCTAGCAGCAGAGGGGAGTGTACGTTAAGTCCACCTGACAGTACCTCATCTAGACAGATATCTTGGAAGCAGGAAACTTTTTAAAAGAGAACGAAATTTTTCAAATGTATTTTCTAAACAGAGGGGCGTGTGCCTTGCGTAGTCAATTTTCTAGAAGGGGACGAAATTAGTACATAATTAGTAGCAAATTATGGCATAATTTTCAAATCTATTTCTTAAGCAGAGGGAGGTGTGCCTTGATATCAAGCTACACAACCCATAAAAACAAAAAAAAATGAAGTTATCTTGAGAGTAGGCAATTTTCTAGAAGGGGTCGAAATTAGTACATAATTAGTACCAAATTCTGGCATAGTCACTTTTGGTCGAATCTCTTTTCTAAGCAGAGGGTGGTGTACCTTGATATCAAGCTACACACCTCATAACAAACAAACGAAAATCTTAGGAACCGGGGGTTTTTGTAAACTTAAAATACCCTTCTTTAAGAGTACATAATTAGTACAAAATTATGACATTTCAACTTTTATTAAATCTTTTAACCCCCCCCCTTTTCAAGTGCGAATAACTCGTTATTCATTGAGTACAAAATGTTTTAAAAGGGGACTTAGTACATAATTAGCACATAATTTTTACAATATCCAAATTGAGTTTCGTTGAGGACGGGGTGTAAAAGTAAAGTACCCTTCTTTAAGAGTACATAATTAGTACAAAATTATGACATATCAACTTTCATTAAATCATTTTTTTAAGCATGGGGGGAGGGTGTGCAGCTTAGCGCCACCCCCCCCCCCCCCCCCACCCTTTAGGGACGAATAACTCGTTATTCATTGAGTACAAAATTTTTTAAAAGGGGAATTAGTACATAATTTTGACAATATCCAAATTGAGTAGCTTGATCGAGCCACAACTTTTAAGGTATTGATATTACTCAATATGATAAATTATAATAATTTCTCATATGTACTTTATTGTTGTTTGGAAGATTAATATCTTGACCTTCTCATTACTAATGTGCTAAAGGCAAAACCTTATTATGGTTGGTTTGCATAAATGTGCTTCCTTATTGATGTTATATATTTTGCAGCTTTATGTCTATAAATAAGCAAGAAAACAGTTCCGGACCAAAGAAGGTTCCTTGTGGAGCATTCACTTTTGGTACACGCACATAAATTTGTTAAACGGGAAACACAGAATTGCCAAGATAATTATGAATTGTGTAAGGGAAAAACCAGAAGCCCGGTTCTTCATTTTAGAAAAATATTTATGGTTATTATATATTTTTAAACTCAGTTACAAACTATCTTTTGTAAGTTATCCATGTGGGTTGTTTTTAAATGAAAAAGCAACTTTTTACAAAGTGGTATGTCTTTTTTAATTCCCACAGTCAAATTTTCGTAGGGTGACCGGTTTCGAGGCTAATTACATCCTCATCATCAGACCCAACGACTTAAAATATTTTGACAATTCTTGGAGCATGATTTTTTTAAGTCATTGGGTCTGATGACGAGGATGTAATTAGCCTCGAAACCGGTCACCCTACAAAAATATGACTGTGGGAATTAAAAAAGACATACCACTTTGTAAAAAGTTGCTTTTTCATTTACAAATTATCCACTTAACTTATGCTGGGAAGTTTTTTCTAATTAACTTAAATCCTACCAATTGAACTTTCTAGATCTTAAATATAGGTGCAATGAACACACTTTGAGGTGCTTTAAGGACTTTTAGTGTAAAAAAAGTTCCGGGCCAAAGAAGGTGGTTCCTTGTGGAACATTCACTTTTGTTATACATGTTCTATAAATTTGCTAAACGGGAAGTATAGAATTGCGAAGAAGTGAGGGAAAAAACCAGAAGACCGAACTCTTCTTTTTACAGTTAACAAAAATATTTATCTTTATTGTATATTTTTAAACTACTACAAATTAAGTCCAACCTAAATTGAACTTTTTAGATCCTAAGATGTACGTTGCTAGAAATTAACTTTTGGAAAAATCAAAATAAACATTTTAGGAGAAAGACGAGAAAAAACTGGAGGTTTGATAGTAATGGATCGATTTTATAGGGATATATTATTAAGAGCTTAACCACAAAGACCATAAAAGTGTTGAAATACAGAGTGTAACCTTGAAATGTGGTTTCAGCTGCAACTAGATTCTTTAAGCTCTTGGATTCTTTATAACTCAATTTGTGGGAGTAGCTACACCAACCACAAGTAATTTATATCTCCTCTCTTAAGAGTGAATTTCAATCCTAAACACAGTTTGTTTAGTTAAACAGATAAAACGCACATCAAAAATTAACAAAATTTTGCACAGCGGAGGCTTCTGGTATCTCCGAGTGGTGGCTTGGTCGTCATTTTGTGTACACCAAAAGGCATTTTTTACCAGCCAAAACAAATAAAGTTACTAAGGGACTTTCATATATCTTTTTAGGAACATATATATAAAACACCCTATATGTTATTGCATTTTTAAATCGGCATTTCCTTTCTGATTTTAAAAATACCAAATTCTACCTGTATTGGTTTGTGAGAAAATTGCCAAAATCCTTATCATAAGGATAATGTGTTCGTGGATGTTGTCAATTTTCTCACAAACCATTCACAAGCCAACAAAATAAAAAAAAAATTTTGGTGCTGGAGATTTAAGAACTGATTTTAGATATACTTAATGTCCTCTTTCCGTTGGTCGTTGGTAAAAAATTTTAGTCAGATTAAGAAAGTTCCGAGTTTCAAGTGTAAATCATAACTTTTAAATTTTCCTAGCTTTTCTTTTCCTTCAACATCCTGCAAAATAAAAAAAAATCACTTGCATTCTTTAACGCATAATTTCAAAATTCGTCACATAGATCGCGAGGTACGGAATTAGTAGGTTTTCCTTCCTATATATCGAGTGACCAAATCCAATTTTGACATGCGAGACGGTACATATAGTTAGTCTAGCTTAGTTAACGGGGTTTATCACTACGTTTTAAGAATATTAAGTTCAGTTAAAAAATTAAAATACATACTAGCATTTACTTTCAGTTTAATGACAAAAAGCCAAAGTGTTGTTCTAGATCGTATATTAGATTTAAAATCGCAGCAGGAAAGAGATAAGTGCACCCCTGATCCACAAACGTATGTACCGCTGTCTGACTATATTTTGAACCCCCTCCCAGCAAACACACCTGTAAATCTAAAGTCAAAAAATTTACATAAAAAAAGTTTTCATAAGATTTACCTAATATATACATTTTTGATATCAAGTTTTTATTCTTCCACTGAGAAATTTTTAACTTTGCTAGCGCCTATTTTTTCGGCTGGGGCTACTAATATTATTTTCCTATCCGAGTTCTAGCAAGAAACTCTGCTGTTGTAGCAGAAACTTTGCCTATTCCAACAAGGTTGTTTGGCAACATAGGCGCCAGCCAATGCCACTTTACTAAAAAAATTCTCAGTGTATATAAAACACCCTATATATTATTGCATTTTTAAATCGGCATTTCCTTTCTGATTTTAAAAATACTAAATTCTACCTATATTGGTCTGTGAGAAAATTGCCAAAATCCTTATCATAAGGATAATGTTTTCGTGGATGTTGTCAATTTTCTCACAAACCATTCACAGACCAACAAAATAAAAAAAATGTTGGTGCCTGAGATCTAAGAACTGATTTTAGATATACTTAATGTGCTGATTCTAAAACTGGCAGCAGATTTTTTTCAGCTCTAGTTTTTGAGATATCTCTTAAAAATTCTAAATAGAAATTTGGTATTCAAAACTAGGATCTAATTAGCGAAATGTACCTGAAATTGTTCCGTAAACCAATATTCCTAGACCTGGTTAACCCGCATTACTTAATCCTATTAATTTTATTAGCTATTTTATATTTGGAATTCCCTATGATCCGATCTCCCCATATCTGCTCAACCCCGACTAACTGGTTTTGGAAACATAGTACCTTTTGTCTACCCTTATCCTTCTCGACTTAGTATATTGTGTAGTTTTTGTAAATAAAGTTGTGTCATTGTCATTGTGGCATTCACAAGCAGGCGTAGCTATGTAAACCATCTAGATGTTTTTTGTTATGCATGTGGCGAATACACTTTGAAAGAAAGTAGAAAAACTATTTCTGAATGTGTGAAAAGGTCTTATCTTGCCTACTTTGGTGTTCATTTGGGAGATCAAAGAATGCAATCAGAAAATGACAGTGAATTTGAAGCAGATTTAACAACTCTTCGGTGTTTTAATCGACAAGAACTGAACGATCTCGTGAGAGAACTATACCTCTCAAAGGAGTGTGCTGAATTACTTGCATCCAGATTTAAAGAAAAGAACCTTCTTTATCCAGGCACTAATGTTACATTTTATCGTAAGAGAGAAAAGGATCTGCTGCCTTTTTTCACTCAAGAAAATAAGCTGGTATTCTGTTACGATATAAAAGGACTCTGAGAAAAAATGGATTTGCCAGAATACACTTCAGACGATTGGCGCCTTTTCATTGACAGTTCAAAACGTAGTTTAAGATGTGTCCTTTTACGTAACGGTAGCAAATATGCCTCAATTCATATTGGATATTCTACTACCATGAAAGAGCAGTATAAAAGAATAGCACAAGTTTTAAAACAAATTAAATACGAAGAACATCAGTGGGCAATTTGTGTTGATTTTTCTCCTTGGACAGCAAAGTGGATATACAAAATACCCCTGTTTTTTATGCCTTTAGGACAGCAGAACTAAAGAGCAGCACTGGGTTAAGAGAAATTGGCCTTAAGAGATACTATGGTTCAAGGAAAACAAAACGTAGTGAATGAACCTTTGGTAACGAGAGAAAAAATTTTACTACCACCCTTGCAGATCAAGTTGGGGCTTATGTTTGTGAAAGCGTTAGATCGAGATGGAAATTGTTTTGGGTACTTGTCACGTAAGTTTCCGGGGATTACCACATCAATGAATGAGACTGAATCTAACGCTTGGGTTTCATTTGTTCAAGTAGTTAAAAATTTTGTTGGAAATCACAAAGCAGACAATTACATAGAATTAGTGGAAACTACGCTTTCAAATTTTCATATTCTCGGTTGTAACATGAGTATAAAAGTTCACTACCTCCACAGCCACCTAGATCGCTTTCCAGAAAATTTAGGTGACTGTAGTGAAGAACAGGGAGAACGATTCTATCAGGATATTAAAACTGTGGAAGATCGATATCAAGGACGATGGGATAGCCACATGAAAGCCGACTACTGTTGGGAGCCTTCAGCGAGACTACACCAGTAAACTCCATGCTAGAAAGTCGTATAAAAGAAAATGTTTAGGTGATAGTGACTAATATGAGTATGAATGTGTGTTAAGCTACTTTTTAAAATAAATATTTAATTATATGTGTTTTTTTTTGTTACTGGCAATAGTCATAGTTATAATGTAAAATATATATAGAGGTTAAAAAAGTAAATAATTCTTATTTTAAAAGCTAGATCTGGCAGACAAAATCTCGGATTCTCCACCCAAAAATTACCCAGGAACAGTTAAAAAATCGCAGGCCTCAAAATGTGTGTGGGCCTGTGATAGATAGAAATAACGGTTTTGGTAATTTTAAAATCAGGAAGGAAAAACCAATTTAAAACCGCAATAATATATAGAACGTTTTTTTTTTGGCAGACAAATCTAAAGGCATTTAAACAAATTATAAAATTTTGAGGTTTAAGGTTTTTTTTGACCTCGTGTAATAAACAAGTTAACAAGGGGTTTCAAATATAATGAGTCACCCGGTACTTCCTCTGGGGCTACAAAAGGAGGGCTTTGCGGGGAAAAATAATGTACAGTAGACTCTCGATTATTCAACTCTCTATTTTCCGATCGCTGGATTATCCGAGTTGAATAACATCGCCGTTGAAATCCGTATTAAAAAATAACGACACATGCGAAAATTTTAAAACAAGGAACAGAATACTAAAGTACGTAATTTTAACATTTTTGATAAAGTAGGTCCCTACTTAGGTTTTAATTTTAAAATCCTATTAAATTTTTGGGAAAATTCCCAGGTGGTTTAGGATCAGATATATCAAATATTACTAATAAATAAGTCTTACTTTTCTTATCATTTAGACGCAACTTATAATGTCATTTTAAATAAAAATTAAAACGTTGTAAAGCAATAATAATAAAAACATTTGGGGCAAACAAACAAATAAAATCAAATTTATTGTATAAGTTTGCTCAAGTCACCGTATGCATCTACTCCTACTCTATTTTTTTATTATTTTGTACGTTTCTGTGATGCTTTTGCTTATGCAGAGCGATTCCTTTTATCCTTTAAGTAGTGTAATGAAAATAAAACTTACACTAACTCTGTTACCGGTATCACATACCGCTTTATACGTATGACGGTTTTTTTTTAATCCATTTTTTATTTCTTTTTTTGGTTTATTGAGAATCTAAAATTAGAAAGAACAAACTAAACTCAACGAATTTGCAGTAAAAATACAAAATTAGTTACAAATCTCAAAACAAAACAAACTGGAAACAAAAGTTCGTAGCTGTATGTGATACAGCGTTTCACTACTTAAATGAAGAATGCATTGAATCTGAACCAACGATTTGACAATTTTACATTTTTTTACTAGGTTAGTACATCGATGCTTGAGAATCAATGCTTTGCGTTTGTAACTTTACACACTGATAAAAAAGATTCATGAATTTACAGAATCAATCATTGGTTACTATATGGCCATAGTAGTAAGTTGCTTACTGCGTGTAATTTTACGCAAAAATTCTGAATTTACCTTACAACTTACATATCTGACAGTGTATATACATATTTATTTGTGTATTTTTTTATTGTACTTTGTGTCAAAATTTACATTTTAGAAAGTAAAATTCAACACGTATTAGGGTTTATACCCCTTACATTGTAAAATTGCCACAGTATTAAAGAAATGTTGTAAAAAAGCTGAGCTGTAAAAACCACCCAGCAAACATATGGCAAGTACAAAAATAGCACTAATTTGGAACAAGGCATTTTACAATATTTGTACAATTTGTGCTGCAGTGCGTAGCAACAATTCAAAAAAAGCGTAAATATAGCACTGACATAAAGTACTTTAATTAGAGTACTAAAATATTGCTTTACACAAAAATAGTAAAATGCCATGTTCAAAATTTGTACTTCTTTTGTACAGTGAATATTTTACATTTTTAGTAATCCGATGTATGCTGGGCAATTATAGATTTTCATACTTTTTTATCAGTGCACAAGTTTGTATGTGAAAGCTTTCAAACACTCTATGTAACCCGCTTAAAACTGTCTTGTATTCTCTCTACAGCGTGTCTCATTTAAAAAATGGGATACGCTAAAAGTAGGTGATAGCTGAGGTGAAATAATACTGTTACTTTATTTAAAAATGTTTTGTGCTCGCCATACCTGAGACGTCTTTTCGCGACCGATGATTTCGAAACCGCTTTGAAAACATGCGTAAAATAATGTTATTTTGGCAACGAAACAGTGACGTCACGGTTCAAAACATTTCAAAGGATTTCGAAAGCGCTTCGGCCGCCGTTTCGAACACGATTCAATATGGCGGTACTTGTCAATTTTTAGCAATAATGGAAATAGGTCAAGGTCATCTAGCGGCGACAAAAAAAAGGCTCACTCACACAAAATAACTTCCAAATCCAAAACACGAGAAGACACACAAACACACCTGATTAATGACATCCAATAATTGTCATTTTGGCAATCAGTGGCGATGGTTCGAAACGGTGAAGTTGCGATTGAAACGGCGACGTAAGTTTTCAAAATGGGCTTTCGAAAACATCGGTCGCGAAAAGACGTCTCTGATAAAAGCGAGCTTTAATTTCTTCTTTTGTAACACTGATTTCGTAAATTTTCAAAAAACCTTGTTAAAATTCAAAATTCGAGGTAAGAATCAAAACGCAAAAATGGTAAATTACTTTTTACTTAGTGCGCAGTCGCACAAATGAGCACAAGCTCAGATTTTTGTTGGCCCAAAAATCCCTATTGATGTAAAGTTGTTTCTAAACTTGCCTTTTTTTGCTGCAATTATCTAAATAAAAAATAACACTAAGACTACAATCCTATTTTGAGCCCAGCTATCTCCTCATTTCATGTGGAAGACTCTATTAGTGTGTACATAACTAAAATATACTAACAAAACCGCTAACTTAACCTCACTACGCAGGCGCAGGTGACGATTTATACGAAGGATTCGGCACGGCACCGCACGAACGGCACGTTTACCTGCCCTATTTCAGCGGTACCACCCTCCAAACGCGTAAGTTTTACTTACACCCTCCAATACTATAAAACACAGTAGGGACATTTTGGACCACTTAAAATAAAACATATTGTGGTTATATCGTTATTTGTACTACTGCGTTTTAAGGAAAACAAGGGGAGGCAAATCAAATTTAAGGACAACGTTTTTTGTCATATCTCTGCATTAGCCACATAGGGTCGACATTATAAAACGCAAGCTTGAATGAATGAATGAATGAATGAATGAATGAATGAATGTGGAAATGCGGGCGGGACAATATCCAAGTACGTAGGTCACCTTGCTGGGCTCGTTGCGCGCCCACTATCCATGGCTCAGCCCTGGAAGCCTGCTTCTTTCGTAAAAGAACAGATTTTTCTGAGATGCAACCTTCTTACATCGCCTGGGACCAACAGATAGTCCCAAGGTGCGACTCTCTTGACCTGCCAGAGCCGGACACTGCAGCAGGACGTCATGCAGGGACGATTCTCTCTGAGTCTCCGGCGATTCCCAGCGTCTCTAGAAGGATTTTCGATTTAAGAATTGGTCCTGGTTCTGGTTGACATAATTTTGACATAAATTTTGACAGCGGTTCTAAAATAATGACGTCATTTAAAATATTATGAAGATATCTTTGATTTTACTCAAAAAAGACTATCTATACTTTTTCAAAATTTTAGGGGTTATGTTTACAACCAAAGGGCCGAACCAACCTCCCAGGCTGGTTCTAAAATTTCATAACCGGGTTGCAACCGTGACGTCATTGTTTTAAAACGAAAGGACCGGTTGCGGTTCTGGTTCAACCAACAAGTAAAACGAAAATCCTTTAGGTGGTTGTTGAGGCATCAGTGTCCTGTTAGGAGCCCTGTTGCTGATCTCGCATCCTTCCTTCCTAGATGGAACAAGGACTTCGAGCAGGTGCTCTTTAGTCAGCTCTGTTTCGGTTGGGCCGTCCATGCTGACCACGATTTTGACCTGGAGCTTCTTGAGCTCCTTCTGCCTGTAGACGCCCCTGATGCGTTTGTAGAGTGTCCAACGGGTAGGTACTTGTGCAGTTCCTTGTCGAGCCTCTTCTGTTGAAGAAGATCTACTGGGTCCTTAAAAAGTTCCTTGTTGATCCTTATCTTTAGAGGTTCCACAGGGTACCTGTTCGGTTCCCTGTGTTATCTCCTGGGGGCTTATTCTTGAATTTCATAGGAAAGATCGCACGGGAACGGTCCTCTCCCTGATATCGACCAATAATAGGCTTTGAAGCGATCACGAGTTATCCGAAACCTATCCGACCACGACCGAAGCACACCCGATTGCCGTGTATCTTAGGAACTTTCCTACACTTTCATTCACCTAGTCCAGGGGCAGGTTATCGGAGGGTCCTTCTGGAGTTCCCTCAGAGACGAGTAAATCGGCTAGAATCACCTCTCCACTTCGAGGAGGGGGCTATACAACAAGGTGCGCCTGGTTCCCTGAGGAAGGTTTTTATTGTGGTGCCTTATCCACGCGGACCTGGCGTTTAAGCCAAGGCCCCCACACGCGTCCCCGATCCACCGCTCAGAAAAGTCGAGAGTGAGTCAGACTTGGGTTCACCTAAGCGCTTGCTATCCTCGGCACACCGACCCCGAAGAGCTGCGTTATAAGGGGGTACGGTATGACGTTCCCCAACAGGATTTAGTCACCGACTTATTCAGTCGGGTCCAACCCTGCGACTTGAACGGCACTGTTGAGAATTTCGTAGGAAAGATCGCACGGGAACGGTCCTCTCCCTGATATCGACCAATAATAGGTTTTGAAGTGATCACGAGTTATCCGAAACCTATCCGACCACGACCGAAGCTCACCCGAATGCCGTGAATCGTAGGAACTTTCCTACACTTTCATACACCTGGTCCAGGGGCAGGTTATCGGAGGGTCCTTCTGGAGTTCCCTCAGAGACGAGTAAATCGGCTAGAATCACCTCTCCACTTCGAGGAGGGGGCCATACAACAAGGTGGGCCTGGTTCCCTGAGGAAGGTTTTTATTGTGGTGCCTTATCCACGCGGACCTGGCGTTTAAGCCAAGGCCCCCACACGCGTCCCCGATCCACCGCTGAGAAAAGTCGAGAGTGAGTCAGACTTGGGTTCACCTAAGCGCTTGCTATCTCCGGCACACCGACCCCAAAGAGCTGCGTTATAAGGGGGTACGGTATGACGTTCCCCAACAGGATTTAGTCACCGACTTATTCAGTCGGGTCCAACCCCGCGACTTGAACGCACCTGTTGAGAATTTCGTAGGAAAGATCGCACGGAAACGGTCCTCTCCCTGATATCGACCAATAATAGGTTTTGAAGTGATCACGAGTTATCCGAAACCTATCCGACCACGACCGAAGCTCACCCGAATACCGTGTATCGTAGGAACTTTCCTACACTTTCATACACCTGGTCCCCGACCACGACCGAAGCTCACCCGATTGCCGTATATCGAAGGAACTTTCCTACACTTTCATATACCTGCCCCTGGACCAGGTGTATGAAAGTGTAGGAAAGTTCCTACGATACACGGCAATCGGGTAAGCTTATACATGCACACGATGTGTCCTTAATGAAAGAGCTCAACGCTAGACCGCAAAGATTGGACTCTGATATGTGTAATCGAGCGAAAGTCTTTGTTTTTTTTACAGGTAAAAGAAAGACAGAATATTGCGCTATATTCCAAGTTTACTTTTACGTCATATGACGAACTGTCTATTGTTTTCTTTAATATAACGCTATTCCTTTAATATGACGTTTTATTATCAATCAAAATTATCAAAGTTAACGTAATAATGTTCTAATTGCCACAAATGGACTAGAACTGATGTTATCTTTTTTTACGTTCCAAAAGTAGTAAACCAATTGTTTTATTATTATTTGCTGTTATTTTAAGTGATCCGAAAACGCCGACACAAAGAAGTAATTACAAAAAATTGAAAACTTTTTTATTGTATTGACACCGGCGATCCGAAGGCATTTGATTGAGGGGGGGGGATAAAGTCCATTTTTCCCAAGTAACAAAAAGCGATTCCCAAGTTACCTGAAACTTTGATTACTTTTTTATTGTTGTTAATGTTTGAAGAAATTAGAAATAGAAAATGTTTTGTAAAATGCAGTTAAATTTCCTAACTGAACCTTCATATTTCCCAACTGCAAGCAACATTGGGGGGGGGCAGGCTCTTCCCCATCCCCCCTTCAAGGGATCGCCGGTGCGTGAGAGCGCTTTGGTCTACTCGCGGCCATGTTAAAAGATATCTTTATAAAGCAGTGTCCCTCAGCTTTTCAAACAAAAAATTTGAATAAGTAATCATTATTGTCTTTATTGTCTGCGAAAAATAAAACAATAATAACATTATAAAATATAAATACGGAAAACGTTACACATAAAACATTTGGTCAATTAATATAAATAGTTAAAACAAAATCAAATTATATATATTTTTGAAAAGCAATTTTAATTGAGGTCAATATAAAAAGCCCTACCTCATGATAATACATGAAATACCCTGTACAAAAAAAGATACAGTGAACGTGAATGAGGCATAAAATAGTTTGACATTTTGTATTATTTATTAAACCTATATTTTAAATCCTAGATAAAACGGCTTAATCTAAAAAAACAATTTTTCAGTTTCATTTTTTCCTTTGATCTTAGAGAATTTTTAGAAGCAAACGAAAAACAGGTTTGTTTGCAATCATCCCAATTTAAATATTTTTGTGTTAATCATCTTATAACCTTGTGTAACAACCATTAAAATAATAAATAATAAGTCAATTAATAACAAAAACAGGATATTCAGTGGCTACATTAGCTCTGATTAGAAACAATAACATTTAGGGGTATTTTTTGCCTAAGAATTTTCCATCTTAACGAAGAAAATTTTTGATGATTTTGTAAATAACGAATAAATTTAGGGTTTTCTACTGGGAGTATTTTTTGTACAATATTGGTGTAAATATCACACATTTTCATTATTTTTATATAAATACCAAACTCGGGAGTAGATAAACTCCAAAACATACGAAATATGTTTTTTTAACCTTTTTAAACTATAGTTTAACTATGTTTCGGCTTACTCTGTACATATAAAGTTTATCGCTTATTTTGCGTGTATCCTTTTTAGGATATCAAAAACCATTTTTTTTTTCGCTGCTCCTAGAAGCGTCAAATGTGCTTCTAAAATAAGAGATTTTGAGCAATTCCAGGCGTGTTTTTTTACTTAACCTGTACACATACAGATATTAGCAATCTGCCTATAATTTTTTTAGACATTCTTTCGCATTTTGATAAAAATCTAAAAATAACGTTAGAAAATATTACCAACTGCCATATAGGTGACACTGCTTAGTCTCAATGTAACATTCCCATAAAAATGGGAGGCCTCGGCATTCGTGATTTTAAATTATCTTGACTACGATTTTAAAGAAGCTTTTGATTTTTTTCACTTCTATTTCTAGTACCAATGATCTCAATCGCCAAAAAGATTTTGATAATATAATACGTCGTTCTAAATTCGAAGCAATTTTTAATTCATCCAGTGATGCCAAAGATCATGCTAGGCTTCTAGCTCTGCAAGAAACCGAGAGCAACGCCTGGCTACGGGCTCTACCTTCATCTGCACTAGGGAATCTTTTGGATGATTCCACCTTTCGTATTTCCGTCTCTTTACGTTTGGGTCAACCTCTGTGCGAGATGCACGACTGCACTTGCGGCAAAACTATAGCTGCTACAAAAGTGCCGGTCGTTCGTCTCGCCATGGGTTGCTCAACAACATTATCAGGAGGGCCCTTGTATCTGCAGGAATACCCTCAATGCTTGAACCTCCTGGTATGTGCAGGGGAGATGGAAAGCGAGTGGATGGTCTGTCCTTGTTTCCCTGGTACAGAGGAATATCCCTAATTTGGGACGCCACTTGCAGAGATACTTTTGCATTATCTTATCTCGACAAAACATCAAAAAAATCAGGAGAAAAGTACGTGTTGGAGAAAATCAAAAAATTAAAAAATATGAAGAGCTAGAAGCCAAACGGTACATTTTTGTACCCTTCAGCTTCGAAACTTTGGGACGCTAGGGTGAAGAAGATAATTTTTTTATTAATAAATTATCAAAATTAATAAACAATAAAAACGCAGATTGCTTCATTAAACAACAAATAGGTCTCGCGATTCAACGCGGTAACGCAGCTTCCATGCTAGGAACAATCCCAGACGATTCTTGTTTAGAGGAAATTTTTTATTGTTAAATTTTGTTTTGAACTTCCCAATTTTATTTATTTCTTGCATTTTATTCTTAATTTAATAAAATTTTTTTTTTTAAAATGTGGGTCAAGTTTTAAACATTTATAACCTAGAAAATTCTGTATTTCTAAAATAATTATAGCGAATAAAATAAAGACATTAGCACTAATATCAAAAAACTAGGTCGTTATATCTTGAATCAGATCTGCAGCAACTACGCCAGCAAGTTTAGTAAAAACGGCCATTTTTGTAACTTCAAGTAATTTCTAGCTCACCCTATACATATTGGCCCATGACGAAAATTGCTCATTGGGATTCCCTCTACAACATATTAAAATATAAAAAAAATAACCGAAACACATCTTCCACAAAAACACAAGAAAATGGCAGTATTCTTTCTTTTGGAAATAAATTAATTGCTTTGCTATAGATAATTAAAAATAGAGTGTGAAACTGGATTTTATATGTAACTTAATTTTTGAGATATAACACTAATTTGGTATTTTTTATGAAATGACCTTTTTTTTCCTTTAAATCCGTGGCGGCACATTAGCTTAAATATTTTTCACCCCCTCTGGCGTACAAAATCTTTTAATTTTTGTACTTTAATGTGCCTAATTTTAGTTATCCGGAAAGCCACGACTTTGCCGTATAGTACCAAGAAAGAGGCGCTTCATTTCCTCTAACTTTTTATTTTCTGTATTAAATTATTAATAAACAAAAAGTAAGTCAGGAAATTATGTAGGTTTAAGTTAAAATTTTTGTTTTCGGCGCACCCTGTACAAAATACAAAAAACGTTGCGTTCGGTTGGGTTGGATTGGGTAAAATTTGAAAAGTCAATTTTGACAAAAGTTTGATGTAGTTTGAGGCATTAGCTTTCCGCGAAAGCCAAAATCACAAAAATCGAACGTTCGGTAACAAAACTCCATCCGAAAAAAATATGTCTTCTTTTTGGGTCACCCAATACTAGAGGCCAAGAAATGTTAAAAAGGCATTGAAAATTCGAAACCAAAAGAAAACAAAAGAAACCACCAAAAACAATTTGTAAAATGTATTTTTCCGAAAAATAAAACTCATATAAATAGATACTGATGAAAGAAAACACTGAAATAGTAGGCACCTGCTAATAATAACACAAGAAATTTTCTTTTCAAAAATAGTTTCATTTGCTAAATTAAAAACCAAACACGCTAACACGATACCACGACCGAAAATGAAGAAGAGAACGACAGAAAATCTAAAAAGAATCCATTTTTTTAAATTCCAGGCGAGGAAGCTGTCCTTGGTGATCAAACTTACAGATACCTGACTGCAGACGAAATGAAATCATTGGGCGATGACAGCTTACCAATCGACGTCACCAGAGACGAAAGAATAGACTCAAACAGAATGGTGTCGAGTACGGATAGCAACCTGCCTCCACAACACATTGAGGACTCTATTAGCCCCGAACATATTTCAAAGAATTATGTTGACTATGTTAAGAAATATTCTCCAGATAATGTTGATATTGCTCGACATCCTATCAATATTGGGTAAGTGGAAGCAAATACGTAGTAAATTTCCAATGTACAAGATTTCTTAAAGTTCTGCAGAACTGGCATACCACTCTAAAAATCTGTTTTAGATAAAAATAACAAGATTAAAAACCTGATGTATCCTTATTTTAAATGTCTGTCCGTTCGTTTATTTGAAATTTAAAATTTTACAATGTGTATTATTTAAAATCTATATTTTAGGAATCTTATAACCCTATTTAACTTTATTATTCCGAAACAGCTAATTGTTATACAGAAACTCAGTTTTTTGTCAGCGCATACAATACAACTCTGAATCGAAACTTGTTTGATACCTGACATAAAATTAATTTTTAAACGTTTTACCACCTCACCAAAATTTTTTATTTCTTACTCTCTACTCGTGTTTTGCTATCTGACTTGGCATCTCCAGGAAAAGATTAAAACTAAAGTTATTGTAAATAGGTAGCATAAAAAGCTAACTATCCATGGCGAATGTTGTTGGGCATTCGATCCTTGTGCTTATTTATGACAGTCTTATGATTCTTAACGGCTTCGAAGCTTTCGTAGGCATCAAATTTCGTATTGCTATTTATGTTTAACAATTTTACATTTGCTATCTCAATAAAATAAACATTCCCTAAGACATGATCCGCTTCACTAGACTTATCTGACTGAATGAACGTCTACTTTTTCCTTTATATTTCCTATCACAGTCATTACAGCTTAGTTCTTTATTCCTGAATTATTAAATATCCTAATTTTATTCTTAGGGTTTCCTAAGATATCTTTTAATTTTCAGGCATTTTGCTAGATTATTTGCAGACCTTGGTGGAGTGGTAAAACGTTTTACTATTAATCATTCACACCAATGCAATGGTTGCAGTGGTCTTATTGGTATGACATAAAATATGTGTATTTGAGTTATGCTTGTTCTGTTGCGTTAGACAAAATACTCCTGATATCAAAACCACATTTAATTTTTTTTCTTGCTTACCAAAGGAAACTGCACTGGAAGAAGTAAGTCTATTAAAATATCAATTATAGTCATCGTTTATCGTTTTTATTATATTTTTTTTTGAGTAAAGTTCTTTTAACATTTTCTGAAAAGATAGTAAAAAACTATATTTTTTTGTTTTTCCTTGTAGTTATTTCTTGTTTCAATAAATATATTTTTGCCTTTAGATTTATAGTGTACAACTACCCTCAGCTTGTGGTAATTTTCCATGGTTGATCATCACACCTTAAGACCAGGATTAACGGTTGTTTGATGCTGTTTTAAATATTGGTCCTATCTCCTAACCATTTTTTGTCTTTCAGTTTCCTGGTTTCATTTCTTGTGGACGCCAGAGGCGGCGCAATGCGGGGTTGCCGACATTCCGGGGTTAGGGTGATAGTACCTCCGAGGTGCGCACCGAGCCCTACCAGGATTACCTGTCGCTACGTCAGACCTCAGAGGACGCCGCATCCGCCACCGTTAATGGAGGGAGAAGCCTTGGCTAGTAGGGTGTTGGAATTGGGACCTGTAGGATCCAAGTTTTTGGGGTAAGAATTCGACTGATTCTGATAGTTTAGTTAATAGGATAAAATAAATTTTTTTAAAAAGTGCAGTTCTGCCAAGTGTGGCAAGGTTCTCTTCCTTACTTACATACTTAAACATTATTGTTTCCAAGCAAAATGCAATTTTTTCTACAACAAGATATTCCTAAGAAAACTAAAAAAAAAGCCCATCAAGTTTAATAATACAAAACTAAGTAAAGCGAAATAAAACCACCTAAATAACGGTGTAATGTCACCAATCAAAAAAAAAAAATAGTGATAGTAATAATAAATAACAGTAATGATACTAATAAAATCAATATTATAAAAAAAAAAGAAGAAAAATGAAGAAATATTCGATCTAATCAAAACATTCTGAAAGGACTTTGAAGTCGCCAAATATGAAGAAGTGTCTCGTCGTAAGTATACCATAATAATAAGAGTATAGGCCAAAGATTTAGCATTACGTAAACCAAATTCGACGAAACTGTGAAGATCTGAGAGACATGGCGTACGATAAGGACAATACATAGGATGGGTAATAAGTATATGAAAAAGGATTTCTTTTTCCTGCAGATTGCAAACTTCAAAAAAATAATTGCTGAGTCGAAGTTAAGCCAATAGCCGGACAATGAATGCAGGAAGGTTTAATGTAAGATATCCAGCAGAACAAGGGGATAATGTCACAAAAGTGAAAAAATTAGCAGTTTGATGGAGATGCAGTGGTACTGTCTGATTAAAATAATTTATCTTCTTTGGTGAGTCGCATAAACGATGGTTTTTCCAGCTCTTTTATTTAGAAAAGGGACAAATACAAATACCGCTTAAAAATCATCGGACAGACACTTATAACATCGGCAATAATATTTAATAACGCTGACGCTGTACGCAGTTTTTTTGTGATTTGTGATAAATAACATTATTTTTAAATGCAGCTGTAGCCTCTGAATGTTCTTTAAAATTATGTACTCTGTAAATAGACAGATATAAAAAACTAATTAGAATTAATTTATTTAAATTTATTGGATTTCTATGTTAGTTTGTTTATAAACATGTCATTATTATAGCAAATACTTTAAACGTTTTTATAAATATTTTTACGCATTTAGTAACACTATAGGAAGGTTATTAATTATATTATGTAAAAGAAAAACAAAAGGATACCTAAACAACTTATGATGTTATAGAAACAAATTTCTGATATATATATATATATATATATATATATATATATGTACTGGAACAAAGTTCTCTAAAATACCAGTCTAGCGCTCTATTAGTTGAGACTAGCTATTGATGCCATGAGATTAAACCAGCTATTTATAAATCGGCAAAAAGAATGTCCAAACAGTCGGCTAATACCTCGGCTAAAACCCATGGCCTGGTATTTTAGAGGTTCTGGGTTCAAATTCCGATCCAGGCAATTTTTTTTTCCAAATCCAAAGCACAAACAATTTTCATAAAAAATTATATACTCATGTATACTACGAATTTAGTCAGTGTTAAAAGTATTTTATTTTTATAACTATCATTTACTAAAAGCGTGTAAAAGTGTTGCGAATCTGATGGAAATATCGCAATTTTAAGTTTTATGATCTTAAATTGATTTAAATCAATGATTATTTTTGTGGTATCATATAATTGTTATATTCATGTTAACATTTTTTCCAAAATCCAAGAGTTCTTGAAAAAAATATAAGAAATTTAGCCTGACGGCAAACCCACTTGTTATCAAATATGAAACTAAGAGACGGGTCCTGTAGCTTTAAAATAACTCAGAGATTAAGTGTCGCGATCCAAGGAGGTAACGCTACCTCTGTGTGATGGCTACCATTCGCATTTGTGAGAAAACTAGAGGAAGTTTTTTATTTATTATAAATATTTAGTTTTACCTAAAATATTTTCAACTTAATTGTCCATTTATTTATTTTTACACTATTCGTATTCGCGTATTCCCGGATACCGCAAATATCAAGAAGAATCTGAAGAAGGTTCAATGATTTTTATTGGTGATGGAGTTTTAAATAAATTTACAGAATTCTGACAGTCCTATGTTTGTATTTCCACAATATGTCATTTAAATACCAAAAATATAATAAAAATACTATCACAAAAGAGTGTGTAGCCTCACATAACTTCACCCAATTTACATACTTCTCAGGAAATTATTTTTAGTAAGAAAATGTTGTAAAATGAAATTTTACAGTTATATGTAATCTTTTTCTTAATTTTAGGCCAGTAATAATTGAAGTTCCACACTTTGCTGCGCTGCGTGGGCGAGAGCGCGAAATTGTGATATTGAGATCGGACAATGGAGAGTCCTGGAAAGAGCATGCCGTCGACGCCACTGACGAGGTTCTGAACAAAATGCTTCATGATAGTTTCGAAGCAGAGGGTAAGCAAATCAATGTTTCATTAGCCCTATGCTTACCGCGAAGGCTGATACCTATTAGCTTAAATATACGCCTTATCCAGGCCAAACTTCCAAAAATTACTTTTAAGGCCATCCGAGCTTAAATGACCTTGAAAATCATATTTTAGCCATTTTCTCTTCAAAAAAATCTTAATATTTCGACGTTTTGTCAGACCAACTTCAAATGTACCTCAAACTATTAGGCATATATACCAAATTCGATCTTTGAAGTTTGGTCCAGTTTTAAGCTTCATGACCTTGAAAAATACCTCAGTAAAATTAACATATTGCAAAAATAACATACTAAAGGGCAGGATTCATCAAATATTGAAGCGAAGAGGACCAAATTTGGTAAAAAAGATCGAGTCCAACAATATTGTTAAAAACAAATTGGTGCATCTATGGTGAAAATGGTGACCTATAACCACATTTTATTTTATCCAACTTCGTTAAAAAGCAAAACTGACAAGGTGGTCTTAGCATCAAAAAAAGTTAAGTTGATGCATGACCTTGATTGACCTTGAAAATATCATGTAAAAGTGAAAAACCAGCTTTTTTCCAATTTGCCACTACCCAAAAACTTAAGTGCCGCAGATGAAAATAACATCTTAGCCATAACTAAAACCTTCATTTTAAACCATCCTACCATATTTTTTAATCTGGCGTTCAAGATGTTTATGCTACACCCCGGTAAAAATGACCTATATGCCTGTCGTTTTTATTAAGTTTCGAAACTGTAAATTTTATGTTCCACTTACTTACTTTTCTAGCCAACAGTGATTTAAATTACCTATAAGAGAGTTAGCAGAAGTTAGATATACATTACCATATGCTGGGCCAGGTGTTTTAGTTGATATTTTCCAAAATGGCGGACAAAGAAGCATAAAAAATTCTAATTATGCCAGTAGGGCATGACTATACTTGTTTATTAACGTTCATAATAAAATTCAAGGAAGAGAATTTAACAGCTATTTAGTCACACATTTAGGTTCCACCCGGTTTTGTTCGCATCCGTATAGTTAATAAAAACGACAGGTATATAGGTCATTTTTACCGTATAGCATAAACCTCTGGGACCACAGATCAAAAAAAAATGTTAGGGGGGATAAAAATAAAGTGTTTGTTTATGGCTAAGATGTTAAAGTTAAAGTTTTTGCGTAGTGGTAAATTGGAAAAAAACTACAAAAAGGTGGTTCACTTGTACAAGGTATTTTCAAGGTCAATCAAGGTCATGCATCAACCAAACTTTTTTTTCATAGTAAGCGTCGATAAGTCAACAAGAATTGATGGTCACTTTGTCCTTTTTGCTTTACTACGAAACTGGATAAAATAAAATGTGGTTATAGGCCATTTTGATATAACAGCCGCCATATTGAAACCATAGCTGAACCAAATTTTTTTAACAATGTTATTGTACTTGACCTTCTTATATTTCTTACCAAATTTGGCTCTCTTCGCTTTCATAGTTGATGAATAGCGCCCTTTAGTATGTAATTTTTGCAATATGTTAATCTTACTGGGGTATTTTTCAAGGTCATGAAGCTTCAAACTGCATCAAGCTTTGGGGAATGTATTTGGCATATATGCCTAATAGTTTAGTTTAACAAAACATTGAGTTATTAAGATTTTTTGATGAGAAAATGGCAAAAATCTGGTTTTTTGAGATTTTCAAGGTCATTTAAGCTCGGATGACCTTGAAGGTGAATTTTTTGGAATCCTCGTCCTCGAGTTATATTGAATCAAGTATAGTCATGCCCCGGTTGCAAAAGTTGAATTTTTTACGATTTTTGGTCTTTGTTCTGATCTTGAAAGATGAAGTCATATCAACCCCTTCTACACGGATGCGAACAAATCACCCGGCGGCATAACCTGACTTTAATAAAGACGGCACTATTTTTACAATTCCACACGAAGTTTAAAATAATTCTGACACTGTTGTTGTTTAAATATGTCATCTTTGCTATCCAAATAATTTCTACTTTCATAATGTTTGTGCCTGCCTTTAATAAAGGACGCCATTAACTTTAATTTGTCAACTTTAAGAATGGTACAATATGAGCATGTTTGGATGACATATTTATATGACAAAAATGTCAGAAACCTTTCAACTTTCGTACGGAACTGTCAGAAATAGTGCCGAGTCAGGCTATGCCGACTTTATGTACCGATAAGTTCCTAGTATATTCTAGAGCTGCTCTTGTATGTGTCGATATTTTCAAGATAGTAAATTATATTTGTTTGTTCGTTACTCTGTTGCTCTTATTTTTATTCTGCTCAGGTGCAGTAACTACGTCATATTTTAAGCTCTATTAAAAGTCCCTGACCTAACATGATCAATTATTTGTACCCATACTTAATCAATGTTTTTGTTTACTTTCCAGACCTTAACCAAATGGAAGACATAGCCTCGGGTCGCATCACCCGGATAGTCACCCAGGATTTCCCACAGTACTTTGCGGTCGTATCCCGGATACGTCAGGAGGTGCACGCTATCGGGCCTGAGGGCGGCATGGTCTCTAGCACGGTGGTGCCGCAAGTACAGGCCATATTCCCGGAGGGCGCGCTCACCAAGAAAATCAAAGTGGGCCTGCAGGTAAATTTAGTCAAACCCCGCAAGGGAGTTCCATTTGAAAAGTTGAGAAAAATCACGGTTAATCATATACCGAAGAAAAAGAGATGGTCTTTGGTGTGGTAGACATGTCAATAACGTTCACAAAAGATATCAATTTTATGGTTGCCATGGAAACTGAACTTTGGATCATAACGAGATGGCATCGAATTTTTTCTATGGTTAGACGAAAGGGATAAAATAAAATCTCTGACCTTTCAATCTTCATAGAGCAATAGTTTCAAGGTATAAATTATGATGGACAGAGCCGCGTTCGAGCTGATGCAGTCACACTCTTTTTGGGCAACGACACACCACTCTCATATGAAGTAGGCCTTTTACATATCAATTAACGTAATTTCAATAAAAAATAAAGTCTTTTGAAATTAACTCTGTGTTTCGGACTTCCATTGTCTTATTGTATTTATTACTAGCGCACCAAGGGGAGGGGGTTGGGGTTAAACCCCTCCCCCCGAGAAGCCTGGTTATTAATTAAGTAGTTTTTATCCTTAACCACCCCCCCCCAAGTCAATTCCTGGGTACGCTAGTATATTTTTACACGACATTTCGATCAGTACAATCTCTGATCGTCTTCAGGTGCAAACTACAATCTATGCCTAAGACTACATACTTATATACTATGGGAAATCACTCAACTGTGAAGTTTAAGAAGTTGGCTCCGCCCAAGAAACGGATTCCAAATATTTGGAATTTCAACACTTGGTTTACTGAAAATACCCTAATTCTGCCCAATAAATCAGCTTCAAGGAATTTTAGTTTCTTCCAGTATGACTCATTCACCCATGCATGTTCGGCGATTCACACGAACACTTGGTTTACTGAAAATACCCTAATTCTGCCCAATAAATCAGCTTCAAGGAATTTTAGTTTCTTCCAGTATGACTCATTCACCCATGCATGTTCGGCGATTCCTGATTTCGTTGATTCACCTCTTTGGGTATTCTCTGATGTTCCTTAACCCTAACAGATAGTGGTCTTTTGGTTTCGTCTATGTTTGTTTCATCACACTCATTCTCCGGTTTTGTTTTACTAAGAAGGCTTCTCATTGTACTATTAGATTTAAAAGCTGTTTTAATATTAAAATTTTTGGCTACTCTTGGAATTTTCTCTGATACTCCTTTAATGTATGGAAGGGTAAGGAATGTATTTGCCTGGTTTTGCTCTTCTAATCTCTGTCCTGTTTGCTAAGATTTAGAAATAGTATCTGTTATAAGTTTAAGGCTTTAACCATTCTGCTGCAGATTCTTCTTAATGTTTCTTATTTCCATTTCCAATTTATGAGAATTGTTACAAATTTGAATCGCTCTATTATACAAAGTTTAAGAACTTTATGCCTCGTTTTGTTGTAGCAGAATGATTTGAACCTTGATTTAAATATCGTCCTATGTAAGTGGGTTTAACACAGAGTTAATTTCAAACAGACCATTGTCTCAAACTTTCAAGCAAATAAAGACTTTTTAATATTTACGTGCATTGCACTAATAACCTTTTTAATCCATTTTTTTAAATAAAATTTACGACAAATAAATTTTTTAAAAAAAAAACATTATTTTGATCACATTCATGAACGCCGTATGTCTGAGATATACAGTATATGTCAGTTTGTGATCAGTCTGATTGCGCGCGCGAAAATATAAGCCACAGTTTCCTCCGTTTGTTCCCCGCAACTGCCCCTACCTAATTTTTGAAGCTTCATAGCACCGGTTTCCAATCAGTTAATAAACTATGGTTTAAAGATCGCCAATATTCGGTCCCTTCCGCGCAGTCTTTTCTATGAAGCTGAGACTTTTACTACGCTCAATGTCGTGCTGCTCATTTTGCTATCCCTTTTTTTTATATAGCAAGTAACTAAAGCATTATCAACATTTCAGAAGAGGTGGCTGGTTGCACCTAAGCTCGAACGGCGCTCAGGTAACCCCCACCATTTTTTGCTAAGATGTGGGTTGTACCCTCGGTTGTAGCATCCTAAATACCAAATGGACAGTTGTGACTAAGGGCTCGGCACACCACCCTAAAGGACAATTAACTCCCTTGGCGTGAGGGGTTTACATCTCATTAAAAATATTTTTATTGATTTTTTAACACCGGCATTTATTTATAATATTTTTTCAAGTTAAACATATTAACAGTAAAGTGAGATAAAAAATGCACACATTTAGAGTGGTGTGCCGAATCCATGGCAAGTATATACAGTGTGTGTAAAATTTCTGGAATAATGGATTTTTTGGGAGAACTATGGGTTTTATAGCGGATAGCTTATAGCGGATCATTTCAGCTAAAAAGAACTGTTTTAAAAAAATGTATACACTTTTATAGAGCGTGTCCCAAAAATAAAATATTTTTTTCTTTTCTTTACTTTGTGGGACCCCGTGAATTTCGATAATCTTGAATATATTTTATCTTCTCTAAGATATTCAAGAATATCGAAATTAAAGGGGTCCGATAAAGTAAAGAAAAATGTAGGAATAGTTATTTATAGAAATAAACTTTGGCAAATCGTATTTTGTAAAAATCGAACTTTGGAGAAATATACATCAAAGAAATCGTAAAACGGAGAAACCGTAAAACGTAGAAATTGGTAAGGCGAAAATCTGTTCTCTACCTGACACGTGTTTGCATGCGAGCTTAGAATAAGAAAGGGCGTAGAAAAGAAATTTTTAATTTTTTTATGCTAACTTTAACGGGGTGGTAGGTTGGTTTGGGTTGGTTTTTTAAGTGTTTTGAATTGATCTGGCTTGGTTTAAGTTTAGTTGGGACAAGTCAGGTTGGTTTAGCAAAAAAAATAACTTGATCTACGCCCCTTCTTATTCTAAGGGCACATACAAACAGCTGTCAGGCACAGAATAGATTTTCGCCTTACCAATTTCTTAATTTTACGGTTTCTCTGTTTTATAATTTCTTCGATGTACATTTCTCCAAAGTTCGATTTCTACAAAGTACAGTTTCTCCATTGTTCATTTCTATGAAATACGTTTCTCTAATGTATTTTTTCTACAAACTATAGGGACGCAAATTAACTACCCAAGACTAGAGGCCCTGTATACGATTTTTTAGTTATTTTTTTACCAGAGGGAGCAACTGGATTTGACAGTTGTTAGGGAAATGTTTAAAAACAAATTGTGTGTTGGCAATGATAGTTGGTAACCCCTGATAATAAATAATTTTGTCAGTGTCACATTTTTGATTAAGAAACGTCCCGTTTAAAAATGGATTTTTTGTATTAAAAACTGTAAAAACACGTGCCTCAACGAATTTGTGGGAAGAAATCATGCATTTACCAAGCTGGAAAATTAATAAAAATAGCCGAATTTAATAAAAAGAGACAACAAAACATCAGTCCATTTCATAAAATCCGTTTTATATGCAAATATGAAAAAAACTAGAAAGAGGGGAATAAGTTGCCCACCTCTAGTAAAACAATAACTGTCATTCCACATAAATTTAAACTTGAATATGTTGAAGAAGATAAAAGATAGACCCAAAAAGTGTTTGGTATTTTTGAAAAGCTAATAGTATAATGCTGTTATGGTTTCGTCCACTGGATTAAGTTGAAATGAAAAAGGTTTCAGCTTTGTGCCTACGTTTCGATCCTAATCCGGATCATCTTCAGGGCAAGGTGCTTCGAGATTTACAAGAGTAAAAATGGTTTTTGCGAACTAATAACATTATAAAATCAACAAAAACGTACGTATTGTCACAGCAAGGTGTCTACAGACAGACATAGACAGACACAGACAGACTCAGTCTGTCTGTAGACACCTTGCTGTGACAATACGTACGTTTTTGTTGATTTTATAATGTTATTAGTTCGTAAAAACAATTTTTACTCTTGTAAATCTCGAAGCATCTTGCCCTGAAGATGATCCGGATTAGGATTGAAACGTCGGCACTTGATGTAAAACTTTAAATAAAAATAATTGTCCAAAAGAGCTGAAACCTTTTTCATTTCAACTAATAATATAAGCCTGTATAAAAGGGTATACATTTTTTTTAACCGCTTTTTTTACCTAAAGTAATCCTACATAAGTTTTTTTTGTGTGGATATAAAAATCTGGAATTGTCCGCTTCAGGCAAGGATATTTACATTTGCCCAGATAGTAGGGCTGCACTGTCTGCTATCAGGTCGAACGGGTTATCTCTGGCCTTGTATTGGACTGCAAACGTGTCTTGACAACTATGGCAACGCACAACAAGGTCAATCTTCTCTGGGACCCGGGACATGAAGGTGTACCGGGAAGTGAAGAGGGCGATAGAATGGCTAGACAAGGATCATCAACTGATCCGGTAGATCCGGAAGCCATACTAGGTATTCCGGCATGTCAAGTCATAACGGCCCTGAGGAGCTCTGGAGTAGTACACAGGGCATGAGACAGGCCAAACTCCTGATAGGTAGGAAGGATGTGACACTGGCAACAGGGCTTCTAATGTTACACTGTCGCCTTAACAAGTACCTAGAGACACTGGGAATCGCCGGAGACTCAGAGAGTCTATGGTGCATGGGGGACGAGGAATCGTCCTTGCATGTCTTGCTGGAGTGTATGCCTCTGGCCAGGTCAAGAGAGTGGCACCTTGGGGACTATCTGCTGGCCCCCAGGCGATGTAACAAGGAAAATCTGCTCTTTTGCGAAAGAGGCACGCTTCCAGGGCTAAACCATGGATAGTGGGCGTGCAACGGGCCCATCAAGGTGACGTACGTACATGGGGATTGTCCCGCCCGCATTTCTACATTCATTAATTCAAGTTTTTTTTTAAATCATAGTTCTCCCAAAAAATCCAGTATTCAAGGCTTTTGGAACCCACTGTATATGAAAATGGTGGGGGTATACAGTTCTGATATGTTAGTTTTTCTATTGAATTTTAAAAAATCGAGATCACACAGTCTGACCAAAAAAATACCAAAAAAAAATAAAAAAGTACCTGTTTATAGTATACATAATTTGCATTTAAGAGAACCTACTATAAGTTTACAAATATTGAGGATTTAATTTATTTACAAATATTAATTTATTTATTTATTTATATGTTTTGAGTGCCGAAAGGTTCATATTCTAGTCACTTATTTAATAATTATGATCAAACTCATAAAAATGTTAGATAATTATTTGTTTTATTTAAAAAACTATCAATGTGTCAAAAACCGAGTGTCAAACTGCACCAAAGCACCGAACTCAAATGACTTTATTTTTTATTATCTTGCTTACATTTTCTACTTCGTACAATATTCCGAATAAACAATAGGTTATATACTTCCAGAGAAAAATGTAAAAGTTTTTTTTTTAGTTATCACAATATTTAGGTAAAGTTGCAGTTTTAGACTGCTAATATACATAATCAGGGTGTCCCAAAAAAGCTAACTATAAATATTTTTTTATAGCTTCATCAAAAATATGATTTTAATAACTGTCTGCAGATAACTAAAGCATGGCTTTTTTGGCTACCGATGCAAAAAAACTTTTTTTTATCACGGGTGCAAAAAAAGATTTCTGTCCGTTCTTTGCCCAAAATTAAAGAGAAATAGCGGAGAGCAGTAAAATTGAAAAAATCTAATTATTCTTGTCTAAGAATTAAGCCATTTCCGCCAGTTTTCACCAAGTATTTAGGAAAAAAATCATTTCAAAGATTAAATTTTCGTTCGAGATTTTTAAAAGTATTTTTCTGTTTTTCTTGGCTTTTTGGATAAAGGTATTAAAAAAAATAGTATCAACCACTCACGGCCAAAATGGACTTTTTTTACTCGCGTTTGTAAATACCTCGCTGCGCTCGTTATTTAAACCAACGCTTCTAAAAAAATAACTATTTTAGGCACTAGTTGTGAAAACTACTATATCATTTTAAACTTCCATTTTTTTATGCTCATTTTTTAGAAGTTTTTTGTCAATCTTGTGTTGCATATTTTGGGACATCCTTTGTTGTGAATTTGTATCAAAATCAAAAAAGAAATCGTATTCAATAGTTAAAAGCTATAAAATCTATTTTGGGTAATTTTTTATGTAATAGGTACTTCAATTTAACGTTTAATGTTTAAGAGTGGAGATTCTCTTTTTTTCACTTATCTTAGCTCAGAAAATGTCTAAGTGACGTTTTAAACGGGTCATGTGATATTCAGACTTTTTGGATTCAAGTAAACATCAGAATTTGCTAGACTTTGAATGGAAGGTATTTTTTGAAAAAAATGAGACTAAGAGTACTTTTTTGTCGAATAAGCCAAAATATATTTCTAAAGTCACCAATTCGAATTATAGACATATTTAAATCGGCTGCCTTAGAAAGAAATTTTGGCTTATTCGACAAAATATACGTGCCGTGTCAGAGTTTTTAGAAAATGCGCCTTCCATTCATAATACAGTAAAATTGTCATAAATAAAGGGGGTACCTCGAAAAAAATCTAAAGGCTCTAAAAGTAAGATCCCTCACTTATCGGGAACCATCCGCCATTTTGAAAAAACTTTTTAATTGACTTTTGTCCATTTATATTGGTCGGAGACGAAAAAGTCTGAGAAGAAAAATATTCGGCATAAAATTTTCAACATTTTTATTAAAGTGATCAACTTTCTGTAGTTAGTTTCCAAAAAGTTAGATGGCGCCGAAGTTATAAAAAATCAGTTTTAACGTATTTTGACAAACAAAAAGTAATTTTTTTTTTTAAAACTTTAAATGAAAAAGTTGTAGATCTCGGAAAAATCCTAAAAAAATATGTATGTTATTTTTAATTAATTAAGAACAGTCTCTGAGCTCCTGGGCTTGCTATAAATAATAATATATAATCTATAATTATAAATAACTTACATATTTTTATACGATTTTTCCGAGATCCACAACTTTCTTATTTAAAGTTTTCTTTTAAATAACTTTTTGTTGGTCGAAATACGTGAAAACTGATTTTTTGTGACTTTGCCGCCCTCTATTTTTTTGGAAACTAACTACAGAAAAGCACTTGGACAAAAATGTTGCAAATTTTTTGCCGCATATTTTTGTTCTCAGACTTTTTCTCCTCTGACCAACAGAAATGGAGAAAAGTCGGCCACGAAGATTTTTCAAAATGGCAGATGGTTCCCGAGTAGTTGGGGAACACAAACTTGGGAGGTTTACTTTCAGGGGGGTCATTCTTGAAACGAGAGAAAATTTGCTCCCAGGGAGTCGAATTCTCTCGCTACTATGTACCTCATTGGTCCAAATCTTCGGTTAAAAGCGGTTTCTGACACTTTTGCCCGATATTGATGGAAAGTAATTCTCTTAGTCAAGACCAATAGAATTTTCTATCGATTCAAGAATAACCCCATCGACCCCCCGAAAAAACTCAGCCTTCCCGGATTTTTTTCGACTTCAGGGGGACTATTCTTGAATCGAGACAAAATTGGCTCCCAGGGAGACAAATTCTCTCGCTACTATGCATCTTATTGGTCCAAATTTTCGGTTCAAATCGGTTTCTCTCAGTTTTGCCCGATATTAATCGAAAGTAATTCTATTGGTCTGGACTAAGAGAATTACTTTTGATCAATATCAGGCCAAAGTGAGAGAAACCGATTTGAACCGAAAATTTGGACCAATGAGATGCGTAGATGAGTAGCGAGAGAATTTGTCTCCCTGGGAGCAAATTTTCTCTCGATTCAAGAATAACCCCACAGATGACAATTTTACTGTAGTATCAAAGTTCATCTAACTCTGATGATTATTTGACATTAAAAAGTATGGATATGACATGACCCGTTTTGAACGTTCCTTCGACATTTCCTGAGCCAGTACCTTCTCCATACAGGCCGATCAACTCCTACCGATTTATTGTCCTTTAATCCACCCTCGCCGCCATTTGCACTCAAAAATGACAGAAAATCCATTAGTTTTCTGTCAATATGGCGGCGAAGGTCGAGAAAAGGACACTAAAACGGTAGGAGCTTTTTGCCCTATGTGGAGAAGGTATTGCCTAAGCTAAGGTCACTGACAGAAAAAAAATAGAATTTCTATTCTTAAAGTGTGTTTTAGATCGTTTAGAGCTCATGTTAAAATTTATTAAGTAACTTATTAAGACAATATCCGTTAAATTTAAAAAACGCTGGTGAATGTAAGGTTCGCGTAATATAAAATCACTCAGAATTTTTATAATGCAAAAACAACGAAAACCTCAAATTTTATTTCTGTATATTTTTTAGATTATGTCACTGGTTTTCTTGCACTATCTTTATATCATCCATCTATGTACTTTTCATTATGAGTGGCCCAATAAAAACACTTACTAACAAAACTAATGTCATTGCTTTTATTTGAAAATATTTTCGTAAAAATTGACAGATATTTTTGGGCACGCTTTTTTTTCTCATTTAGAAATTAACTATGTCATTACTGGTTGTCACTTTTAGTTGTTAAATACAGGAAAAATAAATAAAATAATCTGATTTTAACCACTGCCACTAAAAATTATTAAAAAAAGTAATTTAAGCTAAAAAATGTTGTACGGCCCTGGTTAGTAGTCACGTTCATCAAAAATACTGCCAGGGCCGTAGCGATTTTGTAATACCGTGTCCAAAAATACTTGTGAAAACCGAGTTCACAAGCAAAGCACGGTTCACTAGTATTTTTTTGTAAACCAAACAAAAAACACGCAAAACCATAAATTGTATAACATAAATAAGATTAATAGGTCTTTTATTGGGCTCTCATATAGCTCAATTTCTGTATCATGCTCTGGTCATATGGATCCTTATTTACATTTGCTGCGTTTTCTTTATTATTTTTTTTTTACTTGTTTTGTTTCTGCTGTTGAACCTTGCTTTGTGTTGTGCTTAAACCTTTACCCTCTGTCCCCTTTCCTTCAAGTGCTGTGTTCTTCTGCGCAAGGTAAGTAATTGCATGGCTTTTTTATAATTTTTTTTATAAGGTAATGGTTTTAAACGAGCTTCAGCACTTTTTAAATATTTGAGCACTTTCTTCATATCATTTATCAAATCAAATATGTTTCTATCTTATGTAGACGCAATGCTTTTTTAAGATATACCGGGTGTAACAAGGAATAGGTACAGCGACTTAGCGCCTTTGTTTCCTAAGAGAAAATTCTGAAAATTTAGAGATATGCATAACTGATACAAGCACACAATTTTATTCTAGTGACACATGTCAAACTATTACTGTTTCCATAAAAACGGAGTCAACTTTGGAATTTCAAATAGAACGTCGTGTATGCGTCATCTTATTTGAATACTAGAAGGAATTTTAAATGCATTTCTGTCATCAAATTGTCATTTTGACATTTTCTAAAATAACAGTTTATTTTTTTTATTTATTATTTATTATTCAGCGCATAAGCCTACCAATTGTGCCACCAGTAAACCTACTTTGACACCATATACTTATAAAAATATAAAATTAAAATTTTTAAAATTTCAGCCGTTTTGCGCATGCGCGATGCCCTTCACTGCAACGGCCGATGGTATATGAATGTCACGTTTCATTTTGACAAAAGTAGTAAAAATATGTGCCGGACAAAATAAAAATGTAATCTTATGGCGTTTTTAATCGGATCTTATTGATCGAAAAATTAATAAGATGTGCCAAGGCAGATGTTTCCTCTGAATGATACCGAAAATTTTACAGGTATTTGTTTTCCTGGATACAAATAACTTTCTTTTGCGATCGAGTTAACATCAACCGAACGCACTTGCGCAAAACGACCGTACGTATTTATTTTCATAGCCTACTTGACTAAGATATGTTGCTAACAAAATTGGCACTTCCGGGGCGTGTACACTTCTCTCCACATAAAACTGGTACAGCAGCAGGAAGCTGCATATACGATTATTTATATTTTCCTATGTGCAACACTGACTTTTTGACGTTATCATTTTAGGTTATATTTTTGGCATATATAGTCCAATTTTTTGATGAGCGGACTGACGTCATTTTCTTGGATCTCTATTTGATATATGGTTTTAGACAGCGACAATAAATATGTAAAGAAAGTCGTGTCGTTGATCATTTCAACTGTTACTTCAAATTTACAACAACAAATTGTTTCAAGAAGTTAAACTTCCAAATCAGTAACATGAACCAAAAAGAATCTAAAAAAGAGAAGATCAAAAGATCTTGGGAGGAAAGAACGAAAATTCAAAATTGGATGAGTGTCCCACAAGGAACACACAAAAGACCAAAGCGAAACGAGAAACAATTAAACGATGTTTCGCCCGGGGTGACCAGCGTGAGCTCTTCAGTGGATTCACTAGTCACCCTCAATCCAGACATCATTTAACACCATCGCACACTCTGACTTCCAACTCTGAATCTCTCACATTAGGAAAGATCGTTCTTTCTCCCAAGATCCCTTGATCTGCTCTTTTTTAGATTCTTTTCGGTTGATGTAACTGATTTGGAAGTTTAACTTCTTGTTTTAATTGTCTTAGGAGCATATTCCTATCGGAAAGATTAACACGCCAGGACGAACCCGTATCAGGTGACTTATAATAAGTACCATGCGGAACGATGCCTATTTGTGAGTGATTCAGAGTTGGAAGTCAGAGTGTGCGATGGTATTAAATGATGTCTGGATTGAGGGTAACTAGTGAATCCACTGACGAGCCCATGCTGGTCACTCCGGGCGAAACATCGTTTAATTGTTGAACCAAAAAGAATCTAAAAAAGAGAAGATCAAAAGATCTTGGGAGGAAAGAACGAAAATTCAAAACTGGATGAGTGTCCCACAAGGAACACACAAAAGACCAAAGCGAAAAGAGAAACAATTAAACGATGTTTCGCCCAGGGTGACCAGCGTGGGCTCTTCAGTGGATTCACTAGTCACCCTCAATCCAGACATCATTTAACACCATCGCACACTCTGACTTCCAACTCTGAATCTCTCACAATAGGAAAGATCGTTCTTTCTCCCAAGATCTCTTGATCTTCTCTTTTTTAGATTCTTTTCGGTTGATGTAACTGATTTGGAAGTTTAACTTCTTGTTTTAATTGTCTTAGGAGCATATTCCTATCGGAAAGATTAACACGCCAGGAGTGAGTGATTCAGAGTTGGAAGTCAGAGTGTGCGATGGTATTAATTGATGTCTGGATTGAGGGTAACTAGTTAATCCACTGACGAGCCCACGCTGGTCACCCTGGGCGAAACATCGTTTAATTGTTTCTCTTTTCGCTTTGGTCTTTTGTGTGTTCCTTGTGGGACACTCATCCAATTTTGAATTTTCGTTCTTTCCTCCCAAGATCTTTTGATCTTCTCTTTTTTAGATTCTTTTTGGTTCAACAATTAAACGATGTTTCGCCCGGAGTGACCAGCATGGGCTCGTCAGTGGATTCACTAATTACCCTCAATCCAGACATCATTTAATACCATCGCACACTCTGACTTCCAACTCTGAATCACTCACAAATAGGCATCGTTCCGCATGGTACTTATTATAAGTCACCTGATACGGGTTCGTCCTGGCGTGTTAATCTACTAAATACTTATTTCTAATAGCGCGTCATTGCACCGTTGGCTGCAATGATGTTTTGAAGTCTTCTGGGCATTGAGTTGGCGGCTAGATTTTCAAATAAGTTTGGATTTTCAGCAATAACTTTTCTATATGCCCTTACGATGAGTTCCATTTGATGTTTTGCATTCCTGGGAATGGTATTAAAACTTGCTAATTTCTTTGCGATACGTCCCCAAACGTTCTCTATTGGATTCGCATCAGGGATTTTTGCAGGCCAAGGCAAAACTTCGATATTATTATCCTGGAACCATCGCTACGCAATTCTGGCCGTATGAGCTGGACAGTTATCTTGTTGGAATACAAAATGATCTGGATAAGAGACTCTCACCTCTGAAAGCATTACATTTTCCAGCATATTAATGTAAACTTCGGCTGTAAATCGCCCATTAATTCTAAATAGAGCGCCATGTCCTCTAGCCGATATCCAGCTCCAAACATTTACCGAAAATCTTCCGCCCGGTCTTAGTTTCCAGCAATATATATCGCTCTTCGTATCGGGTTCTTGGCAGTCGATAAACCAGAATTTGTTTTTTATTGCTGATGGACTTAATGATCTTCTCATCTGTGAAAACCACCTGCTGTCAAAATTATTCGTCCCCAGAGAATAATTCAACGCAAAAATTAATCGAGACTGCTTCTTTTCCTCGCTTAGTTTAATTTTTTTTTGCCGCCATGCGACACCTTATCCTCGAACGTTTAATCTTCCTGCCTAATATTGTTATGGATCCTGCAAAATTTGATTCAATTTTTACTTCTTTCGCTTTGGCAAACGGATGATTTTCCAGAAAATTGATTGCTTCTTCCTCTGGGCTAGTAGCTTTCGTCAAACCGGTGCTTTCTTTTCGGTGGATAGTTCTCTCCAATTGAAATCGGTTTTCTATGTGTACTATCGTAGACTTGCTTCTCCCATAATGAACAGCTACTTGCCGAATAGACCAACCACCGTCTAGTTTTGCTAAGGTTTGAGCTTTATCAAATTCCGAACAACACCGTACTTAACTAAGAAGCCTGTTAACTCCTACCGCTTCAGTGCCCTTTAGCCTATTGCGGCTGCCATTTTTATAACCAAAAACCAAATCCATGTTTTACTTGTCAGTTTGGTGTCAATATGGCGCCGATCATAGGTCAAAGGATACTAAAACGAAAATGAGTTAACTGGCTTTTTAGTTAGAACGGTGTTGTTCAGAAAGATGCAGCCGCATTTTTTAAAATTTGGATGACACTGACAAGCAAAACATGATGTTGTCAGGAGTCTGTGAGATTGTCACTTATAGGAAGGAAGGAACGTACCATAAACATTTTAAAAATTAAACTAGCTGCTAACTTCTACTGTACCAATTTTATGTGGAGAGAAGTGTATATTAAATTTATAAGTATATGTTTGATACGCATTCGGTTAATTATTCATTGTTTGTACTTTTTGACACTGACATGTTATAGGAAAATGTATCGTTATTTTTGGCTAGACTAGGCAACACCGTTCTTAACTAAAAAGCCTGTTAACTCCTACCGCCTCAGTGCCCTTTAGCCTAATATGGCTGCCATATTTATAACCAAATTGACAAGTAAAACATGGATTTCCTGTCAGTTTGGTGTCAATATGGCGCCGATCATAGGTCAAAGGATACTAAAACGAAAATGAGTTAACTGGCTTTTTAGTTGAGAACGGTGTTGTTCAGAAAGATGCAGCCGCATTTTTTAAAATTTGGATGACACTGACAAGCAAAACATGATGTTGTCAGGAGTCTGTGAGATTGTCACTTATAGGAAGGAAGGAACGTACCATAAACATTTTAAAAATTAAACTAGCTGCTAACTTCTACTGTACCAATTTTATGTGGAGAGAAGTGTATATTAAATTTATAAGTATATGTTTGATACGCATTCGGTTAATTATTCATTGTTTGTACTTTTTGACACTGACATGTTATAGGAAAATGTATCGTTATTTTTGGCTAGACAAGGCAACACCGTTCTTAACTAAAAAGCCTGTTAACTCCTACCGCCTCAGTGCCCTTTAGCCTAATATGGCTGCCATATTTATAACCAAATTGACAAGTAAAACATAGATTTCCTGTCAGTTTGGTGTCAATATGGCGCCGATCATAGGCCAAAGGATACTAAAACGAAAATGAGTTAACTGGCTTTTTAGTTGAGAACGGTGTTGTTCACAAAGATGCAGCCGCATTTTTTTAAATTTGGATGACACTGACATGCAAAACATGATGTTGTCAGGAGTCTGTAAGATTGTCACTTATAGGAAGGAAGGAACGTACCATAAACATTTTAAAAATTAAACTGGCTGCTAACTTCTACTGTACCAATTTTATGTGGAGAGAAGTGTATATTAAATTTATAAGTATATGTTTGATACGCATTCGGTTAATTATTCATTGTTTGTACTTTTTGACACTGACATGTTATAGGAAAATGTATCGTTATTTTTGGCTAGACAAGGCAACACCGTTCTTAACTAAAAAGCCTGTTAACTCCTACCGCCTCAGTGCCCTTTAGCCTAATATGGCTGCCATATTTATAACCAAATTGACAAGTAAAACATGGATTTCCTGCCAGTTTGGTGTCAATATGGCGTCGATCATAGGCCAAAGGATACTAAAACGAACATGAGTTAACTGGCTATTTAGTTGAGAACGGTGTTGAACAAGGCTGGAAATGTGGACAAACATTTTGAATTGATGCGGTCTTTAAAGTGATGCTTTTATCCCTAAAATTATAGATAAAAAAGTGTGTAAAAAAAGTTTCATGAAGCTCATATGATAAATAAAAATAAATTAAAGAAAACTGTGCGGAACTGGCCCAACTATAACCAACTGTTTTTCGGGGAGAAACAAGATTACGAAACGTCAGATCGAAAATTCACGCTGACTTCTGACGTTAATTAAATCTGAATAAACTTCGGGTGGAAAATACTGTACAGGGTGTACCATGTTCGATGGGATTCAATGGGAAACTCCGTTGTTATTGAAGATAGAGAGATCAATTGATGATATCTCCCTTAATTTAAGAGATAATTAAGTTCTGTAAAAACATGTCTGTGGCAACCTTTCTAGAAAAAGTTGAATACGAACCAAAATGTTTTACGTCATTTTTTAGTGTCTTTTTAACTTTATTTGATAATAAAATATATTTCTTTTTATTTTAAAGGTTCGATCTCGAAAAAAATCTTCTTCAGTGCATTTTTTTTTCTGGCACGCACCTGTACCATTTTAATTTATTTGTTTTTGAGACCATTTTTATTTAACTACTATATAGCAGACCTGGACAACCAAGATATATTATATGGACATAACATGTTATGGTGAACCGGAAAAAATCGAACAAATTGTTTTTTGCTATAAGCTTACCAATTCCAATAAAAAAAATTCTATTGATAGACAAATAAGTCTTTTAAAAAAAAAACATTCGCTTTGCTGCCATCCTTAAATCCAAGATAAAATCAAATTTTCACCTTTTTTCAAACTTGTTTTTTTTTTATTTAGGTATAAATGTTACCTTTCGATATAAGACACAAAAGTAAGCATTTGATGTTCTTCGCCATCTTGGATTTAAATATGGCGGCAAAGCGAAAGTTTTTTTCAAAAGTCTTATTTGTCTTATCAATACAGTTTTTTTTTCTGAAATTGGTAAAGTTATAGCAAAAAAACAATTTGTCCCGTTTTTTTCGGTTCACCCAAATATAAATGGTGCTTTATACCTTTCTTTGATAGTTCACTTATCTTCTTCCGATATACTCATACGGATAGGGATAAGTGTTGAAATTTATGAAGTTGCTTTATGTTTCTACTAGCAGTTTACCCGCTGCTTAGCTAGCGGCTGCGATAATATAAAATAAAATAATGTAGAAAACTATGTATAAAACAAGTGCCTGTGTACTGACACAAAAAAAATCCGTCCGATTTTCTATACAATATTTTGACAGACATACCTTCAACCCCTTCCCCACCCTAAAATATAACTTTCAATAAACTAAATAAAACAACTTTCAGATTCCAAACACTATTTTCTTTGGTTTGATACCCCACAACCCATATTTTGATGGTCATACCTCCCCCCTCCCACCCCTAAATTGTAACTTTGTAAAGTACACTTTTGGATTCCAGACTCTAGTACCTTTGGTTTGATACCCCACAACCCATATTTACATACCTTCAACTCCCTTCCCTGGCCGTAAATTAATATTTAAAAAAAACCATGTGGTTTGAAACCCCCCAATCCATAATAATGTCATTTGACAGCTGTCATTCAGCAAAATGCCAAATAAGAAGTAGCCCATGTTTCAATCTAGATCAAATATCTTCCCACCAAATTTCATCCAAATCGGTTTAGCCGTCTTTGCCTGATTGAAGATCAAACATAAACCTACACACTCACAAACAAACAAACCAACTTTCGCATTTATAATATTAGCAGGATTAATTAGATTCACCTTTGCAGACTTGATTGCTTTTGCGGTGTGTTTTAAGTCAAACTTACTTTAGCATAGAATTAGGACTGTTTCCCTATTAAACTTAAACTACACTGTTTTACGTGGGAAAGTGAAACAACCAACCGTATGTAAATTTTCCTTCCAAAATAGATCACGGCAGGTAATTGTCCAAATAGGTCAATGGAATTCGATTCTAAGGTTGGTAACACTGTTTTAGAAATTCGGACAGTGTTAATTTAATTTGCTTTGAGATGTGGAATGGTTGGCTAGGTTGCTTTTCTTCTCTTAAAATAAGGAAAATTTAAAAAACCCACTTTTACAATACCGTTTTTCGCGGGTTACCTTTATAGTTTAAATTTAATAAAATATCAAAAAATATTTGGGTTTATTGTGAATTTGGTAGACTCTACTTTTAGGAACCTGCCAAGACATCATTTTGTGTGTGTGTTAATAAAGCAGGATATTAAAATATTTTGTGTTGGACCTATAGGGTAATGTGGTAAAAGTACGAACTTGCGGGTTTTTATCCCTTATGTGCAAAATCTTATCTAAACTTTCAAGAAAAGAGATTTAGGAATTTTAACAATTTTAAGCTGCAAAAATCTGCCTTTGTATTTTAAAGACTTATTTTTTTTTAATTTATAAGTTTTAAAAACTGGTTAGTTCTATGCTGTTTTTATTTTTAAGACTTATTAGACAAATGTTCGGATATTAACCTTATACTAATAAGACTTTTACACGGGTCAAAGTCCTAATGTGCATGTGTCAGCTTTTTTGCCCAAAGGTACCTTATTTTGGTTTCATTCGAAAACGGCTTAGGATGTATTTAGGTAAATCAACTATAGCATATTCGGTTGAAAAGTCTTATTAAGTAGTATTGGTGACTGGTAAAACATTCTTCTTCTTCAAGTGCCATGAACTCTTCGAAAGTTGGCGCGATCTGTACCCTGTCCACTGCTTTTCGGAAAAGTGTCGTAGTAGTAACACCACACCATTGTCTAAGACTTTTAAGCCATGATAACCGTCTACGACCCGGACCTCTTCTGCCTTCAATTTTGCCTTCTATTATCAATTTTAAAAGTTTATATTTGTCATTTCTCAAATATTCAAGTTTTCGTTTTTTGATGGTCAATAAAGATTCAAGGTCTTTATTTATTCTAAGCAAAACATCCACATTAGTTACTCTGTCCATCCAAGATATCCTTAGTATTCTACGATAACACCACATCTCGAATGCCTCTAACTTTTTACACATGGCCTCAGTCAGTGTCCATACTTCCATGCCATAATATAAGATGCTAAAAACATAACACCGAAGCACCCGAATATTCGGAGAGTGGTATTAAGATCGCGACTATACAACACTTATTTTGATAAAAGATGATCTGGCCTGTTCAATTCTTGCACGAACTTCTTGCATGTTGTTCCAGTTCTTATTGAGGAGGCAACCCAAGTATTTGTATGAATCCACGCGTTCGACTTGCTGCCCATTTACTTCTAACATGCCTCTGATGTTCCTTGGATATGACCATCCATTTTGTTTTTCCAACATTTAAGTTAAGCCCGAATTGCGAACATTTGGCGGCAATTTGATTCAACAACTCTTGCAGGCCTTCCAGTGTTGTTGTGTCGTTGGCATATCGTAGGGTATTTATTTTTATGCCGTTTATGTTTAGACCCTCTTCGTAGTTCTGGAGTGCATTCCCTATTATATTGTTAGTATAGATATTAAACAACAGCGGTTACAATATTCAACCTTGGCGCACACCTCTTCTTATTTGGACCTCTTTGGGCAGCAACCTTTATTTGAGCAGTCTAATTCCGGTATAGATTAGCGATAATCTTTAGATCTCGGTCATCTAGACCAACTTCTTTTAGCGCTTCTATGAGCTTTTCGTGTGACTCGATCAAACGCTTTCTTATAATCTATGAAACAGGCATATACTGGCACCGACACATCCCTAGACCGCTGAATTAAGACTTGAAAACAGGGCCTCTCTTGTCCCGAACCCACCACGAAATCCAAACTGCATGTCGCCCATAAAGGATTCGCAATTTCCATAAATTCTTTTATGGATAATTTTTAGAAATATTTTTAACATATGTCTCATTATAGGCTGATTAGGCGGTAATCACCACACTTCTTTGCTGAATGTTTTTTAGGCAGGGTAACAAAGGTTGATTTTACCCAGTTATCAGAGATTTTACCGCTGCGATACATCAAGCTAAAAAGTTTGACCAGCGTATTTAGCGAATCGTCGTTTTTTACTAGCTTTAAAACCTCATTGTATACTTCGTCTTGCCATACCGCTTTTCTGTTTTTTATTAAAAGAAAATATACCTGGTCCAACAAAAACTCCTTGGCAAATAATAACTGCTGTTTATTTACAAAATTTTCCAACATCTGACAAAACCAAAACAATGATTTGGAATAAATTCCATATCGTTCTAAACGTTACAGAGGGAAAGCGACGGAGATATATAGGATGTGACGCAGACGCAAAAAAAAGCCTAAATGAACAGGGGAATGGCAGAGCAAGCATCAGTTTTGCCGCGGTCATTCTTGAACTGTGAGCATGCATTTGATGTGCTTTGGCTGTTGGGTGATCGATTCCTCTCGTGGCTTCGAAAATTAGGTCACAAGATTTCCCAGATAATATACTCAAAATCTCCGTAAGCATCGAGTGTCTTTTCCTTATTTAATCTAACCTTAAAGATGATATAATAAAAAAAAATGTGGCGGCCAAACGATGTTTGACCTGACAAAAAAAACTCAATCATCTAGGGTTAACAAATAATTAAGTAATTTGTGAATATCCCGTGTATCCAAAAAAGGTCTAACTATAGAGGCAAAGTATTTAGCAAAAAAGAGCCCCTAATTTTAAGTACAAAAATGGAAAAACTTTGTTGCCAAATAAGCCTACATTTGACCCGTTTTTGGTCCACTAATCATAAGGGATTCTCAAAAGGTCAAAAAGAGCATCTTATATATTTATAGAATAAAATACCTATTTCACACTTATCAAGTCTAACCACACCAAACGCCTCCCACATAGCAAAGTACATCCATTGGATATACAATAGATACCCATGAGTGGCACATGGATATCTCACGTATGTTGTAAGAAAATCCCTTGGATATCCCTTGTATATCCATCAATGTACATCCATTGCATATGGGTAACATATATAATGGATATACATTGATAGAGCACATATACATTACTGCATGTCCAATGTCCATGGTACGTTCATGCATATCCTTGAAAAAAATATCAATTGAACATCCATTGGATATTCCGAATTTTTCATATACGTGACTGAATATCCATTGGAGGTAAGTTTTATGTATTTCCATGAATGGGACAAAAAAAAAACACTGAAAGTACTTTCATGCACATCCAGTGGACTTTGGATGAATGTATATACGCCGAGGAATATCCATTGGATATACATATCTATGTGGGTTTGTTGGACTCTATTTGCTACCTTTTTTTCTCTAAAGTCACCCTAATCTTATAAGCTCATAAAATTGGACAGAAAAAGTAAAACTCTACCTCATCAGGTTAGAATTTCTTAAACATCAGTTTACTGAACCTTTGCAATACTACTAGTTGAAATTATGCAACAAATATGCAATACAAAACTCGCTAAAAATGTCATAAATTAAAAAAAAAACTCTACGATGGTATTTGGGTCTAAGAGACGAAAATGGTATAGTTCATGGCAAGCAAGTGGCTAAAGAGGACCTTATTATTTAACCCTTTGCCCCCTTAGGCTCAACCCATCGACCCAGAACTGACAGCGAAACTCTTGGGACACGGTGTTGCCGTTTCGCCGGTTGTGACCGTAGAACCACGCAGGCGCAAATTCCACAAAGCGATACGACTCAACATGCCGGCACCTACTGCGCACTCGCAAGGCATGATCAACCAGTATTCCGGCTCTGCGCCTACCCTCAGGCTACTTTGTTCCATAACAGGTAGGTCGCTATTTTTAAAAAATGCAATTTATGACAGTTTAGTTAGATCCAGAGGCCCTGTATATTTGTAAATTCAACTGAAGTCGTTGTACTCAAGCGGAAGGGGATGGGACAGTTCGGCGTAGCCGTTTCGACGCAGAGACGGCTTACTTTATTTTTCTTTGTCTTAGGGGGCACCGCGAGGTGCACGGTTTAATAACAATAAAATTGCACCACGAAATTTTCACACAAATTCAGATAAAAATGTCAAAAAATTGAAGAGTGAAATTTTTCGACATTTAAAGCTATAGTTTCTCCTCAGATTTTAAGTTAAAAAAAAAGTACAACTGGCAACGCCTTGTTCTTTAATTTTTTAGTCTTTTGCCAGAGTGCTCAGAGAAAACTAAACATCAGAATTAGCTAAAATTTTGCAGGGGTGATCATTTTTAAATGCTTAACCAAAATATCGGAAGGATTTTTCAAAATTCTCAATTAATTTTTATTCAAAATAAAAGCTCTGGTGCTGTCATCTGTCCCAAAAGCATCAAAATAATTGCGATTTAGAATAAACCCGATTTACAAAAAAAAATAGAGAAATACTCACAATTTCCTCTGGATTACATTAGATCGCCGAATTTATACGATTCCATGGTAACTGAAGGTGTTTTGTCAACAAACTTCGATTCGAGGTTATGTTTATCTTTCAAAAATGTGTTTTCAAAAATATTGTTTTAAAACAAATATGAAACCACTCCACGTGTGGGGTCGCATTGGATAGATTTTATAACCTGTTTCAAAAACACACGGATACTTGAGTACTAACAAAACAGGTCAGTAAAGCTCTATTTAGAGGTTGGAAAGGCTCTTGGTAGTTGTTGACGCTCCTGTTCTATTCAATTCAATTATAAATGCACCTGTAAATGCAACCTTAAACATTACACCCATTTACTTTAATACGTAGTTGGGTAGCGGTTTTTAGCAGGTAATTCTGCAATAAATGGTTTTCTTTTATTTTAGTATTTTACTTGGTCTTTTAGCGGCGCAGAACGCGAAAAGTCAAAATAAGTGACCAACCCCAAATTTTTGACCCGGTGCTAAAAAATCTCTGGTGTTCCACTGTGGATAAAGATAAATAAAGTCTCCGCGTTGCCATGGAAAACAAATTCAATGACGTAAAATTTTGCAAAAAAATCACGTCGACATAGTTAAATTGATTTCCCGTACAGTGTTGCTAAAAACAATTCCCCAGCAGATTGTAACTACGACCTTAAACTCATTTTTTGTGAACACCATTGACAAAATGTTTAAACTTGTCAATGTCCCAAACTTTTCACACAATTCTGAATTAACATAGACTATTCTTGTGGGTGACTCTCACTCCATTTTGAGTAAAATATTCTTTCACTCAATGACCATTGAGTGAATCAAAAATTTAATTTTTTACTTGGTAAGAATATGATTTTTTGTATGGCTTGATATCAATTATTATAAACGGAATATCTAAATAACTAGTTGGTGTAAAAAGATAGATACCATTTGCACTGATTATTTTAATCTATGGGATCCGTTAATATCTGTGCGTAAGGTAAATGTCGTCTATTGACCAAACTTACTTTTATAGCCATCCATGCATAGTATAGTTATTTTCACTAAAAATTAGTTATTTGGGTCAAAAGAGATGTAAATACAAAATTTTGGGATGCTGTCTGTCTGTATGTAACACGATTACTCAAAAACTGCTAAACCGTTCCTTATCAAGTTTGGCAAAAAAATATTTGCTACCAGAGGCAGAGGTGATTAGTTTTTGGTGGGTGTGAGAGGTTGGCAAGAGGGTAGGAGGGGGGATTAAACTTTAAAAAAAAATAGTAACTCACAAACCGTAGCAGCTGGCGACATGCGGTTTTCACATTAAGATAGATAAATTGTATTTTCAACCAAAAAAAAATATAAAAAATTCTTATGACAACAATACCAAAACCTTTTATTTGCAGTAGGTAACTGCGACGAAAGCTTAATACTTTGGTATTTTGTCACTTTTATTTTGTCAACACTCATATGAAAAACTACAAACTTATGGGTGCCTCAACTGTTTTCTTAGTCGGCGGTCCTTTTAAAAGAATAAATATTTATTAGATTTTATTTGCAGATATCTCCCGAACAATTAAACAAGCATTAGACATACAATATATTTTTGGAAAGAGGAATTTCTGATTTATTAAAATAATCTGTTAGGAGCATATGTTTTCATTTAAAAAAGGTAAGATTTGTCAAAAAGCGACATTTAATGGACCCAGCTTTGCATACGTAGCTAAGCCACTTACCCTGCAAAAAACATCTAATAAAAGATTGTAAAAAAGAACACATAAAAGTTTTCATGATCTATGTTCACATAAATTTTTGATATTTTATAATTTTTGACTAGTGAAAGTGAAACACAAATCCCGCATAGGAATTCATCATATTTCACCAACCTGTTGGTTCATAAATTTTACAATATTTTAAGATTTTTAACAAGACAATTCCTCATAAAGGTTTAAAAGATTATATAAGTTCTACCTGCAACATTCTAACATAAAAAATGACGGCACAACTTTAGCAGGTCGAGTATTATTAGTGGAAGTAACATAATGTGGATTGATATAAGCAAACTAAACTATAACCTAACCTAAAAACTATGACGATCTATACACTATAATAATATAACACACCTTGGGATTGTACAAGCTACATATCAAATAGCAAATTTTTCTCGTATAAGTACTTATTTATGGCCAGAATCTGTGCTTTAATAACTTTCTATGAGATTTTGTGAGGCATTGTCTAAAAAAAAAAAATATTTTTTTTTATAGTATTTACGACGGTATAATATGACTGAGTAAGTAAGTATACTAAAGTGTAGTTTTTTTTAATTAATTTTCGGGTAGTAAAAAAAAACAAGTTTTTATGAAAATTGTCTATTTCAAAGGCCATACCCATATAGCAAGTCAGATTACAAAATGTTCAAAACCCATAAAAATTGTGGATATATTTAAACCCACAATTTATTTTTTTAAAGATGGACACATAAAACTTTATAAAATTTTATGAGTTTGTCAGACTCTAAAATCTATAGGAAGATCTATAGAAACTTGTGTTTGTACCACTATTAATAAAACGAGATTTTTGCAGAAACTGAGTCCGGCGATCATAAAATTTCTCATAAAACAAATGCTTATACAAAAACCTTAATACATTATAAAAAATAAGAGTACATCCATAGAAATCCATAAAGTTTAGAGAGTTTAATTTACATCAGATTATAGAATTGCAGATAAAAAACAGATATATTAAACCACACAAAATCTTATTAAAATAAGTAAACTATTACAAAGTTTGAGTCCTGATAAGAATAACTGTTTTTCCTTCTTTATAGTTGGCTAAGGGCACCTAAACGTGAAAATTTAAGTGAAACTTTCCTAAAAACTCGAAGGATTTGTTCCAGTCATTTCATAATCGATGGGTAAAGTGCCTAAAAATATGTAGTAGCGTCATGCGGAACTGTCAAAAATAGCGCCGACTTTATTAAAGTCAGATTATGCCAACTTTATGTACTCATATACATAGTGTCAAAGCACCGGATTGGTGGAGATTCGCATCACTTTTTCTTTGTTTGAGTGCGGTTTAATAAAAAGTTGAGAGATTTAAAACTTCTGGCGCCAAAAGGGCTCGACGCCGAACTGTCCTAAACCCTGCTCAGTTGCATTTGTGTTTCATGCGATTTTATAAAATAAACTACTTTGTAGTAGGACAGGAAGTCATGTGCCAAAGTATAATGGTATATACAAGGCTTCTAGTTCAAAAATGCCAAAAGCCTTCCCTTGCTGAAAACAGCCCCTAAATGACAGATTTTACAAAGATCGAAATATGTAAATTTAAACTAATTGTTAAATTACAAAATTTGTAACTTTATCCCAAAGAGGGTAGAAATTTGCTTAAAAAATCTGCCATTTATGTTACTGCGTCGAAACCCATGCGGTGTAAAAAATATTTAGTAGCTCTTGGTCATATTAATAGTTGTGGAAATATTGTGTTTAAAAAAAAAACATATTATAGAAAATTCAAGTAGGTCTTTTACTCACTTATTTTGTTTTTACGGGCCTTTTAAAGCGCTTTTTTATAAGAACGGTTTAAAAATGCGTTCGTATAAACATCACTAAAACTGTTATAAGCACTAAATCGATTTATCGGTTTAAAACCTATTTTAGGATCGTTCAAAACACTTTAAAAACGCTTTAGCGCATTTCTTTCAACCTAAAAGAATACTCAACCCTGGTTTTTCGAAAAAACTGTTTTTAACTAAGAGTTTATTGAAGAATGTATAAACACTCAGAGAAAGTTATTTTATTTAAAACCGTCCTTATATGAAAGCGCTTTTAAATGCGTGTAAACGTAGTAACTGTGATACAATTACTTTAGTTTATACGGACCTCCTAAAGCGCTTTTATATAAGGATTGGAAGGAAAATTTTCATGTATAAACACCACCAAAACCGTTTTAGGCAGTAAATTGATTTTATTTAAGAAAGCGGTTTATCGCTTTAAAGCCGATTTTAGGTCAGTATAAACACTTTAAAAACGCTTTATTGCATTGCATCCAACCATAAGAAATACGCAATCCTGGTTTTACCGAACAATCTGTTAACTTAGTTGTTTTATTAAGAGGTACAAAGTAGTCATTCCAGACAGGAAACTATGGCAGAGTGAAAACCTCCGCGAACAGTTCGAGGAGAACGCCGTGATTTGCTACACCGACGGGTCCAAACTGTCGGAGAAGCAAACCACAGGATCGGGGGTTTACGTAGAAGACCAGGAGGTTCGAAAAAGCTACCCACTCGGAGAGCAAGCCACGGTCTTTCAAGCAGAGGTGTATGCCATAATAATGGCTGCAACCATGGAGGAAATAAAGAACGGTACGGAGGAGCATGTTTATATATGCTCCGACAGTCAATCGGCCCTAAAGGCACTAAGGGCGCCGAAGATCAACAACACCCTGGTGGTGGAATGTGCGGATGCGCTAGAATCCTTGGAAAAGGGTAAACAAGTGACACTTATGTGGGTACCGGGACATATGGGGGTGCCGGGGAGCGAGAAGGCCGACGAGCTCGCCAGGATCGGGGCAAGCACCCAGTGTGTAGGGCCGGAACCACTCCTAGGAACAACCAAGAGGCAATTGCAAAGTCGACTCAATAAATGGGTCAACGATGCCATGGCGACCGCTTGGAGAGGAGGAACAGGATGCAGATAGACCAGGGACTTCGTGAAGGGCCCGGATGTAGCCAGATAAAAATCGCTTCTGGGGAGATCACGAAGGGACGCTGGTCTACTGACAGGAATCATAACAGGTCACAACCGACTAAGGAAGCACATGACCGGATCGCGGTGGAAAATGACTCGACCTGCCGGGCCTGCGGGCGGGCAGAAGAGACATCTCGACATGTTATAGCGAACTGCGAGGCATACCAGAGGACGAGATACCAGGTATTCGGTTCCCCGACCCTGGATGAGGAGGACAGTAAAGCCAGATGAGCAGACGGTGCAGGCGGCGGATTAGGGGCAGGCTCGGGGTAAGGCAAAAAGGGCCCAAGGAGGCCTACTTGCCATGCTTCGCGCCGCCCCTTCTCTACTACTAGTTGTTTTATTTGTTTTCTCTTTCAACTGACATATTTAATGCCATTTATGAAGAACGTTTAAGCACTCAGGGAAAGCGATGTTATTTAAAACCGTCTTTATATTAAAGCGCTTTTAGAGGCGTATAAACATAGTAACAGTTATACAATTACTTTGTTTATACGGGCCTCCTAAAGCGCTTTTATATAAGGACGGTTTAAATATTTTGTCGTATAAATATCACCAAAACCGTTTAGGAAACCGGTATAAAGGTAGTAAATGTGGGTGCGTATAAAGGTAGTAAATGTCAACTGCGCCAGTTGTAAAATTGGGGTAAACAAGCTCTGCCACCCCTACGAGCTACCCCAGATTCCGAGCTATTATCTACTATTTTTTTTATTTTAACGTACTTGATGATTCGCTTTACTTTATATTTTTTGTTAATTGCATTTTTTGTACCTGTGTGTACAATATCCACAACTATTAATATCAGGTGTTCCTAGTTCCGTGATTTTTTATTATTCTTTTTATTACGTATATTTTTTAAACTTTTTATTTGGGTCGGATCCAATATGAACATATTGCCTAAAATTCTAAAAGGATAATGTATCTGCCAATACGTTTACAACCTACAAATTTAAAAATTTTTAAAAGGGTGATATTTATTAATGCACCAACACCAAACTTTGTTTTAAAATTGTCATAAATAGATGAAGCCAAAAGCGAACTTAAATTCGAAATTGTAGTTTTTTTGAGATCTTAAATTTTTTAGGCCACTCTGTACATAAAGGATACTTTTTTTTTACTTTTATACCAAATGGTGGTGTATGGCGTTTGTTTAATGTCCAATGAGGATCAGTAGGTACCTACAGACGGCTTAATGCTAAATGCTTAAAATTTAATGTATTTTTCTTTAAGTTTTAAACGGTAAAATCTCAAAACCACAAAAAATAAGTTTTGAAGAAATCTTGAAAAAATTTCCTGAAGTTTAATTAACGTGGCGTAAATTTAATTCCCAATGATATTTACTCAATAATTATTTTTTATTTTTTATGAACCACCTGAAAGGTTTAAAATCAAATCCACTTTTCTTTAAATTTTAATCCATAGAAAATAATTTTAATAAAATGCAAAAATTGCGTTTGTTTCAATTAACCTAACGTAAATTTATTGTCCAATGAGAAGTAGAACTAATAGCTAATAAGTATGTTTTTAGACTTTATGGCCAACTTTGTTAAAGGTTTGAATCAAATCTAGTTTTTTTAAATTTTAACTGCTGATATCTCACAACCTATAAATATTTACTTTTAAGAAATCCTAAAATGCAAAAATTACAGGATGTTCAGGGTTAACTAAAAAAAAAAGATTTATTGCCAATTGCACCTACCTTAAAGCTGTGTTTTAAGTCTGACTTAAAAGTTTTCATATCTCTCAGAAGCACGCAATAAGAGAGAGAGAGAGAACTTTTAAGTCAGACTTAAAACACAGACTTAACGTTCGTTATATAGCCATTTATTTTTTAGTTCGCCCCTACAAACCTTTTCGACAAAATGTAATCTAGGAAACATTTTAGAGAAAATAATTATATCCCTACTATGGAGTCTTCCATCACTTTCCGGAAAATATAAGACAGTATTGAATGCTTAGTTTTTTTTCTCTTTTTTATTATTTTGACCCTGCCAAAGACAAGTTGGTATGTTGTAAACTTACTGAGTGAACCATATTTTTCAAAATGTTAGTTTTTACACATTAAACAGGTAAAAATTGGTACGCTTTTTAGACAATATGCTCAATAACATTATTTGATGTTGTGTTGTTTTTTGTAAAGTGTATTTTGTCTTTTTGGGGTTGGCAAGCTTTCTGCTCTAGATTAGTCCAAATTAGAAAAATATTTTCGTGTTTTATTTTCATTTACATAATATAGTACAATTTCTAATAGTTTTATTAGACAAAATTGAAAAAAATATATACAAAATTTGTTTAGAAAAATTATTATTGTTAGCAGTTAGACTTAGCTAAATGCTAGAATAGTTCTAGATTTTATAGCTGCATTAGGGATGTGAATAGCCTCTCATTACAAAATCCATTATTATGTAAATACAGTATTTTCAAGTTATTATTCGTCGCGTTATTTTTTAAATTATGAAGTTAGCCAGTCAAATGAAAGCAAAAAATTATATCAAAAATAGTTTGCCAGCCTCGAGCTTGTGTTTTTGTAAGTGATGCCATTGTTAATAAAAATAAGTCGTTTGCACTTAATTTTTGTTAAGTATTATTTTGTCCTCCCATTTTGTTTTGTTTTGTTCGATGTTTCGCGTACAATGGCGTCACGTGGGGGTATTTTGTGATTTTTATAAAACTGGTGTGTAAATAAAATAAGTACTTTTTTTTACAAGGTTCAAAACTTTTTATGAAATGCCATATAGCTCGATGATATTTTTAATTCCTTGAAAAATAGGAAAAACTATAATATAAGAAAACTTAAAAAATATACAATGAGCTTCAGGCTACTGCGAACATAGGGGGAATCAAGTCCAATTTACTCTCCGTGCCGTACGATCGAGGTGAGGTCGAAGCACGCTGCAGTGTTATTTTTTTGAAATTTATTTTGTTTTTATTATTTTGTTTTATTTCTGCCTTGCTCCAGAAACAGATTGGTAAGTTCTTAAGTGAAATAATACATTTTTAAAACCAAAAATGGATGTCTACGAAGTTGCCGACAAAGTGCAGATGGTCCAATGGTACTATTAAGGCAGACCATTGAGACTTATTCAAGAACTCTTTTTGGATAATTTTGTAAATCGCCCAGGACCGGTATTCTCGTAACTAAATACGCTCGGCGTTTCGTGCTCGCTGACCATATGATAACGTAATATTCGCATACCACGTGACTAAAGTAACAAAAATGGTATTTACGTATATTGAACGCAAGGCGTCGACGAAATGTGCTCAGCGCGTGGCGACCGTTTGAGAAACACCTACCATTTGCTTGCTGTTTTGCTCTCCGCGCGTACGATTTTCCTACCCTACAATACTTTGTAGAGTGCTGTAGAAAATATAGTAGTTTTTTTAGTTTGCATTTTTATTAATAATAAAAAAAATAAAAATCTCTTATGAGTAGCTTCGGGACGGGTATTTAGAGACTCTCAACATCTCACAAAAGTGGCTTCGTAAAGTAATTTTTAAGACCGGCTTTACCCATTAACTTTACTATTTGATGCTCGATGTAAGACAACTTTTTTTTCCAAAAAATAGCAACAAAAATTTTTCTTAATAAAATCGACATCGAAATAATTCAAAAAAACAAAATTATGATTGTTTTCCACAAACCAAAACTACACTTTTTTGCACTCGACGCGCGTTTCGCTAACAATGTTAGCATCATCAGGAGACGATAAACAATGTCTCTTGTCTCTTGTTTATCGTCTCCTGATGATGCTAACATTGTTAGCGAAACGCGCGTCGAGTGCAAAAAAGTGTAGTTTTGGTTTGTGGAAAACAATCATAATTTTGTTTTAGTGCAACCAAAGGTTCCAAATTTCCAACATAATCGAAATAATTGAGCATACGTATAATACTAGAAATAGAAGCAATCAAAATTCTGTAAAGCCAAGGGTAAAAAAAGCCATTGGTCAGCCGTGCTTTTTGTATCTTTCAACAGCTGTGTACAAAAAAATATCTGGTTTTATTAGGCTCATGCCCACATTGTTTTCTTTTAAAAATAAACTAAAAACTTTCATGAAATATGAAATTATCATATATGAAATAAATAGCTTAATTGATATAAAAAATAATTAGTAAACCATATCTTTATATCTGTGTTTTGGTCTGTATTTTCTTTACTTTTCTGAAAAATCACATTTTTGACACTAATTACCATTTTTATGTTTTTTATCTTTTGTCATTTTATTTATTTACAAATGTACTAAAAATAATTATTTTCTTTTTTTAATTCCACACTTCCATGAAAATATAAATTTTTCCACGCGCGAGGTTTCTCTTGTGGATTTATGAATTCTGTGTTTGTTGTTGAATTGGTTAGGTTATTTTTTGGGTAACAAATACTTTAGAGTTTTATTTTCTGTTTCTTAAAATGTAGAATACGCATTTTTACTATAATTATAAGGTATAACTTACTAGATATATAAGTAACTATTGTAAAACCATTTTAACAATAAATGCTATATAATAAAGTATCAATATCAATATACGACCGTGCCGGAAACACCACTTTCCCTGACTGAGTGCCGGAATAAATTTAAACTTTTCCGCACCGAGTGTGGAATTTTTTTGTAAATGTGCGGTTAAGTCTCGGGGTAAACTTTTTCTCGCACACTGGGCGGGAACGTGCTACGAGTTTATATCACAGGGTCAAAGGGCGGGTTTAACTGAGCTAAACCAAACCATCAAGTAATTTTTTAAAGGATCAACACTTGTACAAGTCACCATTTGATTTACCCTTTCTGAAATACGGCTCGAAATCGATCACACAATGGCCTCTTTCTTACACATAGAAAAAGAAAAGGAGCGACAAGGCTAACAAGAAATAAAAATGCAAAATTCGATGATGCCAAGATGTGCTAAGCGAATTTGATTCTGTTTGCTCGCAGGGCAGCGCGTTCGGCAGAGAGAATACGAAAAGTCGTCGTTCAGCGCGCGCTGTTCGCTATTCGTTTCGCTTAGCGACTTCAAAACGTTACGTATTACGAGAATACCGGTCCAGAACCTAGTTTATCAACGATTTATAGGTTTGTGCAGAATTTTGAAAAGTTTGGTTATGTAGCGCTAAGAAACCATAAAAAACCCACTGTTTTGAATGACGAGCAGGAAGTACGAGATGTAATGATTTGCGCTGCAGTGGAGGAAAATGGAAAGTTAACTAGCCACCAAATTGCCGAAGCAGTTGATACGTCTTCAGCCGCTGTCTTACGTGTTCTCAAAAAGATCTTACAAAGCGTCAAAAACGCATCAAATTTTTCCGGAGGACAACTATCGTCGTATAGAATTTTGCGAAACAATGATGGAAAGGGCTAATCATGATGAAAACTTTCTGAGATCTATTCTTTTCACAGATGAAAGCACTTTTCCATTATTGAATCGTCATAACCCTACACACGTTCGATATTGGTCGAGGGAAAATTTGCATTTGTATTTTGGCGTAAGAACACAGTATTCCCAAAAACTAAATGTTTGGGGGGTTATTGTAGGGGAACACGTAACTGGGCCATTTCTTATTGACGGCAATTTGAATGGTCCTAGATACTTGGATCTACTGCAGCAGCAGCATATTATTCCAACTGCTAGGCAGTTGTTAGGTGTGAGATTTGGTGAAACACGGTTTCAACAAGATGGTTGTTCTGCTCACAATGTAGGCCTTGTTAGGGAATATCTTGATAATGTATTTCCTAATCGGGTTATAAGTACACGGGGAACTATTTTATGGCCAGCTCGATCACCCGATCTTGCTCCTAATTACTTCTATCTGTGGAGTTATATCAAAAATAAAGTTTACGGGCATGAAAGGGCTAATAATTTGGAAGAACTTCGGATTAAAATTGAAGAAACTTTTCAAACTATCACCCCTAATATGCTTGGAAACATTAGAAGGGGTTTTTATAATAGGCTCGGATATTGTCTAGTCGAGCAAGAAGGACTTTTCGAACATTTGCTCTAATTTTTTTTTGACTGGAAGAGTCTTTTTGGTTTTTAGAATGTATTATTTTATTTTGTTTCTCCTTATTATTTTCATTATAACACGTTGTTAGTGATAAATATGAGCAGTTAAAAATAAAACGCTCTAATTTATCAGTGACAAAAACAAGAAAATTACGTTATCAAAATTTGCGTATTTATTGACCAAATTCCGGTTTGATGGACTACACTTCACATTGCACCGTGGTGAGAGGCGTACTAAATGCAAGCCGCGAACGGTGATCGCAAGCCTGAGTGTTGGTTGCTCCACTGATAGGTGTGCCGTGTCCCTGCATATACGTACACTGGCAAATTGGACTTCTTTCGGCCTATGTTAGCAGTAGCCTGAAACGCTCTGTATACGGCAAGTAATTGCAAATATTGAATAAAATTAAATTCTTGTTGTTAACAATACGCTTTTCCGACATAATAATAACTAAAAATCAGGTTTTTAATATAAATAAATGTAAATTAAATTATTAACCACCTTACTGCAAAACTGGGTTTTATTTTGTCGAAAAACAATTTAATTTTTGCAACTAAAACAATAAAAATGTTTTAATCACTTACGCACTGGTTTAATATGTTACATTTGACAAAATACCCGGAAAATCTAAAAATTCTGGTTGACTAATGCGCTATTATTTAAAATCTTTACACGCGGGCCCGCAGGGGTGTTTCGGAAAAGATCTCTCAAAGGTAACTAACTTAAACTTATCATTATGGGCTGCCCCCTTATAGAATGTAATTTTTTATTATTCTTGTTTTTATTTTTTTTTTAAACGTATGTTTGTGGACAATTTTTAATTTTTGGCATTCTATTGTTAATAGTAACGTTGTGTACATTATTGTTAAACACAACAAAATCGTATATACCGGGTTATGCGTGTTACCTCCGCAACATAGGGATTGTATCATATACCTGTTAGCTTAAATATACGCACTTCCAATGCTTTCAGCAAGACGTCCCTCTACTTTCTTTCTTATTTATTTCCCTTTCTCCCTATTATCTCGTTTGGCTTGGTAACGGTGTTCTGCACATGCGCTGGGCCAGCGTCATCGGCGAAGACCCGAAGCCACGAAGGCAGCTGATCGATGCTGTTTGACAGAAAGAATAGAGCTGTCTAAGAAATTGTCAAAGTCAGCTATTAATCACGCGATGGTCCTTTAAAAAGACGTATTGCTAATAAAAATTATAATTTTGGGAAAGTGGAAAAAGCTTTCTGAATCGGAGAGAAACGAGCATTTTGCCGAAATGTTAAAAATAAACTCAAAATTCGCAGCTTAAAGAGGCCATGTCATGTACTTTTATCTCTCTCGAACTTGCACATTGTGGATAGACATTGTCTCTCAGTTTGCTTAATCTGCGTCTTTTTCCACTTTGCCAAACTTTTGATTTAAGTTAGAATTACGTCTGCCCTATTCGGTATTTGTCGTGTGTTTGTTTACTTCTCTAAAAAATCGAAGAAAAAAATATATGTGTACCAACCTCTTCTCCTTCTCTATTCGATACATCAGGGTCGCGTTCAGCGGCGGCTGGAGCTAAACCAGAAGCGGTTTTACCCCTTCCACTCAAAATTGCCAAACCAGCTTTGAACGCGCAAAGCCGACTGTCGTATCTTTAGTATTTTTGCAATTCACGGACAGTCTGTTTAAAAAGGAAAGGGACTGTCGGAATTTTAAGCCACGGCCATTTGATAGCTTTTTCTAAACATATACCTACTCCCTACCTTCTGTCCGCAAAATAAACGCATTCTCCTCAGAATCCACAAGTGTGGCGTCTACACAATTCATTGTACGCAAGAAAAAATGGAGAAACGTGTTGCACTTTTCATATTCAAATGATTTTCTGAATTTTCTTCAATTTGTTAGGTTAGGCCTCGCCCGCGGACCAATAACAACAAGCGATGCCAATTCTAGCGGCGATTTCGAGTTCCTCCAAAACTTGTATAGCTTCAACCGATCTTGAACGCTATATGCTAACCACTTTTGGCAAGCTGGAGCCATTTCTGAACGGCTAATGCCAATTTTGGTTTGGCTCCAGCCGCCGCTGAACGCGCCCCCGATGGTATGCTCCTCTTTCTTCGTCTTCATTTTCCAGCATGTCTTTTTTACGCAGTGGAATCTTTTCACTTACTGTTTTACAATTTTTAGCAGTGAATCAAGACAAATAAACAACAAAAATAGCGTCGCTTTGATTAAAGACGTATGACGTGGCCGCGAAGCAGTCAGAAACTGATCTAAACCCCGCGGATCGATAAACTTTTGCGCATGTGCAAAAGGCCGGAGCTAAGCCAATGTCTTTTGTTTTGGTATTTCCATGGCTGGCTAGATTATAGATGTTGCTTACAAGTTTAGCCTGTGTAAGGCGTTTATTTAAGCTATTAGGTATATGATATTGTTAGATTTTATGGATCTTTTACTGTGAAGCACTTGAGTTTCCTGACCGCCCAATCCCACGAGTTTCAAACGATTCAAAAAATTACTGGAAAATCACTGTATCTAGGAATTTAAAAAGTACAGGAAAATAAGTCGGTAGAATCCCTATGTTGCGGTCGTAAACGTATAAGCCGGTATCTAGAAAATACGGGGTTAATGAAGCATTTTTAAAACGATTTCGTTACTGAAAAATTTGCCTTAATTTTTCTTGCATTCTTTAACTAAAACATTATTAAAAACAAGAATAGCATGAAGTTTTTTTTTGCTCTCGTTGTTAATGACAGTTTTAGTTAAGGGACGTACAATCAAATTCGTTGCAAAGAGGGGTGAGATTGGTCGCAAACTGCAAAAAATAGTAAATATTAAAAAAATAATTGAATTGATTTTATTCAAATTTTAATGCCAATATAATTGTCACCAAAATATCATCATCAGTTTTGTTTTGATCATTTTTAATGATTTGAGAATGTGTTAAATTGGCGTGCATTATGTTTAAATTTTTGTTAAGGTACTCAATGGCGAAAATAGTAAATTAATTTTATTTTCGTTGTCATATTTTGTTTTTAAATTTTGTACAGCATTAAGAACTTAAATAATAGTGTATGGACGCAACTCTAGCTATGTATATTATTCACCATATATTTTTGTTTGCTTTCGTTTCTTTTCATTTAAATTATTAAACAGAGTGAAGCACAATTAAAATGATATCAGAGTATTTTTAGTCATTTTCACACCCTTTATTTCAACCAATAAACAGGCTCAAAATCGGTCACGAGCTGCCCGAATATTGTCCAGAGGTTACTTGATTGCCACTTTTTATGAAAATAACACGAGATTTATAAATGCGTTTGCGTCCGCAGTTCAAGTTCAGAGACAACCATATTTTATGTTGGTAGTTGGTGAAGTTCGCATCATCCAATCAAAATTGTCTGTTGTTTTTCTTAAGAGAAATTTTTAGATTTTTCTGTTTCACTTTTAGCAATTTTTTGTGTGCTTACTATAGTTACTATTGTTCTCTTCTTTAAATTTCATCGGTCTGAGAGAGAACAAGCTTACCAGAAAATGCTCCCTATGCACCCCTCTGCCCATAAAACGTAACTCCCATTGATATAGTCGTCGTTGACAAATATACGGGGTTGTACGGGGTTGAAGGGAGTACAGGTGGATCTGACAGGCCGTTTTCCTAGTATGTTGTAGTAAGCTGGATCTCTCTCAGCCGAATGCATTTAGAAAAAGAGAACAATAGTAACTATAGTAAGCTCACAAAAATTTGCTATTTGTGGGCTACATATATAAGAATTGTGGCGACAAAAAAGCCAAACAGTTTTTGAAATTCTCTATCAATTTTTTTCCAAAATTCTATCAACAAGAATCACTTTCAAATAGACAAAAATTTTTCCGATTTTTGGTGACCTTGAAAAGACCAATCAAATTTCAGCAACGAACTGCGTTTATAAATGCTGTTTTCTAAACTCCCAACTACGAACTTACGAACGCCGAACGCGAACTTTAACTGCGAACGCGAACGCGTTTATAAATTAAGCTTACTTTGCTCGCCCAGGGATGATAGCAAAGTTCTCTCGATAAGAGGCAGTCGGGTGAGCTCGGGCCATACTCGGCTGAATTTCGGATATCTCGTAAGAGCCTTAAAGTATGTTATTGATCCAGATCAACGATGGGGTCATTTTCTTAATTTAAAATTTTTTTACCGATACTTTGTAGATAGATAGAACCATCTTTGTGACGTTTTGTTGAATTAGTTTTTTTCTGACCTAAGGTCACAGGAATTTAATCACGAACCCTTAGACCATTTTTTTATGCATGGGAAAAGAAAAAGAGATAAATAGAATGTAAATGGTTAAGATTTTAGAGCCAATAAGTAAGTTTAAAAATTATAAGATTAGATGTGCAAAAAATAGGAAAAACAGAAAACTTTGACACTTATTTTTAATACCTTAACTGAAATAGTGTAAACTACATGGTGCAATTTAAAGTTTTTAAAATGGTGCAGGGGGTGGCCCCTTACTTAAAAAAATTATTTTACATTATAGGTATTGCGGTTTTGATAAACTGAGTGCTGCATTCTGTAAATATGTTTTTTTTTATCACAAAATCACATTTTGCAATGAAATCACCCTTTTTATAGATTTGCTGCATATTGATTTGTTTTGTTATTTTTTTTTGTTAATTTAGATCAGTCGTAAAAAACCACCCATTTTTTTACGGTACCTTTTTAAACTGATTACGAAGAATGAAAAGTTAGTTGCCACAGGACTGATCTTTTCTGAAACCGAATTACATTTAATTAAAAATGCTTTGGCTTCTAGTTTACTGCTTTGCAACACTGCATTGCTTATAAAAATGTTAGTATTTAATGTTGCATTATGCTATGGCATTATGATTATTGATTTTAAAGAACCTACAATTTTTAACCGTAATACCCCGGAGTATATAGGTATTTGACTACTAGTAGGATGTGTTCGATCGATTGAGAAAAGTGAAGTGTTGTAAGGAGATATTCCACGTTTTTTTAAGAGAGATTTTCAACAATTGCCTGATTATGGGCAAGAGAACGGCTTCTCTTGCATGCCCCGTAAAAGCTTGCGGTTCTTCCATCGTCTTACTTTTGAGTGCATTTATTGGTTGAAGCACTTCACTTTCGTCGATCGCTCACATCCTACGAAACCCAGAATTGGTACCCAGGTGTTTTCAACAATTTCACGATGTAATCTTCACAAAAATTGTTTCTAGTTTATTTTGTGGCACAATAAAATTATTATTTTTGTTAATTTAAGCATGACCTAAGCATGCCACAAAAATTCCGAAAAATTGATTATTAAATTTCCAGAATTATCGTATAGGACTGAACACATCCTTGATCTCTACCAATGGTACAACACTCTGAAACTGTCACGAGGTATATCCGACAGTCAGCGCACTTGCCGACTGCCAACTTTCCTACAATCCCTTTCTACTGGTTATGATAAAGCCTGTTCTCATTCAAACCGCGGCAATCGAGTGAATTTTGCACGTGCTCCGCAATAGCGTGGATGTTTGAGCGTCTCGTGACAGCCTTTCAGTCTGTTAATTGGCTGAAATAAAGAATGTGAACCGTTTTCAGACGATTTTTTCCTCGTTAGTGCTATTTTTTCAACTGTGAGTAACTATGGAAGCTGATCTGAAAGCAAGTAGTATTTTTTTGAAAAAGCCATGCCATACCAAGAATGATTTTGACGTTCTGATCTACGGCTCTCAAATACTACAGAAAAATGTTAATATACTCTTTGCAACATATTTCTGCGTGATTCCAATCAGCAACCTTTTTTTATTGATTATACAAACGTTCAAATTTTTCGGTTTTAAAAAGGTTTGCAACACGTTTTTGCGCGATTTCGATCAGCAACCTTCTTTATTGATTAGAAAGGTTAAAAATTTTCAATTTCAAAAAATGTACGATTTTTCTCTTGACAGGAGGAACATCACGAGCACAATGGGAAGATGTCACCGGCTCCACTCCGTTGACGTTCGTCAATGACGTGGTGTCATTTACAACAACCGTTTCCGCGCGATTTTGGCTTATGGACTGTCGAAATATCGGCGATGCAACGAAAATGGCTACTGAACTCTATAAGTAAATATTTGCATTTATTATACTTACAGATCATATTATACAATTGTCTAATATTATATTAGACAATGATTAACTACTGCAACTTTGTATACGAATTTGCTTTGGACTACTGTTGTCGATTTGTATTCGGGATGCGTAAATATGACAGAGTATCAGACCAAACCAAAGAAAAAAAATCCCAGTGTTTCAATTTAACCCATAAACTAATTCAAACTGCTACCACAGATTGTGTCAGTCAAAAGTTAGTTCATAAGTCCCAAATTAACAATCTTCAAACGCGATCTCAAAACTCACTGCAAATAAAAAAACATAAAACAGCCTTCTTTCAAAAATCATTCACAGCCCTTTTTATTCTGCTCATTCTTTCTTTTTTAGAAATTAATATTGTTAATTTTAGTTTATCTATTAATTAAGAATTTAGGTAGTTAAAAAAAATTGTACTTTAAAATCTATTAGGTATTAACAAAGCAGGTTTTATAGAGTTAGGAGGTAGAGTAGCTTTAGCTAAACTTTGCTCTATTTAACCTTAGTTTTTTGTTAATAAAGGCGTCTCAATTCAATTCAATTATACGAAGCCTTGAAATGGCCGCGCAAATAAAAAAAAGGAATCAACTCAAAATTATGCTGACTTTAAGTTGTCAACTCAGAATTTTACTAATTACATGAATTACATAGTTGATATTAAATCGATTCTAGTTGTTTAGTCGGAATTACAACTTAAGAGTTTGCTTTTTCAGTTACTTTAATTATAAGTGTGCTACTCTATTGTACATCGCCTTAAATAGATTTGCAACTTCTTTAGCCAATGCATCATTTAAATCTTCGGAGTCGAGTGGTTTGCCAAATACAAGTTATCGCTGACGTGCAATCGTTCAGACCCCTCCTGCGCAATGCAGTGGTCTGCAAAGTCCGGATCTCCTGCCTGGCGAGATCAATGAAATTCTCGACCCTCTTCCAGCAGGTTCCATGATTAACTCATTGGAAGGTCAATTCTGTCAGTACTGGAGGAACTTGGAGTGCAATATTCAACGTACCTATTCGACTTATGATATTCCAAAGGCTGGTTCGGGGCCAATGAAGACAGTGAGAGCTGCTTCGCACATCAGATGGTCTACCGTTTTATTTTCATCAAGGGTACTTGGTGTCCTGCATGGCGGCTCCTTATGGTTTTCGATAAGCACCTATAGAATTTAAGAGCTTTAGCGGCTGCTCGATTGTGATTGTCTATCAGTTTTGCACATTATTCTTAGGGTTGTCTCTTTGGTGCTTTTCTATGATATGTTTTGATCATGCATGTTCGGCGATTCCTGATTTCGTTGTTTCACCTCTTTGAGTATTCGTCTGATACTCCTTAAGCCTAACATATAGTGTTTTTTTTGTTTCGCCTATGTATGATTCGAAACGTGAAAAAGTACTACTACTACCTTCAAATAACACAAGGTTTTCACAATTTATTTCTCCCATTTGTGTTCTAAGCAACGAAACAACTTCGCAAGTATCTGATTGTCTCTGATTGATCCGTTTTAGGTATGCCATACCATCCTTACCTTGTAAAGAGTTGCGTCATGTAATATATTTAGGTTTGAAATTAACTCTGTGTTTCGAACTTCCATTGTCTATATTTTATTTATACATGATGCCGACGTTTCGATCAGTACAATCTCTGATCGTTTTCAGGGGCAAACTACAATCTATTCCTAAGGCTACGTACTTATATACTATGAGAAATAACTCAACTCAAATATTTGGAACGTCAACACTTGGTTTACTGAAAATACCCTGATTCTGCGCAATAAAGACAGCTTTAAGGAATTTTCGTTTCTTCCAGTGTGACTCCTTGTACAAAACCTTTGTTTCTGTCCACTTCATTCGGTGTTGTTTTGACCATGCATGTCGGCGATTTCGTCGTTTCACCTCTTTGATTATTAATCTGATGTTCCTTAAGCCTAACAGATAGTGGTCTTTTTGTGTCGTCTATGTATGATTCACCACACTCACAAGGAACTTGGTAAATACATTTCTTATTTTGTTTGTTCTCCGGTTTTGTTAAATAAATAAAACTTCAAGATCTTTATTTATTCTAAGCAGAACATCCACATTAATTACTTTGTCAATCCAAGATATCCTTAAATTAGTATATGGCCTCAGTCAGTGTCCATGCTTCCATGCCATAATAGAAGATACTAAAAACATAATAGCGAAGTACAAGAATTCGGAGAATGGTATTAAGATCGCGACTACACAACACTGATTTTATTTTGATAAAAGATGATCTAGCCTGTTCAACTCTTGCACGAACTTCTTGCATGTTGTCCCAGCTCTCATTGAGGAGGCAACCCAAGTATTTGTATAAATACAACACGCATTCGACTTGCTGCCCATTTACTTCCAACATTTAAGTTACGCCCGAATTTCGAACTTTTGGCAGCAATTTGATTCAACAACTCTTGTAAGCCTTTCAGCGTGTCTGCTGCTATTATGACAGTGTCGTAAGCATATCGTATGTCGCTGATTTTTATTCCGTTTATGGTCAGATCTTCTCCGCAATTATGAAGTGCATTCTTTATTATCTTGTTACTATAGATATTAAACAACAGCGGGGACAATATACAACCTTGACGCACACCTCTGTCAATTATCAAAAAGTGAATTTAACGCTGTATTGATATTTATTACTAAATTACCCATCATATTTTTTTCTCCAGGGAAGCCATCCACGTACCATTCATGGCCAAATTCGTGGTGTTTGCGAAGCGCGTCGATCCCCTAGAGGCAAGGCTGAGGGTGTTCTGTATGACAGACGACAAAGAAGACAAAACCCTGGAACACCAAGAGCATTTCACGGAGGTGGCTAAAAGCAGAGACGTTGAAGTTCTGGAAGGAAAACCACAATACGTGGAGTTCGCCGGAAACCTGGTCTCCATTACGAAAACTGGTGAACAACTGCAGTTCTCGTTCAGAGCGTTTAGGGAGAACAGGCTGCCTTTCTCGGTTAGGGTGAAGGATCAACATGCAGAGGCTGTTGGGAGATGTTTGTTCATGAAAGAAGCTAGAGTAAGTAACTAACGAACAGTTTAAAGTTAAAAAAATTTTCAACAACAACAACCACGATCCACTTTGCCTCCCCCCTAGATACGATTTCTAAAAAATTTTTAGGTCATAATTTTGCACACATTTTGCACAATTCTGCACACCATAAATTAAATTTTGCACACCTTTCTACGAGTAACTGTGGTAATTTTTCTATCCATCAAGTTAGCCTCCCCACATATTAGGTTTTTTGAAAATTTTGATATCATTCGAAAGGTACAGTTTCGCACAATTTTGCACACCTATTTTGAAATTCTGCACACCCCATGGGAACCCACAATAGGGTTCTCAGGTAACGAGGCTAGCCCTGCTCCAGATGATATTTTTTTAAAATTCTGGTATCATTCGAAAGATGTGTGTAAAATTATGGTCTAAAAATGTTTCAGAAACCGTATCTAGGGTGGGCCAAAGTTGGCTGATCCTAAAAATCATGTCCATGAACCTTGAAACAATAAAACAATTATTCAGCTCAAACAAAAACCCAGAAGTTTTTGTACTTAGTGCGATTTTAGACTGTTTAAAGATCGTCCTGGGTTTCATTGTCTATTTAAACAATTGAGAAACAGGTAGGCAGTTTATTTTGCAAAAATTACAAAAACGCTTTTTTGGGTTAGATTATAAGTACACATACAATACAATACAATATATTTTTTTTGTTATTATTTACCTTACAAAAGGTGTTGAACTTGTGAATTAAAAAGAAGAAAAAATAAATAACTATATATATAATAAATAATATAAAAATAATCTTGTAGACTGTAGAAGGTATTCTGGAGAAGAACAGATTTTAGTAGGTTTTTTTTTCGGGCAAATCTTTGACCGATTGAGGAAGGTTGTTCCCGAGATTGTTCCAGATTTAAATATTGTTATTTTTTACCGAATTTTGAATAAATGTTTGTTTTTTCTGTTAGCAGGTTAGTTTTGTGTCGTGTTTGATATTTATGTTGTCTAACATTATTAGCAAAAAAAGATTTGATGCATTCGTAGATATAGGTGTCAATAACTGTAAGAAGCTGGTTTTGTTTAAAAACAAGACGACAGCTCTCAATGCTCTTTAACTGAAACATGCTTCTCAGACATCGTTCTTGAAAAATGAGTACATTGGACGAGTTACCCCGGAAAATTACAGCTTATCGAATCCTAGAAACAACATATCCTCGCGTAGTATAGTCCAGTCATTAGAGAATTTTAGCTTGCAAAAGGGGGGGTAGTAGCCATTTTGACATATGTTATTTAGATTGGGCCTCCAAAAAAAAATTTAAGTTTTCGACCTTGGGAGGGGTGGTGCGCTCATTCCGCCATATTGGATTTAGTGTGCATAAATTTGTTTTTTTTTAAATAAAACGAAAACTATAAACTTTAGGACAAAAAGTCTTTAAAAAACTCCAAATCAGTTACTTCAACCGAAAAGAAACTAAAAAACAAAAAATCAATTTTATTATTTCCACCCAAGATCTGTTGATCTTTTGTTTTTTACTAAAAGTCTTATTAGGAAGTTGAAGGGGATAAAATTTCCCACAACTTTGATGTACATATTTTTTTTGTAGCTGTTAGCTGTAATGAGCTACAGCTTTTCAAATCCAGATTTTTTCTGCTTTTTTTTCTCTTTTTTTAGTTTATCCTGATTGAAAAGCAACAAAACTTATCACACGTTTAATGTATATAAATTTAATATTATATTATAGATATATTATATCTTATATATACCTTAATATAATATAATGACTATATAATAACTATAACTATATATAATAAACTCTCATTTCCGCACCACCAAGAGTTAGAGTAAACGGCGCATTTTTTTAATCTCCAGTAGATCTAATCCACATGTAACATTAGCTAAAGCAACGAATATTGATTCTCATTATATGGATCTTCTACAATGTCTATTTCATTTTCATTTTCGCTTTCAATAGAAAAATCTTTTTTTTTTCGATTTTCACACACCTGTCCATTACAAAATTCACAAACAATAGAACATTTGAGGCCCGCTTTTCGGCAACCACAGCTCCGGAGAAATCTTTTTTGTAATTTCATAAAATTACTTTTAATAAAGTGTCCATCATTTCAATTGGAACCACTCGATTCAGGCTTTGTTTCCAGCCCCTATATTCTGAGATTTTTTTGTTACCGCTCCTTTTTGGATTTGATGGTATGTGCGCAACGAATGGTAGCGGGCAGCATCTTTTGTAGGTGGTAACGACGCAAGGTTGACTTTATATTTTATTAAAGATTTGATAAACCGTTGGTATCGGACTTTATCTAAGCTGATATATTACCACCATACAATACTTCCAGGAATCGTTCGCCAGCTTTTGCAACTTTGTCAGGATTAGCATTTGGGTTGTTAAACACTTTAATATCAGCACAAAGACTTAATTTGTTTTTACGAGTAGTAAAAATTTTGTTTTTTCCTAATCAAAGATCACCGAAGTTGTGTCACATCCACTAAATGCGTTCAAAAAGCAATTCTGCTAGATTTTTCTGCTTTAAACTACTCGGTGAATACATTTTCCCTGATATCTTTCCTTTCTCTGGCTTGAGAAGGAAGATGTTGTCTTGATATGGAACCAATGCCGTTAGCAGAACTATAAACACAGAACCATGATCTGAGCAAAGCGTGGCGTATACCTCAGGGTAACGATTCAAAGAGACTGACTACTGCTGACTTGATGGCCTGATACTTTAGACGAGAGCAAATCTCAGCAGGGCATGTATTCTTGACGACCAAAAAGCTACATGGCCAACATGAGAAACAGAGACAGACAGTATCCAGATCACCAGCCATATGAATACTTGATGCATTCATCATTTAAGACACGTAGAGAATCTGCGTCTTGTTTGTTATCCAATTTTCTGGGCACTTTTTTGATGAGCTTCGGTTACGCTCTTCTAATGTGGAAGGCTTTGACAACTACTGGCTGCTGGCAGTTCCTCGGTTTACGTTTTTACGTCCGGAAATGAGTATTCTGGAGGGTCTATGTTATTAAAATATGATATACCTGTTTAATTGGTATATTATCGCGTCGGTAACTGAGATTGTAAAACTATAATATTAGGTAACCTAACAGAGGTCTCTCGTATAGTATATATATATAATTATCAATATTTTATATTATGTATAACTGGTTATATATATATAATATATTGAAATATGTAGAGTAGATATGATATTATTATATCCCCAACTTTTTTTTCAAAAATCTGGCTTTGTAAAGCTGTAGCTCATTACAGCTAACAACTACAAAAAAAATTGTACATCGAAGATGTAGGAAATGTTATCCTCTTTAATTTCCTAATAAGACTTTTTGTTCTAAAGTTTATAGTTTTCGTGTTTATGCACACTAAATCCAAGCTTCTGGGTTTTTGTTATTTAAATTAAAACAGTAAAAAGTTAAACCAGGATTCAAAAGGAAAACGATTTAATATAGATCAATTGATTCATTTATATGGTAAGCAGTGGCAAAGACCTGTAAAGGAACTTTCGTCACTGTTTGACTCATTTACTACGTTTATATGCACTTAAAAGCGCTTTTATATAAGAACGGTTTTAAATAAAATCGCTTTGTCCGAATTTTTATACGTCCTTCACTAAATGTGAAAAAACAAATAAAACAACTTAGTAAACAACAGCTTTTGCGAAAAATCAGGCTTTAGGTTGGAAGACATACGTGCTAAAGCGTTTTTAAAGTTTTTATAACGATCCTCAAATAGGTTTTAAAGAGAAAAACTACTTACTTAAATCGCTTTAAAACAAAGTCGATTTAGTGCTTGAAACGGTTTTAGTGGTGTTTATACGACAACATTTTTAAACCTTTCTTATATAAAAGCGATTTAAGAGGTCCGTATAAACAAACTAACTATCTCTGACTTATTCATAAACTAAATAAAGTAAAAAGAAAAATCTAATATTTAATATCGAGAATTCTGTTATTGTCGGTATTAATGTGTGTTATAACAAAATTGTTTTAATAAATCAATGACATCACCCCTGTGTTTATCTTTATGCTTTTAGATTTTGGAATTATTGAATTGCAGTTTAAACATTATTCTGATTAATGACCTTGCGTAATTATTTTTCATCTGTTGGACAAAATTTGTAAAACTTTACCAGCCTATTGAAAGTATTTTTACCATTGTATTGTTAGAAAATACACGATGGTTTTTAAAATAAATAAACATAAATGTTTACAAACATTTAGCTGAAAAGGTTTGCCCAGAATATGCCCAAAACGCTGGCAAATTTGGAACATTTTCAAATAAATTTAAAGAAAATAAGGGAAAAAATTTACCTTTACCATCGCAACCTATAAGCGAGGTAGCATAACTTCGTTGGTTCAGCGCTACCTCCTATCTGCAGATTTTTAAAAATCAGGTTTTGCATACATCTAAACTCACTGTTCAGTTAAACCCGGTTCCCACCTACGACTTTTTCGTACGTGCCCGCGTGCGCGTCACATGACTGTTATAACATTTTATATTGACACCATGCGACGCGTGAGACGGTATTCACGAAAAAGTCGTAGGTGGGAACCGGGTCTTCCCTTTTTATGGCCTTGATGGCATGACCTATCTTACTAAAACAGACGTGTGTAAAACTTCCAATCATAAAGGTCTAATTAAAGTAGAGGCATTATGTTTACCACAGTTGCGAACGGACATAACCAAAGTAACACAGCGGGCTGTAAATAAGCTGGGACAACGTTTCCGCATCAAAAAATATAACCATAATGCTATTGCTGTCTTCTGCCACGACGTTTTGAAAACGTCATGAAAATGTTGTCACAGCTATTTTAAGGAATATTTTTTGCCTGTGACAACGTCTAAGGCAGCTGAAAATACAGCATTTTTGCACATGAAAGCAATGTTGTTTAAAATTTAACTTCCCTGACACAAAATGTATTTAAAAATAGCAATTAAATTAAAATTCTCCGACAACATAAAAGACTGAAGATGGAAGATACCTATAATAAATATTACTGATGTTTAACAAACTCTCAATCAAAAATACGCATTTTGTGAACTTCCCAAGAGTTAAATCTTTGTGCGAAGACCCGTTTGATGACGAAACCTATCATGGTACCTCGTTAAACTGCACGCACTTCAATAATTTGGGATAATAAGGATTTTATCCTAAAATTTCTAATTTTTTAAAATTTTGATCCAGAATTAAAGGAAAAACATCATGTTTTGTATATTAAGTTTATATTTATGTAAAAAAGATTATTTTTTCACAAATTTTTGAGAGGTTATATTTTGCCATAATATAAAACGGCCGCTTGGCGACCCGTGCAACCAAGCAACTTGCATTTTTTAAACAATAAATCTAAACCAAAGGCAAATCTTGGCGTTATTGCTGTGGGCTCACTGTTCCAGCCAAACGGTAGCGGTTATTCCCAAATGCTAAATAGCATTGAAAGCAGCTGCATTTTAAGAAAAATTGCACTAGGATACAACAAATAACTGCCGTTGCCATCTTGGTATTTTTTTCAGTTGTGTTTTAATAAAAAAGTTAAGATTGCAACTGTTTCGCTAGCTAAGTTTTAGCATATTTTTAGGATAAATAATTCATATCAAAATATCAGAAAAATATCTGATATTTTGACCAAAAAAATTATTATTTTAATTTTCCATGATATTTTGGGAATAAAACATACACAATGTTACAACCTCGCACTTGTAGCGGGTCACCTATACAGGGTGATTTACGACGAAATGCAAATATTTTAATATTAAGTATTACAGGCCAGGGGCAACTCATATCCAATACTAACATTTTTTTTAATTGATTATCATCTACAAAACCCTCCCAAGATTACAACCAGGGGATAATGTACAGGGTGATCTACCATAAATACCACCGTCATTTTTCTCCCTTATTATGCATGCTATAAAAAAGTTCTTGAAATCAGAAGAAAACGAAGAATTTAAAAATTCGATAAAATATAGGATGTTTGATTTAAAATAAGAAACCTTATCGTGAAAATTTGACATTTGCAATGACACTTGTCAAAATTGGCATACGTATTCTAAAAGGCTGAAAAGTTATTTAGCTTTTGTACCAAACACTTCTTAAAACATGCTAATAACAAAGAAAAGTAGCGGTATCATTTATGGTAGATCACCCTGTACATTATCTCGTGGTTGTAATCTTTGGACGGTTTTGTAGATGATGCTCAATTTTAAAAAATACTTATAGCAACATCCTTTGTCTTGTATGTTTTGACATCAAAATCTCCAAATGAAGTGTAAAAAAATGTTGTTTTCCAATAAGGACAAATAATATCAAATAAATATTAGTCCGGGCCTGAAATTTTAATGAATTGACTATGGCTTCAAATCAATTCCAAAAACGGATTTCAAATTAAAATAGAGTTTATTAATAAATTAAAAGTATGTGTTTGTATATTTTATAAAAATAAATTAAAAATAATAATCCGGCCCTGTACCAGTATGTCTTTGGCTTGGGTAGGGTGGGTGTTGATTTATTTATGCCTAAATTGGTTTTAACCTAAAAATAAGTTTTTAGTAATTTAAAACGTGATATTGTTTGAAACCTTAGTATCTCAGGATTGGAGTTTTGATTGTTTTATTTTTTTTAATAAAAAACTGAGACTTAACGTGTTATTATATAATCTAAGGGTATTAGAGCACCATCCTTTAGCTTTTATGTCGTAATACCAACATTTGCAAATTACAGTATACAGGGTGTTGTTTTTAACAAAGATATATAATACTAGATTTTTTTCTAAACATTAGTTGAAGTGGCTTTTGGGGTTCTTTATGTATTCCAAATTTAAAGTAAATACGTTTATTGGTTTCCGAGATATGTTCGTTTTTATTTTTGCAATATTTTCATAAATCACACTGTATATTTGACCAAAGGACTCAAAAAAAAATTTACTACACTGCCTCATTGATGATTTGTAGTCAGAGTTGCCGCTTTAGTAAAATCGTGCTGGTATTGCCTTATGCAGCGTTGCCAGTGGAGAGGACAATGGTTTTTCCCAAATCTAACGACTGATCACGTTTCAAAGCGATTTATGAATTACTTAATGTGTCTATTTTAGTTGAATTACCAATGAAATTGTTTTAGTAATTTAGCTTTTTCCGCAAAGTATACTTTTGCACATAGGAGGTTTCGCTGAACCAACGATGACAGCAACATGCATCAATACCGTCATCTTTTCAACCTGGGCGCATAAAAAACTATGAATAATAACAAATTAATCGGTGCCCATGTAAAAAAATAAACTGGTTGTAAAATCTTACTAATCAAATTAGCATAAGGCAATCTTACCTCACACAACAAAAATAGATGTTATTTTCTTGAATTTTAGTGACAAAACTTTAATGTTTTTGTTTTCGATTTAAACACAATGCAGCGCGGTTAGTGTAAAAATAAGGTCTTAGTTATTTCTTGTTTGTGTTGTGGTTAATTAGTGGTGTAGAAGTATTTTAGAAACAATATATTTTAAGGTATGGATACTTTTCTGTTAACCGGGACACACACAAATTTTCCCCAATTTTATTATGTAAATCTTTAGAATTACAAAAATCAGTTTATTTTTGAACCTACACCGAAAATAATTATTTTTTATTTTTTAACAAATAAGAGTTTCTCATTTCCTCACTACCCAAGTAGCACAAAGACGTACCAAAGACGTCCATAGTATGTCCGCTCAGGACACTTGGACGTCCCTGGGATGTCCATTTTAGTACTTTCAACGTCTTAAGGACGTCTTTAGGACATCTTTTGTTACAAAACCAGATGTCCATAAGACGTACGTTCCAGTACGTCTTAAGGATGTTGGTTTAAGACGTCCCTAGGAACAAATCTAAGACATTTCTGGGACAGTTCCAGGACATTTTTGGTATTGTTTTGGAGACATTTTAAACGATTTAAGACGTATATTTAGTAAATTTGTAATCGGACGTTTTCAGAACATATTTGGGATATTAAGCTAATGATTAAATAATAGTAAAAGTTTATGAGCTCATTCATATAAACATATTTAGCTCCCCACTAAGCACAAATGCAATTTTGCAATTCTCAGAGAAAGAGACAGAAATATCACCCGACGACATCCGGCGTGTAATCTGAACGTAGTCCTGATGAACTAATCCCGATTACTGGCTAAATCTCGATCAAAATTTTTGCATTAAAAAAAGGTATTTATGCAGACGGTTGTCTGTCTGTTTTGAGTTTTTCGAATTTTTTTTCAAGGAACTGCGGAAGTCGCCCTAACCTAACTGAAAATTTTCTAAGCTTAAAGCTAAAAATTACCGGAAAAATTATATAGTGCATAATTACCAAAAACTAAGTCCTAAAGACGTCCTAAAAATGTCTGAAAATTTTGATCGTCAATTGGTTCTTAATTGGATGTCCATAGGATGTCCGCTTTGGACATTCGGCCCTAAATCGGGCGTCCTGTGCTACTTGGGTCCCAATACCACAAGATAATTTTATATTTTATTATTGAACACATTGCTTTCTATAAAACTCAAGGCAACAAAGTCTGTCCGAAAGTTTTTTCTTCATTCCCTCACTCTATTTCGCTTTCGATCAAAGTATGGTCTAAAAACAACTAAAATTGACACAATAATGTCAAAATATACTTATATATTTTTCACAAAAAGATAAATCAAAAAGTGAATTACTTTTGAAACTTTGAAACTATGTAGATAGGTAAGTTCCTTTTTTAATTAAACACCCCGTACATTTTTTAAAATTTCGATAGATTTTCTTCCCTATATATTATATGCTACCTTTGTCCTGAACAGTCATTTCAGAAAAAAACTGAAAATGTGTCAGAAATCAACTTCATGAGTAATTTAATTTTTGATATATCTTTTTTGCGACAAATACTAAAAAAATTTTCCTAACTAGAACTTTACAAACGGTCACCCTGTACGTACATTTTTAAACAAAAAAGTGAATTTTAATATGAAAATTCGGTCAGTAATCATGTTTTTTCATTCTCTAACGCAAAAAATATAATAACGATGTTTCTTAGATTAAAAAGAGACAAGATACCTGACACTTACGGAGACTTTGGTTATATTATTATATGGAATAATGTACACTTCTCTGTTGTTTACAGTAAACACACCAGTGGCATCTACCTAAATATAAATTTACACATGAATTATATTATGAAAATTTTACTATAACATGAAATCTTCAAAAAAATTAAAAAAAAAAACATGCAAAAAATAATTCTGCCAATCTAAGCTTTGGAAGCTTCCTAACAATAAATGTTTGTAGTATAGTTTTATACAAAATAATTTTTTTTTAAAGTTTGTATATGATTTATTGCAATTTCAATTTTCAACACAATAAAATTATGCCAAACATTAAAACAACGAAAGACAGTTAACAGCACCTGGAACAAAAAATAATAATATAATATATAATATAATATTATAATAAAATAATATAATATTACCTAGTAGCTAAAATTTATGTTATTGTGTGTGAAATGTTCCTCATTCAAGCAAATGTCATTTTAAAATCTCGTGTATAGCACAGAGGACCTAGATAATCTGTGGTTATAGGAGCCTTTTTTACATGGGAAACTAGGTAAAACTCTACGATTTTATCTTTCTTTAATTCGACAAAAGCAATATTTTATTTTAAATAGAAAATTTAAGTAGGTACTTATAAATTTAATAAGATAAAGGCATTGACATTTTCCTATAAAACTAAGGTCAATATGACAAATTAGGTTCAATATTCACAGAATTCTTGATCGAAAGAGTAGAAATTGATAAATTTTCAAGATTTTGACCTTCAGTTAACCCTATGATTTTGTAAAAATAGCAAGACAAATTTTCTGATCTTCATGCTTGTTCTATACGGAATTATTAAACTTCAGTCATTTTCCTACCTGAAACAATGTTTCTGTCATATAGAATATTTTAAATTTAAATTCAATTCAAAGAGGACAATTTCACAAATAATAACAATTTTTAGAGTCTTTTATCTTGAAAGTTCGAGTCCTATGAATTAAAAAATTGAAAACCTATTTGGCAAATACTACTTTGAAGAGATGGGGATCATTTTCTTTTTGGTTCCTATACTACTTTTCTGTAGCAGCCCTATAGTAGATGAGTAAATAAAACAAAAATCCAAGTTAAATACTGATTTTAATTCAAAATTTTTACTCTCAAAGTTTTAGAATTACTGAAAATAAAGAAAAATTTTAAAAAATATTCAAAGCATTTTTGTTTTATAGTATAATAATATACTATACTATCCACGGCTATAAAAAATTTGTGCTAAATTTCAGTTGAATCAGATTCTTATTATGCCAGACATAGTGCAATTTCCCCAATAATTTCATACTAAAAGTTAAAACATGAACAAAATAAAGAACACCTTAACCTAAATACATGTAGGTACGTATTATCTTGCTTAATATGGTTTGATATACATTGAACAATATAACAGAGGCAAACACACCATTCTTCACACTCATCTGTCGCCGTCTAAGTTCGCCGTTGGAGATTACTTAAATTTTGTTATTTTTTGTGGTCATTAGCAAAAAAATTACTTAAACTGACTTCTTCAATACACAAAAGTCAATAATCGAGTATATAGAGACATCTAGGACAGACAAAAAGATTTAAATATCAATTCGAAGGGCGAGCGCAGATGGCAACGGCGGCAGTATAAATCAACCTTAATATTCTGATAAGAGGTAGGAATTCAATATTGTTACAAACCTGAACACATGTGAATTAATTTTTATTGTTTTGTTTTAGGACTTTATTATTATATTCTTTATAAAAAAACCTTCGAAAATATCTCATTTGCGCAATAACTACTTCATCAAAAGTATGTTTTATTTTATCGCCTTTATAAAAAAAAACCTCGGAAAAAACCTTACAAAAACCTTCGAAAATATCATCAACGTATAAACTACTCCATCAAAAGTATTTTAAATTCTGAAAATAATAAAAAAAACGTGTTGGTTGATATTTCAATCTAAGGATGTACTATCTTAGGTATATTTTATAAACTTCTGACTGATTTCACTTGCTCCCCCTTTGTTTTCAAAACATTGGAGGATTTGTTCCAAAATATCGCTTTAAATGTATTGAAATATTCTCCTACTGGTAAAAAACACACTATAAACGTTTTTTTTACAAAATGTGGTTTTAAAAAGACTTCCAAAAACACACTATAAACGTTTTTTTACAAAATGTGGTTTTAAAAAGACTTCCAAACTGCTTAAAACATCCTGAAATTTTAAACTAAATAACACGAAAAAACTTTTGTCAATAAAAATATCATCCGACCGTCTGTGCTCTGCCGACTTTCGTGATCCACAAGCCAATCACGACCTAAAGTGGTTAACACAAAATTCTCTGTCCCGATCGTTCTTCCGTCGTTTAAAAGGATAGAAAAATAATCGATATTTCTCACCTTTGTTTTGTTTTGAGTTCATTTGTAAAACAGTGGTTATTATTTGCCAAGGAGTTTTCGTTGGACCAGATATCTTGTCTCTTTTTAATTTAAGGTGAATTTGAATAAAAAATGCGCTAGTTAATCAAATTTGTATCAAATTTTGTACGGTGAAAGTTTAAAGCATTATCGCGGATCCATTGCATGTGATTTTGCAAAATTTTAAGTTTTTTACATAATTTTACGTATCCTAAAGATGTTTAATTCATGGTAAAAATTATCGATTATTTTTAAAAAACTAAATAAAAACAAAATATATATATATATATATATATATTTTAAAGCATGCGAATGGTCTGTGTGGGATACTAAAAGCCTTCGCTGTAGTTCGATTCGATTGGGAAACAACACTGGGTATAAACTCGTAAAAATTTTTTACAAAAATTGTTTGTTTTTTTTTTCTGGTGTTTTACTTAAAAAATGTATGAATGGATCCCAAATTTTTAGAGCTCAGGCATATTTTTCTACCTTTGAAATGGTTTGAAGGTGGTAGACAATGTTGAACTTGAGAGTACTCTAACTCTAGTTTACTCTACCTTTGAAATGTTTCTTGCAGGTACTCAAAGGCGAACTACCCCAACAACCCATCTGCATTCTGAACATAGTCCTACCGGAAGACATTGTCCTAGACACGATCTCCCTGACGGATTCCGAAACGTCGAAACGTCACATGTACCTGTCGGAATTCCACGATTATTACCGACCAGACACGAGGTTAGCCGATATGAGCAACTTACTGGGCGAAGACTGGGTTGAACTCGCGCATCAGCTGGGGTTGACCGAATCCGAAATAAATGTTATCAAATCAGGTAAATATGAACAACTTCTATTAAGATTTGAACTAGACCAGATATGGGAAAATGAACGATTTAAAATCCCCCCTCTTACCGCACTTATTATTAGAGCTGTATAATATAAATTGTATAATTTTTTGTAAACTTGCAAATCTCAAATTTTGAGATTATCTTCTTTATTTTAAATAAAATATTCTGAAAATTTATATTAGTCGTTTTTTTCTGATTCCAAAAATATACAATATGTTGGATTTATCTTAGATGGTTCTCGAGTAAAAGGAAAAATACTTTCCCGTCAGAATAATATGTTGAACGAAGAACCACCTAAACTTTGTTTGCTTGTTTAACACATTGTACTTATGGGAAAGTAACCATCCAAAATAAATACCACACATTACAAATTTTTGGAATTAAGAAAAATATATATATATATATACGGGGTGTTATGTTTAAAACAAAGAAGTTATTGTTAAAATTACGGAAATCATTTGCAAGTTTACAAAAAAATTATACAACTTCCGTCCAACTTTTTTCCAGCTTTAATAATAAGGGAGGTGGAAAATATAGTAACTCACAGTGTACAATTTAGTGGTGGTTATTAACTATCACCGTTTATTATTATATATATAACAAATATTTTTAAACTAATTTATTTATATATTAATACATTAGGATGCTCTTAGTAATTAATTACATTTCCAAGAAGATTCCTCCATGATAATCATCAAAAAATGAATAATGAGTGGCTCCTCCATGGTTATTTATGCACTAGTTTGTTCTATTGGGCATGACAAAATAAGATGGTCTATATCATATTGAAGAACAGTCATCCAAATCCTCCTTACAACATGCCAGAGTTCATCTAACTTTCCAGGGGGACGTGGTAATCGACTAAGATTGCGCCCTATCCGCCGTAAATCACGACCTTGTAATAATCTAGGGCGACAAGTCAGGCTATCTTGCTGGCCATTCCAAAGTCTCTATGCCAAGTTCATGTAAGAAGTCCATTGTTTCACGAGCAATATGCGGTCTGGCATTATCTTGTTGAAAGATCGCATTTGGGATAGTTTGTAGGTAGGGATGTAAAACTGGCTGTAGCACTTCATCAATGTATCGCCGAGCAGTCAGATTGCCGTTAATGAGGACTAGAGGTGAACTGCTTCCTAAACATATAGCACTCCATACCATGATACTTTGCTGTCTTGCTGTATCACGTTCAACAGCAAAGTCTACATTTCGTCTCTCACCTTGAAATCGCCTAACTCATGCGTCCATCAGGGCCGCCTAAAAAAAACCTGGATTCGTCGCTGAAGCTTATGGTATTCCATTCGTCATTCCAGTTTTGCCGAGCTCTGCACCACTCCAAGCGGCGAGCCTTATGTTGTGGGGTCAAAGGTTGCACCAAAAGCGGACGGTAAGCCCTCAGCCCCATACCAAGCAATCTTCGATTAAATGTTTGAAAACACTCGTCCTGTAGCTGCAACTAGAACATCTCTTACTTGGTGTATACTGTCCCGTCGATTTCTGAGAGCAAGAAGTTTGAGATGCCGTAAATCACGACCTTGTAATAATCAAGGGCGTCCAACTCTTAACACTGTTGATGGATTCGATTCCCATAAACCAAAACCAGCCTCTTTTATGATGAAATTGTTGGCAACCGCAAACTCTTGGCATTTTTATTTTTTAAGTAAACTGTAAGCAATCCAAAAAGACCAAAAACTACTACTTAAAATTTTCAGAAAAGGTCTTTTTTAATACCTTCATCACAAACATGATTTTAGTAACTGTCGGCAGATAACTAAAGCATGACTTTTTTGGTTACCGATGCAAAAAAAACTTTTTTCTTTGATCACGGGTGCAATAAAAGATTTATGTCCGTTTTTTATCCAAAATTAAAGAGAAATAGCGGAATATAGTAATATTGAAAAAATCTAATTATTTTTGCCTAAAAATTAAGTCATTTCCGCCGGTTTTCACCAAGTATTTACGAAACAATCATTTAAAAACATCGTCAAAATATCAAACTGTCAAAGATTAAAATATCGCAACAATGAACGTCATGGAGTAAAAAAGCACATCGCTATGGAACCCGCATTGTTATTTCATTTACCAGCCACCTTGATTTATAATGTAAAGATGATGTGTTACAAGAAGTGCTCTTCGTTCGAGATTTTTAAAAGTATTTTCCTGTTTTTCTTGGATTTTTTTAAAAAGGTATTAAAATAAATAGTGTTAACAACTCGCGGCTAAACTGTGCTTTTTTTACTTGTATTTTTAAATACCTCGCTGCGCTCGTTATTTAAACCCACGCTTGTAAAAAAAGCACTATTTTAGGCACTAGTTCTTAAAACTTCTATTACTTATGTTTTGGTTGTTTCTGAAAATGAATAAAAACAATATGTGAAAAAGGGAAAGATTAGACGACAAAAAATTTATCAAATATTTCTTTTGAGATAAGGTGTACGCACAAATAATTTTCATTTAAATAATTATCCATATACATGTTGTTGCATTTTTGTTGTTCTCCAGTATACAGACCGCTTCAAGCTACTGCGAACATAGGGCGAAAGAAGTCTAATTTGCCAGTGTACGTACATGCAGAGACACCGCACGCATCAGTGAAGCAACCAACACTCAGGCATCCGATCGCCATTCGCTGCCGTTCGCCGCCGTTCGCCTTGTATTTAGTACGCCTCTAACCACGGTGCTGTGTGGAGCGTAGTCAATGAAACCGGAATTTGATCAATAAATACGCAAATTTTTATAACGTAATTTTCTTATTTTTTGTCACTGATAAATAAGAGCGTTTTATTGTCAACTGCTCAGATTTATCAGTGACGACGTGTTACAATGAAAATAATAAGGAGAAACAAAATAAAAGCAAGTTCTCAAAATAAAATAATACATTCTAAAAACCAAAAAGATTCTCCCAGTCAAAAAAAAATTAAAGCAAATGTTCGAAAAGTACTCCTTGCTCGGCTAGACAATATCCGGGCCTACTATAAAAACCCCTTCCAACGTTTCCAAGCATGTTAGGGGTGATAGTTTAAAAAGCTTCTTTAATTTTAATCCGAAGTTCTTCCAAATTATTAGCCATTTCATGCCCGTAAACTTTATTTTTGATATAACTCCACAGATAGAAGCCATTAGGAGCAAGATCGGGTGATCGAGCTGGCCATAAAATAGTTCCCCGTGTACTTATAACCCAATTAGAAAATTCATTATCAAGATATTCCTTAACAAGGCCAACATTGTGAGTGGGACAACTATCTTGTTGAAACCATAATATGCTGCTGCAGTAGATCCAAGTATCTAGGACCATTCAAATTGCCGTAAATAAAAAATGGCCCAATTACGTGTTCCCCTACAATACCCCCCCCCCCCCAAACATTTCAAAAAAAAAAATACAAATGCAAATTTTCCCTCGACCAATATCGAACGTGTGTTGGGTTATGACGATTCAATAATGTAAAAGTGCTTTCATCTGTGAAAAGAATAGATCTCAGAAAGTTTTCAGCACGATTTGCCCTTTGCCTTTAGCGACGATAGTTGTCCTCGGGAAAAATTTGATGCGTTTTTGACGCTTTGTAAGAATGATAACCATTCTTTTTGAGAACACGTAAGACAGTATCAACTGCTTCGGCAGTTTGGTGGCTAGTTAACTTTCGATTTTCCTTCACTGCCGCGCAAATCATCACACCTCGTACTTCCTGCTCGTCATTTAAAACAGTGGGTTTTTTATGGTTTCTTGGCGCTACGCAACCAAACTTTTCAAAATTCTGCTCAAACCTATGAATCGTTGATAACTAGGTTCTGGGCGATTTACAAAATTCCTCAAAAGAAGTTCTTAAATAAGTCTCAATGGTCTGCCTTGATAGTACCATTTGACTATCTGTACTTATTCGGCAACTTCGTAGACATTCATTTTTAGTTTTAAAAATGTATTATATCACTTAAGAACTTATCAATCTGTTTCTCGAGCAAGGCAGAAATAAAACAAAATAATAAAAACAAAATAAATTTCCAAAAGATAACACTGCAGCGTGCTTCGAATCCATCTCGGTCGTACGGCACGGAGAGTAAATTGGACTTGATTCCTCCTATGTTCGCAGTAGCCTGAAGCTCATTGTATATATTTATTTTTGGTTAAAATGGTAGAAAAAAATCGTTCAAAGGATTTTCTGCGATTCATTACAGCAGGCAACAAATTTTAGTTTTTTTTAAATTTCCTGGGTAAAAATAGTTTTTCGATTGTTTATGACTGAAATAGAGCTTAATGTTTTTTGAAAAATTTTCTGAGGACGTAAATAAAAAATTGGTGCTAGAAGGCACGGATATTCCCCCATAAAATAAATTATTTTATGTTGAAAAGAAATGAAAATATCTCGAAAACTGTAGCTTTGAAAGATTTGAACCTTATAACAACATTTTTGGGTAATATTTACGAAAAACAAAATCTGAAAACCGTATATCAATAGCTGCTTTACTTCTAAAGTTATGATTTTTTTAAATATATTTTAATGGTTTTTCAAATAACTCGGAAACTAAAGCTCCCACAAATTTGGACTTTATAACAAAATTTGTAGTCCGTATTCATGGAAACTTAAATCTGAAAACCGTATATCACTACTGGCTTTTGTTCCAAAGATACAATTTTTTTAAATATTTTATCCCTCTTTTCCCCCCTTCAACCCCCCACCACCCTACTCAAAAGTTAATCAGTTCATGATCAGCCGATAGAGGATTTTTGTAACAAATTTTGTTAAAATCGATTAAGGCGTTCTTGAGTTATCGGGTATACAGACAGACAACAGACAACTTTTTTTTCGTCAATTAAGGTGCTTTGGAACCTCATTTATGATAAAATTAAGAAAAGTCAAAATTTCACGATTTTAATAGTTCCCCATACCATATGTATACTATGTAAAGTGTTTTCCTCTCGACTTTGACATCTCTCCAGATTATTTCTGCGTTTTGTTGACTAGCTTAATACTATCTTTAAGCTTCGGCAGTCTCGTAAATTATATTTGATTTGTTCTTGTAGAATACCCGGAAAGCCGAGCGAAACAGGCTCAATCAATGCTCCGAATGTGGCTGTCGCAATCCGGCAACATGGCTCAAACAAACACCTTGGAAAACGCCCTCAGAAGGATAGGAAGGGAAGACATTATACCGCAGTGCCTAAACGTTGATCAACCTAGCTATATTTCTAGAATTACTAAGGAAGAAGAGGTCGGTTATAGACTGAAAAAGGACTCCGATAGGGAGAAAAGGAGTAGGAAAGAAGACGAATTTAGTTCACCAGGTAATAAGGTTTTATGAGTCTATTCGTGGTTGTTACTAACTCATTCTTGTAAATAATAGTGTTAACTATAGTACTTAACATTTCTAGAAGCTTGCAAATAAAGACTGAAAAAACTTTTGATATTTTTAGATAAAAAGAAGCTAATAGAACACTACGACAAATATTCCGCAGAAGAAAAAGTCTTTATTAAATCAGAATCCGAAGAGGAGGAAGATACTTTTGACAAAACAGTGACAGAAAGGCGAGAGGTAATTCAAAAACGGTAAGTTGCAGCTATTTATGAAAAAAAAAAGTTTTACATATCAGCATTATCTGCGTTCTTGAGACTAACGGCCACGGTCAACAAAAAGGGTGCAGCACTCAAGCGGTTAATTCCTGAACACCACCACTTTATAGCCTTTCTGAATTAATCAGATAAACACCTAGCTGGAGCTATCAAGAAACAGCCTGGGAATAATCAAAGGAAGGAATAATCAAGGGGCTGTATAAAGGCATTAGCTGACTCAATTGGAATAACTAATACGATAAATTCTGTGTGGAGAAGGAGGAAAGGCCAGTAAACATTCATAGGCTAATAGAGAATAAGGGCTACTTGGCATAAGCCACAATAAGACACAGAGGGAACGCAATAGCGCCACTCCTAAGAAAAAAGAAAAAAAACTGCCAAAACACCCCAAAAATGGTCATTTTCATCATGAGGGTTATGTTCGAATGTAAAGTACAGTGTAATAAGAAGGCGGACGAACAGTAAACTTTAAGGCATGTCCAAAACCAGTTATGGCGCTACTATTCGATAAGAGGCACTTAAATTCAGTTACGCTGAGTTAGTGGTAGTAGTAGAAGGGGGAGGACACATACCCACGCTCCAATCGTCCTCATTAGAGTGTCAGGAGATGTTCCAGTTCAAATTCTTCCTTCTGAAAGATTCTTTTTCTGAGGATTTGTCCTTTTTCATCTTCATCCTTGCTTCTTCAGTGCTCAGTGTCCAATAAGAAGAAGGAGGGTAAAAGAAGGGTAGTTTAACAACAGTAACGTTAAAATTTGCTTTCTTTAGATTATCAGCCGAACGCCAAATTCCTGCTTCTTCCCAGCGACGCGAAATAGTTGAGGAGATAAAAGACATCAAGCGACAGAGCATAGTCGAGGACACCTTGGAGAATGTTAAGCAAAAGGGTGTCGATCCGCAATTGATCGACGTCAAGCCGGTTACTAAGAAAGCTGTCGTTTCGGAAACTATAGAGGTCAGTATAACTAATGAATTACATACGTTCGGGCTTGGAAAAATGAAGGGTTTTTATAATTTTTTTCAGGAAACTTATAATAATTTTATTTAAACGAACTACAAAGTACTGAATAATATACGTTTTGAGGCACTTGCAAAAAAATATCCTGTGGATATTTGGAGAATTCTGAAAATTATGACCATTGTCCTTAAATGCCTTATTTTCTATCGTTTGCGGTGATAATATATTGGGAACGGCTCAGTTAGGGTAAAAAGCAAAAAAAATTGCTATTGCCCAAATTAAAAGTCCTTTTTTGTTTTAGGAAAAAAATTGACATAGATTATTGTTTCTGATCTTTTAAGCCCAAACTCTTTTAGTTTTGATTAAAACAAAAATGGTTTTTGTCTGATTGTTATAGTTTAGTTTTTTTTTTGTCAGCAGCGTTCAAAAAAAAAAAATGAATTTTTAGTAGATTTTTTGAAAAAATTTTTCCTGCGCCCCTTTCCCCTTCAACAAAAGCTGTCACCGTTCTGCTATAAGGCCCAATTTGTGAATTGAAATTACAAAAAAAATACAGTCCAAGCAATTTTTTTTTGGGAAGACTTAAGAGTAGGTACCTATAGCCTTTGCAAAGCAAGCAAGAGACTTTACTCTTAAATTTTCATGTAATGTCCTTTCATTTCCAGATAAAAACCACACTACCATCCGACTCTAACGTTTTCGAAAACGACCTGCCAAACGGTAAACACGTGATCACGAAGGAAGTGATGGAAACGCACAAAATAATCACGGAAAGAACCACAACTTCGCACAAAACGCAGGGAGACACGCAATTGTTGGAAGGAGTCAGGCAAAGGTTCGAGGGCAGCACCAGGACGAACGAGCCTAGATTCGTAGGATCAGAGGGTGAGTGCACTCAAGTTAAGGATTAGCCTGTCTAATAAACTGTCACGATCAGCTGACGTAGGACAAACACACCGTTTTCCCACATGCATATTAAGAAGTATTGACCTTAGTGCATATGGGAAAAATGCTGTTTATTTGAAAACAGACCCGGTTTATTGTCGTCTGCTTTATATAAACACGACGACGTCAGAATTTATTAATGATAAGCTCCCCTGGTGGACGGAGGATGGTTAAACCCCTATCTAACACTACTGCGCTACTAGTGGGATACTGTGGAATAATTTCCATGATTCTGGCTTCATTATACAGGCTAACACACATTTTGGTGCCGGCGATTTTTTAACTGTTCCTGGGTAATTTTTAGGTGGAGAATCCGAAATAGCCATTAGATTTTGTCTATCAGATCTAGTTTTTATAATAGGAATTATTTACTTTTTTTAACCTCTATATATATTTTACATTATAACTATGACTATTGCCAATAACAAAAAAAACATATAATTAAATATTTATTATAAAAAGTAACTTAACATACATTCATACTCATATTAGTCACTATCACCTACAAATTTTCTTTCATACGACTTTCTAGCATAGAGTTTACTGATGTAGTCTCGCTGAAGGCTCCAACAGTAGTCGACCATCATGTGCCTATACCATCGTCCTTGATAAAGATATTTTACAGTTTTAATATATCACCTAAATTTTCTGGAAAGCGATCTAGGTGGCTGTGGAGGTCATGAACTTTTATACTCGTGTTACAACCGAGAATATGAAAATTTGAAAACATATTTTTCCCTAATTCTATGTAATTGTCTGCTTTGTGATTTCCAAGAAAATGTTCAACTACTTGAACAAATGAACCCCAAGCGTTAGATTCAGTCTCATTCATTGATGTGGTGAACTGTGGATCTTTAATAAGTTGCCTTATTTGAGGACCATCAAATATACCAGCTTTTAGTTTTTCCGTGCTAATCCCAGGAAACTTACGTGACAAGTACCCAAAACAATTTCCATCTCGATCTAAAGCTTTCACAAACTGTTTCATAAGCCCCAACTTGATATGCAAGGGTGGTAGTAAGATTTTTCTCTCGTAACCAAAGGTTCATTCACTACGTTTTGTTTTTCTTGAACCATAGTATCTCTTAAAGGCCAATTTCTCTTAACCCTATGCTGATCTTTAGCTCTGCTGTCCCAAAAGCATAAAAAAACAGGAGTATTTTGTATATCCACTTTGCTGTCCAAGGAGAAAGTTCACCATTTTCAAATCAATACAAATTGCCACTGATGTTCTTCGTATTTAATTTGTTTCAAAACTTGTGCTATTGTTTTATACACCTCTTTCATGGTAGTGTCCAATAGGAATTGAGGCATATTTGTTACCGTTATGTAAAAGGACACATTTTAAACTACATTTTCAACTGTCAATGAAAAGGCGCCAATCGTCTGAAGTGTATTCTGGCAAACCCATTTTTCTAAGAGTTCTTTTATATCGTTACAGAATACCAGCTTATTTTCCTGAGTGAAAAAAGGCAGCACATCCTTTTCTCTCTTACGATAAAATGTAACATTAGTGCATGGATAAAGAAGGTTCTTTTCTTTTAATCTGGATGCAAGTAATTCAGCACATTCCTTTGAGAGGTATAGGTCTCTCACGAGATCGTTCAGTTCTTGTTGATTAGAACACTGAGGAGTTGTTAAATCTGTTTAAAATTCACTGTCGTTTTCTGACTGCATTCGGGATTTCATAAAGTCTGCTGAAGGTTGGAATGGGTATTTCCTTAGAGTGCGGTACAGGTCTTCTTGTTTTACAAACCACATGTGGAGCCCAAGATTTATCTTGATTTCCCAAATGAACGCCAAAATAGGCAAGATAAGACCTTTTCACAAATTCAGAAATAGTTTTTCTACTTTTTTTCAAAGTGTACTCGCCACATACATAACAAAAAACATCTGGATGGTTTACGTAGCTACGCCTGCTTGTGGATGCCATTGTTTTAGTTTTAACACTATAAAACGACGAAAATGTACAAAAAATTATGACAAAACTTTATTTGCAAAAACTATACAATATACTAAGTCGAGAAGGATAAGGGTAGACAAAAGGTACTATGTTTCCAAAACCAATTAGTCGGGGTTGAGCAGGTATGGGGAGATCAGATCATAGGGAATTCCAAATATAAAATAGCTTATAAAATTAATAGGATTAAGTAATGCGGGTTAACCAGGTCTAGAAATATTGGTTTACGGACAATTTCAGGTATATTTGGCTAATTAGATCCTAGTTTTGAATACCAAATTTCTATTTTGAATTTTAAAGAGATGTTGATTTATTTATTTTTGCCTTTTATTAAAACTAAATTCAATTAGTCTCTATCTTAAAAAATGTGCTGCCATTTTTAGAATCGGGACATTAAGTATATCTAAAATCAGTTCTTAGATCTCAGGCACCAAAAAAAATTTTTTATTTTGTTTTCCTGTGAATTATTGTTCTGATATGTGTTAATTTCAGACTACAGTGGGTTGCAGTGAAATATAGCTTTTTGCATGAGCGCTAAATGTGCTTACTGTAGCCAGAACTATCAGTTGTTTTTTAAGCACCCTATAGTTCTGGCGCTTACTATTGGTCAACATGTATCAATTTCGGAATACAGTGGGATGCAGTAAAATTAGACCTGGTACGAGCGCTGATGCATGTGTTCATTATAAATATTGCGTTTGTAAAACCAACCAAAATTTGTTTGCAAATTAAAAAAATTTTAATATATTCTTATTGTTTGTCTTTCCATATTTATATATGTTCCTTTTTTCCTGGCAGATCCAAAATCACCAAAATTCTCCATGACCCCACCGCCCAGTCCGGCTGACTTTTTGTTACAAAACAAAGAAGCAACCTCAATCCAAGGTGAGTTTTACAGATTTCTTTTAGTACCGACCTAATCTTAGGCCAGGCTTTGTAGAGACGTGCGCAAGATATTTATTTAGTAGATCAGCATTATTCCTCAGAAACTTAAAAATAAATATGTTGCGCACAAAAAAATGTGGCATATCAAACACTACAGATCTATTTGAAAACTTCCCTTTTTGCGTAATCCTTGCGACATTTTATTGGATTAGGTGTTATATATTTGTCCCAAAACCGATTATATCGGAAGCCGTATGATCGTATATTCTAGACAGACTTTTTTCAGCTTTTATCGCCTTAAACGAACCCAAAATTACAAGTAATACAGTACAATCGTTGATATTTAAAGATATAAAATATTATAGTTTTATCCATATTTTTTTCAATCTTTGCCAGGGCGCCCAGAGAAAACTAAACATCAGAATTTTTCAATTCAGAACAAAAATATTTGAAGGACTTTTCAAAATTAAAAACGAATGTAAAAGCTCTAGTGCTGACTTCAAGCTAGTAGTAGTAGCAGTAATAAGAGACGACCCGCAGACCTCTTCATGGGCCGTTTCTGCCCTACTCCGTCTCGCACCCTTATCCTTCTACACGTCCTGCCTCTCTCTCTCCGGGCCTTCCTGCCTTTCTTACGAAGGTCAGCACGTCAGCCCATCTTAGAGAGTGTAGCTCCTACTCTTCTAGTGTGGGGGCACCCCACGTCTGCTGACTCAATCTGGTGTATCCGTCACACTCTCCGCATTCCTACCAACAGTCTTCTAGTGTGGGGGCACCCCACGTCTGCTGACTCAATCTGGTGTATCCGTCACACTCTCCGCATTCCTACCAACAGTCTTTGCAAGTTTTTTCCAGGAGACATTTAGTTCTGGCTGCCTCCGGTCCACTCACGAACATTTTGGACTGTCTGCACTCTCGCTCTTCCCTCCAGGACCACTTCAGTTGATCGCTCGCCTATTTGTTGAGCTCGCTCTGCACCTGCTTGCTTGTGATTCCCAGGAACGGCTCCGGTCCAATATATTGGGTTTCGGCCCCAGCTCTAACAAGTTCGTCCGCCTTCTTGTTTGCTGGGACCCACATCAGTGTCACCATTTTATCTTCAGCTAATGTCTGTAGCGCATTAATGCACTCCTCCACCAAACTACTGACAATTTTTGGTGAATGAAGAGCCAATTCAATGATGGCGTATACCTCCGCCTGAACGACCGTAGCGCGCTCGCCAAGCGGGTAGCTTTCTTAAACTTTTAGCTCTTCCACATACACTCGTGCCTGTTGTCTGCCTGGCTGAGTTTTGATCCATCAGTGTAGCAGACCGTCGCATGCCACCCATTCCGTTCAGGTATTGTGACTTTGTACTTTTTGTCGAACCTCCATGGTTTCGAAGGAGTCCCTACTGGTATCTTTAGAAGAGGCAACTCTTTTATTACCAGTTCATCGATTGTCAAATGACCCACTTTTTTCCTCTGCCCTTCCATAGGCCCTTGTCCCTCAGTCGTAGGTGCGTCGCCATCGCTTCCTTCTTGACCCAAGTCGGAAACGAGGGGAGACCTGATATGGTTTCTAGGGCTCTTATGGGGGTAGTCCTCATTGCGCCTGTTATTCTTTTGCAGAAGAGCCCCTACAGGCTCATGAGCTTTCTGGAAGTGGTCAGTTTTTCTACTACAGGCCACACTGGCTTCAAGTTAAGTTTGGTTTAGAACAAACCCGATATCAAAAATTTCCTCTGAATTATATTATTCCTATAAAAAATAAAACCTTGGAGACCCTGGCAAAGAAGTTTTCTAAGCGTTTTGTAAAATACATAGCAGTACAGTTCCGGTGTTCGGTCGAGGTCATTTGGCGGGTTCACTGGTGTTTTATAGTAATTACCAACTTGCATACAGTGTTGCTAACTATGACTCAAAGGTATTAATAAAATAAATACATATTTTTTTTTAAGTTAAACAATTTTATAATCAAATCGTTTAACATAGAAAAAACTAAGTCTATCAAAAATTAATCGCAAGATTTCATAGACAGACAGCCAGTTTCTGTGAAGTTAAATAAAATCGTTTAAAAATATTCTATTTATAGGATGTTTGTTTGTTAGAGACTACATAACAAAACTTGTCTAGAAATTTTAAAATATTGATTTTTGCATGATGCTCCTATTATATTAAATTATAAAAGTTTGCCATGCAGCGTGAGATCGTGGGCTTTGAAGTTCATATAGGGCTTCTAAGAATATTAGATTAACTTGCAGGACAGAATTTCTATGTTATGAAAAAAGTAGTTTGCGCGATGTTTTTATCGGGTTCGCAATAAAAACATTCTTGAGTACGCGTTAAAAAAAAAAAAATTCTTTCAGGTTTTTTTTCAGGTCTTTTTTTTCGGGTAAGTACAATTTTTTTTAAAAAAGTTTTCTAATAACATTTTTTTAAAACCATGTATCCCTACTCTATGTAACGATTTGATATGCCATATTTAATGGAGTTTGCAGGCGATTAAACAAGTTTCTATTTATTTTTTAATTTTAAAAAAATCTACAGCGAACTTTTTTTGAAGCTGTAGACAGATTTAGCTTTGTTTAGTAATTTTAACTGTGTGTTATATCTGCTTTGTGTTCTAACATAAATATAACTTTTTGCCTTTTCAAAAAATGTAAATTAGTTTAAAACAAAACTATTTAGTTGTCTAAGAGAGAGAAGCAATATATTTTGGTATTAGCAATTGAAATTCGCTCTACGTAAAATGTCAAATTAAACTTTTAGTAGTTTTAAGAGTTGCGGCAACGTTGTCGCTACCTTAAAATTTTTGCATTTAAAAGTTTCAAAGGTTCTATAAAGGTGGCTAGAATGTTTTCGGTAATGAAAAATGTTACTTGTGTGATTAAATTTAGACTTTTCTGGTTGTAGTTTTTCATTTTTTGTCTTTAATTTTTGTGCAATATTGATATGAACCAAATACCTATGAGATACTAAAACGGCTCAAGGCAAGGGTCGCAAAATGTGTAACCATAGTTGCGTTTCTTTTCCTCAACGTCGCAGTGGAAAAAACTAACACCAGACGTAGAAAATATGATGAAAAGGTTTATAAATACAGTTTTAGTAAGTTGAAAATAGATTCGAATTTTTATCTAAAACACAATAACACTGAAGAACATTTAATTTTTTTTCCTCCCTGGAATGATTTTTGCTGTATTTTATGTATTTTGGTCTACTGAATGCGGATCTGACCTCATATTTCCCATATCAGCCTCCAACGATGAGGGAGGGACATATGCTTTGATATTGAGAAAAATTCAATAAAAACTCCCTTTAATGCCGATTTATTAAAATTAAACAATTCAAAACTTATAATTCATTTTATTAACAGTTAGTTTAGGCAAAATATAAACATTTTTAACTATATTTCCAATAAATTTAATATTTTTTTATTTCCGTGACCGTCTTGCCGTCTTTCTTTTGTGTCTCCGCAGGTTTACAGGACTCGCCTGCGGCTTGCCCTGTAAATTTCCTGCGTCGACCTGTAAAGACCAATTTTCCGATCTAGTGACGTAAATACTTATTTACTTTCTGAACTAATATGGTTCTCGTGTCAAATTTTCAATGCCAACTTTTGTTGTTTTACATGGAGTCCAAAAATTTTATAATGTTTGTCTCTTGCGCGGCTGTCCCACTCGCACAAAAAACAACAGTATTTTGTATATCCTGGTTGCAGTCCTGTCAATTACGCCACCACTTTTGCACATATGTTCCATCCCACATAACAATTAAACATTCCTGTAATGTAATAGTCATATCATATACTTAGGGAACAAAGAATGTGATATGAATGTTACATTTTATCATTGGGAATATTACTAACACATGCCGGCAATAAGTTACGTTTTAGCTCATACAGGTTATATAAATGTGATAGAAACGTGACGTGAAACATGACTATAATACGACCAGAACGTTTTTTTTAAGAATTATAATAATATACCTGGGCACTGACTATAATATCCCACATAGCAAATAAATATTGAATATTGCATTTTGTAATTCAAAACATGTCCAGATCGTCACGAGATGGATATCCTAACATTCCTAAGAATCCTAAGACATGCAGTGGATATATATCCACATAAATATCCACCAAATATGCATCAGTCTTCCACTAAAGTCCAATTACGAAGTAGCCTATGTGTATATCAATGTACCGTTATGTTGATGTACTACTTGAGATTAGTTATCAAAAGATTACCTAATTAACTTTTTGCTATCTTATATGTATAATAATATCACCTGCTACATAGAGAACCTATTGATTCCAGTGCCATCTATCAACAATAGATGACATTAAACTAAATTACAATTATAAATCATGTAAATCTTCTTCTTTTTAAAAGATATTAATATTTTCAGAAAACATGCCAAAGTCCTGACAAAAATATTATTTTTGGGAGTATATACAAAAATAACGTGATTATCACGTTATAATGGGAATATTATTATCTTATTACCAAAGAAATATAACTATCACAAACTCTTAAAGAATATTCAACAAAACATAGGTCTGGAACATTCCTGTCATATTCGCAATAGAATATTCCAAAAGTCACTTTGAGGGAATATTCCTACAACATGAATATTCCTCCAATGTTATGTGGGATTTGTGATCTTCGTACTTTATACATCTGAGTAACATCTTAAGATTTCTTTCTTTCATATTAACGGAAAGACCTATAGGAACCGATGGATGTTCATTCCCATTAGAAAGTAAGACCTCTTTTAGATTTGTTTTAGACGAATCTATGAATAGTCTCCATTGATGGCATTGATCACGAACAAGATCATTTAATTCACCTTTTTTATTATTATTATTCCACCAAACAAAAAAAAAACATTCGCGTTGTCCAACGTTAAGGCAACGTTGCGGAAAAGAAACGCAACTAATAATAACCTCGAAAAACAAAGAAAATAGTGTAAAAATCAGGATTGGTCCTGGCCAAGGCCAAAGGTGAAAAATCTACTGTGCATGTCTGACGATCTTTGCTCGCACGCAGAAAAGTTTGTGGTTCTACATTTTTGCCAGGCTAAGTTGATTGGAAGAGTTATTAGGGACATTTTGGAACACTTTAAATTTTGACAACTTTGACAGCCGTTGTGGTAGTGTTTAACAACCACTACCACTACCATGCATCGATTTTACCAGAGTTTTTGGAACACAATAAAAACTGTCACTGGTAAAAAATGTAGAGATGAGAAAAAACAAAAAAATTAAGCTTAATTTTACAATGTAGGTGTTTTATACAGGGTGTTCCAAATTCGATGCTCACCATGGGGATCTCCTAAACGGTAGCAGATACGAAAAGGTTTAAATTAGAGCAATTTGACGCTTTGCTCAAAACCAAAAAAAGAGTTTACAAATTCCGGGTAGTTCCGGAGATAGGCGAAAAAAACAGATATCTTTATTTTTAATTTTATTTTTCTGCGCCCTTATTCTTAAAGCTGTCAAAAAACGCTTAGAACTTTCTACAGACACTTTTTTAAGATCTACCTAATGAGAGGTCCCTTTTCTAGATTTGACATTTCAGTGTGACAGGAGCACTGTCAAGTTCATTTTTTCTTATAGACACATGCTTTTTCCTCCTGCCGTTTGGTTCAGAAAGGATGAATATTTTACGACCTTATTTTGACAAGTGCCTGACGTTTTAAGTTAATTATCCATCATCAGCCCAAACTCAAAGATTAAAAAACAAAGAAAACAACGTATTTTTAAAATATTAGGTAAAGTTCAAAAACAGTGTCATTTTTAAAATGTTAAAAAAGTACTGCAATCGGGTTTCCAAAATATCTTGAGGAAGTCAAAAGCAAAAATGAAATTTGGGCTGATGATGGTCAATAAACCCAAAACGTCAGCTGACTTATCAAAATAAGCTTGCAAAATGTTATCTGTCATCCTTTATTAACCAAACCGTAGGAGAAAAAAAGGATGTGTCCATCAAAAAAAATTAAATTGACAGTGCTCCTGTCACACTGAAATGTAAAGTCTCAAAAACGGACCTCTCACTAGGTAGATCCTAACAATGGGATTTACTAAGATCTAAAATAGTACCCCCCACAAGTCTAAATATTTATACCTGTGGGGGGGTACTAAATTTTAAAACCAATTTTCAGAAAACACTTACCCATACAGAAAAGACACAAGGTTATTGATTATTTTGTATTATTATTGCAAAATACCATTGAAAAACTGCTTTTTTTCTAAAAATATACCATATTTTATGACAAAATGCCCTAAAACTAATTTTTTTTGACAGGCTTCAAAATGGCATATGGTGAATACGCCAGAAATTTGGCACATAATAGCTTCATCATCTATGTTTGAGGTTATAAAGTTGGTGATTTTTTAGACCATTTTTTTTATAGCCCCCAGAAAGCATTATTTTGTGTCAATTGGTAATAAGTTCGTTTAAAATTTCCCTAAGTAACCGTTTTTACAAGAAGTAATTTACCTTATTTAATATCCCAAGTTGTTCATTAATCAATAAAACACCTCCAATTTTGTCCATAAAAACGCCATATTTTCAACCCGTTTTCAGCACAAAAAATATATTTATGAGGACACTACGAAGCAAAACAAACATAAGTGAAGGTCAGTGATTATGCACGAAAAATATACTAAACAAAAAAACCCAAGACAACTATATTAATTCATTTACAAACTAAAAGTAAAACATTGAGGTTATCTAAAAGCTAGCTCACTCATTTTAAAGCTGTAGCTTTCATCAGTAGAGATTGGCGCAAGCCAAGGTGCAAGCAGAGGTAAAAGATCCGAACTCGCTGTTTGTGATTGACCGCAGCGCTAATATTTTTAAACTGACATTTCGACAGTGACGGAAATGTAAAAAAAAAACTTGCATTTAAGTTTTTTAATACATTTCATAAATAAAAACACCTTCTAAATAAATACAAAATTAATCTACTCCTTATTTTATTATCACCCATCTAAATCTTTGTGTGGCATCAAGTATTAATTGGAAAAATCAATTACCAAGGGTAAGTTTTAATTAGAGTAACATATAACCTCAATTTTAATTTGTTCTACAGAGTGTTTACTATTTAAACCCCGCGTGGGTTTCAATTTTTAAATTTTCTTTTTTTCTAAATTAAAACTTTCTTCTTAAATCCAAGAAAAGATTGTGTTAAGATGATTATTCAATTAACAAATTTATTAAAATTCTTCTTATAATTCAAACTGTGTTCAAAACTCAAGGAGGGTTGGTTTAAAATGCTTAAAACCAAAAATTTCACTTAAACTTAGGATCGTTCTAAAAAAGACTAAACCCTTTTAGTAAATCCCACCGTAAAAGTTTTTTGACAGCTTTAAGAATAAGGGCGAAGAAAAGTATAAACTAAAAATGAAGATTTCGGTTTTTCCGCCTATTTCCGGAACTATCCGGAATTTGTAAACCTTTTTTTTAGTTTTGAGCAAAACATCAAATTGCGCAACTTTGCCCTAATTTAAACCTTTTCACATCTTCTACCGTTTAGGAGATCCACATGGTGAGCATCGAATTTGAAACCCCCTTATATTGGAAGCTATTACTACTTTATTATTTTTAAAATTAATTGCGCCAAAATACTCTAAAATTAGCCAGAAAAATAACCAGAACCGTAACGAAATAGATTCGTAGCTTACGGCAGTGGTAGTGGTTAATTACCACAACGTTCCAAACTATCCCTATTATCGCTACGCCTTTTTTTCGGAAAATGCAAGGGCAAAGCCGTTATGATATCTCATAGTTATGCAGTATGGTATGGTATATATTTTGTTCGTTTTCAGCAAAAAATAAAAAAGTACCACTAGAGTACCCTAGCTCTAAGCTTCATCTTAACGTCCACAAAATTTGACCCGTATTTAATTTAACCCAAAATATGAAATTACGTTATTAACTTTTTTGAGAAGGCATTCGTTATTTTTTTCCAAAGTTTGTTTCGAAAAATAAACTTTATATTTTTCGAGGAATTTTTCCCAACGAGCTTCAATATTACTCTGACTGAGTCATTTTTAGGGATTATTATTTAGAAGTATATATTTTACGCACGCTCGTGGGAAAAACACTGTTTACAACACTAACACTCAATGTGCAACATTTTCGCTTTGGTGAAGAGGCTTTATTTTGCGTATAATTTTGAAAAAATTCTAATAAGTCCGTTGTGTTTACTAACAGAAAATAAATCATTGCTCTATAATAATGAGGCGTTGTTTCCGCTTAGCTAGATTTTCCTTTAGCTTTGATGTAAACTATGCCTACATACTGTTTTGTTTATTTTATGTATTTAGAAAAACGCACTTTTTGTTTAGCTATCACTTTAATCATAAAAACTGCGACCGGCACTCTAGCACTTTTATATTAGATCGGGCTCTATAAGGTTAGTCGGGCAGTTCAGGGCCAGTATTTTTGTTCTTAAGAGCACTGGGCGTTTTAAAAGCGACTAGCAAAACAGCAAGCGATTGGTAGACGTTTTTTTAAAGGCGATGAGCGCTATTTTAAGTAGGTACGAGAATACCGACCCAGTAAGATATTTTAGATTTTTAATCTTTTGTTATCACTTGAGGGCTGTTGTTGTTGGAGTGGTCGTCTCACATATTTCATTTTAACCAATAAAAAGGGTCATAGTTCAAGACGTTTAAGAAGCTGCTCTTATGGAGCAAGCGGAAAGATCACTCGATTGCCGCTTAAAAATAGACAATTACCCAGATAACACTAGTCAACATCAACAGAAAATAACTTTTTTTTATGTCGCAAATAATTGTATGTTATTCTTGTTCTAAGTGCTAGTAGTAATGTCGAAAATCAAATAAAACATTTCTATCACGTCACACTTTTATAGATATATCAGTGGCGTAGCCAGAAATCGACTCTGGGGCGGTTTCATCATTTAATAAAAGTCAACTATGGCAAATTGTTGAGTTAGAGTACACGAAACAAAAATACTTATTTTTAAAAGCAAGTCTCATCTAGTCTCATTTCCAGATATGTTTTAAAATTAACCCTTAAATGCGCCGCAGCCAAAAATTTTGAAAAAGTTACACTAAACTGCAATTTTTTACGCGTTTAAAATGTTGACAAAAAAATTGCTTAAAATTAAACAAAATAGTAACAATATTTAATATTGGTATAACGCCGCAGGCGAAAACTTTGACAAAAAAAAACAAAAAATTCTTTAAAAATTTTGATCTCTTTTTGTAAAATATTTTTGGTAAAGTAGATTAAGTTAGATGCCAAGAAGGGGTGGGTTGCGATGGTATCCCAGCAAACACAAATCATCGGTACTGAATCGGGCCAATGTCGACAACGTCGGCAGTGTGTCGGCATCGGCGACTACACTCTGGCCCGATGTTGGTCAGAGTGCGATTTTCAGTTTTCGGTCATTAATCGGCAACTGACGGAGGTCTACATTACTACAGTCGAATTTATGCCGACACCACTTTAGGACCGACGATGGTTCAATTGGAACTTTGTTTAATGGGTCGAAAATCGGCAACTGACGATGGCCCGATTTACTATAGTCGACATTATGCCAACGCAAACCTTATCTGCTTTAGGGCCGACGACGGTCCAATTGGAACTTTGTTTTGTCGTTTATCGACGTCGCCGATGACGACAAATTCGGCAATCGACATCGGACCGACGAAGGCCCGAGGGAACCGTGTTTGCTGAGATTGCAGATGAAAATGAAAATTTTAAGAAAAATTATACTAAGAATGCCATTTATTACACGTTTTCAATGCTGGTGAGAAAAATTTCGTGAAATTAAACTAAAATTGGTGTTAAAATTAATGACGTCATAGCACCGCCGGTAAAATTTTTAAAATTTAAGATATTACACCAAACACACGTCACAAACCGTAGTAAAGGCTCAAAAAAGTGGAGCTAGCTCTCCCTGGGGCCCTTGATCATGATTAATTTATTGTAGATTGGGTTGGACCTTCTGGGGGGGGGTTTAACCTCTAACCCCCCCCTGGCTACGCCACTGTATATATCAATTTTTATTTTTTGACTTTTTAAAAAATTTCTATGCTTAAATTCATTTATTTTGGATCAAAAAAACATTTTTTTTTTCATTTGTCGACGTTACTCTGTGGTTGGAGTTTCCCTAATTAACAACCAGTTCTTGAATCGAGAAAAAATTTGCTCCCCTCTTCGGTTTAAATCGGTTTCTCTCACTTTTGCCCGATATTGATCGAAAGTAATTCTATTGGTCTTGACTAAGAGAATTACTTTCGATCAATATCGGGCAAAAGTGAGAGAAACCGATTTAAACCAAAGATTTGGACTAATGAGATGCATAGTAGCGAGGGAATTTGACTCCCTGAGACCAAATTTTCTCTCTAAGAACGGATATTTTTCATCATCTTCTAATTACTAACTGTAATTTAACATTTTCTATCTATATACTAAATAAAAAGAGAAAATAAAATCACAAAAGTAAGATTATTTTTCCAATTCCAAAAACTCTTTTAAAATTGTCACTTGTTATCCTTATTGTTAATTACTATAACCTCAAATGCGTTTTCCATGCGCGGCCATCCTGACTGACATGAACTTAAGGCCACAAAAACGGCATAGATTTGTCAACACTGCTTTGCTGTTTTTGGGCCAATCTTTACCGGGCAGAATATCGGAAACGAGAAAACGGAATCTGTTAAATTTGGCAGGCATGTTTATTTTTGAGTTCCTCACAACTGTATCCAGACAGTTTTTTGCTGGACTCTTTCATTCCCGAAATAAAATAAGCACGGCTAACAATTGTCTAAAATCTTACCTGGCTTTTTCTTTAGCCTCCTCGATAATACAGAAATCTGTAACAACAATTTTTGGATTTGTATATTTTTTGAAAAAAATACACCAAATTTTGAAAAATTATTTGGATACGGTTGTAGATTTTTATAAATCCTATATCTGATAACAAAAAAGTTATGTTTTTTTTTCTTTATAAGTGAGATTCTGCCGGAATTCTAAAAACGCCAAGGTCACGTAATTTGGTAGGCCTAAGGAAACTGAGTGAGTTCGATTGGAGTATTGGAATTCAGGTTCCGCATAGCCACCGACCACTTGACAAATTTCAAGTGATAAAAATAAGAATACGGAAATTTGTTACTTTCCTAATAAGTCCTAATAAGTTATAATTTTCCTCACATATGGAGTTTGCACCGTGTTCTGAACACTGCACGATCTCACTCGAAATGACATTAGTGATGCCACCTATTGTTGATCTTTGAGTTTTGAGTCAGGGGGGCCACGCATGAGAAACGCATATATATGGGAATATAGACTACGAATAAAACAATAAAAAAAAATACTACCGACTTAATCCTACACTAATGAAATTTATAACGCGATGGAACGAAACTAATATTTTTGGGGTCATAGCTGTGAGTGTGCCTACGAAATGGACCACATAGTTTCAACGATATTTTTTTGGTGTTGACTAGTGTCATTGGTTCAAATCGTTTCTTTTTGTCAAATTTTGGACAAGTTTTTATGTTTAAAAAACAATGTTTTATGGCGTAGACAAGCTTGCGTCAATTAGGGTGGACGTGGCACCGATTCAGGCAATTCTTCAAGAGGAATAAATAAATCTAATTACGAATATGACACAAATGTACACAGAGAGTCCTGCAAAAAAGTTTTATGAGAATTATTTACTAGTTATTTTTTTATGGGTTATGTGAGCCAAACTTATAAAAACCACAACAAATCTTATAAAACTCTAAAAAAAACATTGTGAAAACAGGTCTGACTTTCATCTGGGATTTTTGGAAATAGTCCTTAAATATATGCCTTATACATATAACGTCATTTCTTAAAATTTAAACATTGTTTTTTGGAATTCTTATTTAATAGACGATCCAGAGAACTATATAACACAAATAAAATCTTTGCAAACTTGACTCTGTGACACAAAGAAAGAAATGCATGCCGTGATCTAGAAAATTTGCTTGAATTTTATGTTTAGGGATAAAAACGAAACAGATAATTTTTGGCTAACTGACTAAGTAGATTCAGATCTGCCGGTAGTCCAGGACCCATCGTGCAAAAAAATCTAGGTCCGGAGATTTTGACTTTTGATTCATGTTTTTGGATCATTGTAGAAGTAATTTATCTTTGGTAGACATTGATCACCCGGGCCAAACTATTTTAGTGACCATCCTGTATTTTTGTATTAAATAGCTTAAAATTTGCATTTTTTGTGTATTTCCCTTATGGAAAAAGGCTAAATATCAAAAAGTACTTCCAATCGAAAAAGGATCGAAAGATAATTTCTTTCTGCGTTTTATGTGTTATGTTCTATGTCTATTAAAAATAAGTGTTGCCATGGAAACGAAGATAAACAGGATCGCTACACCAAATTACGTACGTTTTAAAAAAAAATCTGATTTTATTTACTTTTAGGGATTTTATTCGTTAGGCCAAGATAAACTATATTTAAATTAACGTAATTTTTAATATTATACAGGATGTCCAAAAAATATAAAGTTTTTATAATATTGGTCAATTTTTGTAATTTTTCAACATGTGTGTAATTACTTTTGAAATATGATTGTACATGCCATTATCAACAACTTTTTTTGCATTTATCTTTGTAAATATTCGGGATGACAAAAAAAACATTTGAAAATACCCTTAATCGCACCCTCTAAAATGGTTTTTCAAAGTGGAGTAACACAATAAAAGGTTTTTCTGCCATAATACAAGGTAAAATATTTTTTTTCTAAAGGTACCAATCTATTAATTTTTATACAGGGTGAGCCACAAAAAGACGTTCAGAAGTCGTTAAATAAATTATAAATCCCATTTGCAAATATTTATTATGTGAATTTTCTTGACCACGATCTACTTATTTTTCTTTATATTATTGAGGAACAGTATTCATATATATACAGGGTGAGTCAAAAAATTAAACCTAAATTAGCAAAAGTTAAAAAAGTTTAGTTACCTGTGTAAAGTCTGTGTCAACAATTAACTAGCCACGTTTTTTTAGCAAACTTTACGAAGAATTGACGTCATACTTGAGTTTTATTAAAGAACAAGCCTACTAGATGTTCCTTGAATGACCTATATCATAACAGTGATTATTATTATTATATTTGACCCAATTTAAACATATTGTCCATTTTTTTTTATTTGTAAGGAGGTTTCTACTTTGTACAAGTTAACGAAGCGTATTAAGACACCCTGTATAAACGTTCAAAATATTAAAAAACTATCATACGTTACTTTAAGGGTTAAATATCTTCAATAATATAAATTTTTTTACAGGTGGTTACTTAAGCTTTCAAATCTATACAGACTCACCCTGTACATAAATTAGGAATAATATAAAGAAAAATAAGTAGAGCATGGTCAAAAGAAACATATATAAAATGCGACTTCCAAAGACCGTTTTTTGGCTGACCTTGTACAAAAATTTTAAGACTGTTACCTTTGGAAAAAAAAATATTTTCAAATTCCTGGTATTACCGCAAAAAAATTCTTTTATTTTGTTACTCTTCTTTGAAACTCAATTTTAGAAGGTGCGATTGAGGGTATTTTCAAACGTTTTTTTTTTGGGTCACCCCGAATATATACAAAGATAAGTGCCAAATGAAAATTGTTGATAATGACAACTACAATCATATTGAGATGGGAATTTTTTTATAGACCTTGTAGATTTCTCATAAACGAAGAAGAAGAAACGGCCATTTTTGGAACTTTACCCTTCATTGCTGGCTCACCCTGTACAAAAATTTAATAACAAAAAATATCTGTTAGGACCTTCTCTATCACATATTAAAATATTACAAAAATTGAGTAATATTTTAAAAACTTGCATTTAAAGTAGTTATTTGGACACCCAGTATAATATTGAAAATTTCGTTAATTTAAATATAGTTTATCTTGACTTAACGAATAATAGACCGTTTTTTGGCTGACCTTGTACAAAAATTTTAAGACTGTTACCTTTGGAAAAAAAATATTTTCAAATTCCTGGTATTACCGCAAAAAAATTCTTTTATTTTGTTACTCTTCTTTGAAACTCAATTTTAGAAGGTGCGATTAAGGGTATTTTCAAACGTTTTTTTTTTTGGTCACCCCGAATATATACAAAGATAAGTGCCAAATGAAAATTGTTGATAATGACATCTACAATCATATTGAGATGGGAATTTTTTTATAGACCTTGTAGTTTTCTCATAAACGAAGGTCAAAAACGGCCATTTTTGGGACTTTACCCTTCATTGCTCGCTCACCATGTACAAAAATTTAATAACAAAAAATGTCTGTTAGGACCTTCTCTATTACATATTAAAATATTACAAAAATTGACTAATATTTTAAAAACTTGCATTTAAAGTAGTTATTTGGACACCCAGTATAATATTGAAAATTTCGTTAATTTAAATATAGTTTATCTTGTCTTAACGAATAATAGACCGTTTTTTGGCTGACCTTGTACAAAAATTTTAAGACTGTTACCTTTGGAAAAAAAAATATTTTCAAATTCCTGGTATTACCGCAAAAAAAATTCTTTTATTTTGCTACTCTTCTTTGAAACTCAATTTTAGAAGGTGCGATTAAGGGTATTTTCAAACGTTTTTTTTTTTGGTCACCCCGAATATATACAAAGATAAGTGCCAAATGAAAATTGTTGATAATGACATCTACAATCATATTGAGATGGGAATTTTTTTATAGACCTTGTAGTTTTCTCATAAACGAAGGTCAAAAACGGCCATTTTTGGAACTTTACCCTTCATTGCTGGCTCACCCTGTACAAAAATTTAATAACAAAAAATGTCTGTTAGGACCTTCTCTATTACATATTAAAATATTACAAAAATTGACTAACTACTAAAACTTGCATTTAAAGTAGTTATTTGGACACCCAGTATAATATTGAAAATTTCGTTAATTTAAATATAGTTTATCTTGGCTTAACGAATAAAATCCCTAAAAGTAAATAAAATCAGAAAAGCTATATTGAATCTGCGAATATTTTTGGAAAACGTATATAATTTGGTGTAACCATCCTCTTTATCTCGGTTTCCATGGCAACCCATATCTTTAATAGCCATAAAACATTAAACATAAAACGCAGAAAGAAATTATCTTTCGATCCGTGGCTTTCTTTTTTCCATTGGCCAAGTACTTTTTGATATTTAGCCCTTTTCCACAAAGGAAACACACAAACAAATGCAAATAGAAAAATACAGGGTGGTCACAAAAATAGTTTGGCCCGGGTGTTCAATGTCTACCCAAGATAAATTACTGCTACAATGTGATCCAGAAACATGAATCAAAAATCAAAATCTCCGGACCTAGATTTTTTTTGCGGGGGCCAGGACTACCAGAAAAGAGGGGACCTGGAATCTCTGTAAGTTTTTTATTTAAAGAAAATGCATTTATTATCCAAAACATCTTGACAGATATTTTTAGAGCAAATTCATATAAAATAACGTTTTTATATTATCTTTCTCAGTTTTTGAGACATGATTTTAATTGCTTGACATGTTAAGATGTACTTTCACCTAATTTTTGTTAAAACTTAAGGCTGGGACATCCTAGTTTACAACTAAAGTTTCAAAAAAAATTACAGGTTTCAATTTTGTTTTATACTAGGTTTTATACATGGTAGATGACGACGCTCTCTATATCTACTGTAGCTTAAATTATCTGTGTTCGTTACGAGTTACTCGGTCTTATTTTGGTAAATATTTTCTTTTTTTCAAATTTGCTTTCAGAAGATGACACAAAAGTTGATGTACAAGTCAAATTTAAAATTTAGGAGACTCCTTGTCCCTAATCACAAATAAGAATATGCTACTTTAAGTAGAAAGGCTTGTAAAGATTTGAACGTTAGAGTCGTTTAGACAAAAAAAACATTTTTTTTTTTTAAACCTATAATTTATCTGGATATTTTCTAAAAAAAAACATTATATATTAAGATTTGAATTGGGTATACTTATCCGTAAATATTGGGCTGGGTTACTTCGTTTAATCTTAAATATTTTTTGACTCGATTTTCTTAAAATTTGTCAAGAATTTATTTTCCAAACTTATATTGACCTAGATAACACTACGAAAATAAGACCGAATATCGTTTCTAACCATTAGATATAAAAACAAACAAACACTTATCCAAAGAGTTTCTCATTGATCTTATTTCTCCAATAAATAGCTTGGTTAATCGTTTTTTTTTGCAAACTCCAGGAACAATAGTTACTAATGTTTATAAACCTGAATGTTATTTGTTTTTATTTTTGTGCGTGCATGAAGTTATATAACGTTCTCATTTATCCAGAAACTTTTGCGCGACATTTTTTTTTTTTCACGTTAAGGATATATGATAAATGAGGAAGCTATTAAAATATTAAGTCAACGTAGGCCAAGGACATCTCATAGCAAAAGGCTACTTTAAGGTCAGTACATTATAATTTAGCGAAAGCAAAGAAACATTAACCCTCTCTAAAATGCCGCATACTTTTTAAAAACAAGCAAAACGATTCTTAACCTATCCTTTTAAACTATTTAATTTTTCATTCGCAATTTAGATATTGGCATGAAAATATCTCCATTATGCTTCCAGATAATAGCCTTTTTTTTTGAGATTTTGGAGACAATTGCTGGTTTTATATTTTTGTTCTGTATGCAGAGAAGATAAAAAAGGTTTGAGGGCAACCAAAAAAAATATAATAAAATATTTTTTTGGAGCAGAATGAGAAAAATTGTTATGATACACCCAAGGATTTTTTTGCATATTCTTGTTGAATGTCCTTCGGAAACATGATTAGGAAAATTATTTTTTTTTCCTGATAGAAAAAAGTCGATCTTTGCTGTGTGCGAACAAAACAATATTTTTATTTCTAAAGATGAAAGATGGAAGAAATTTACAAATTTGATATTAGAATAAGAATAATATCAATCAATCCTAATCAACAGGAAAAAACAGTTTATTGTATTGCAGCAATTTTTAGGGGGTTAGTATTTTTCTTTGCCAAAATTAGGTTATTTATAGCAGCTAGTTTGAGCATAATAATAAACTTTTAAACGATGTAATCTTAAGCTTTTCGGGACTCGTAGTCGCTTCAAAAATTACATTTATGCGGAATGAAATGGCCGGCTTTTACATGATTATTCGTACCTTTATAAATAGCTGTCGTATCCTCAGTTCCTTTATTCCTCTCCTTTTCAAGAGCCTGTACACTAAACTCCTTGTCATTTCATTTGAATGTGCTAGCGATTACTGATGATTTATTTTCTGCAAAAAAAAAATGAGAAAAAGAAACAAGTTGCACATGAAAAACATACGAATCTTAGCAATTCACTATTGGTTAGTTTTTCCTTAAATTACATACGAGCCAAGATTAAGTTGTAATAGTTACTGCTAGAGACCTGGTGCAAATGTATGTTCACTAAGGTCTGTCGTAACTGATTGTGGGTGATCAATTGTTTTAACAAATGAGATTTTTTTGTGTCAATCAGAAAAATTTTCGAGATTGCAGCTATATTGGACCCAATCAAACAATATTTTATCATTACGTGTATCCATAGTTTTGATGAAAACTAAGGAATCTAAGAAAATTCCAATATGGTCGGTGCAATATGGCCGCAGTATGGTAATAAAAATGTTTTTCCATAAGACGTAATACTAAGTTAAATAAAAATTTCGGATACATTAAAAATGATCCAGTCGCAAGAAAGTTATTATCCTATAGATTAATTCTTCCTCACTGAGATAAAAATGAGTTCCTTTTCCTATCTCTATCGCACCCCTGTAGTTGCAGATAACGTCATCAAACGGCGCAACAGTCTCTTTTTAACGCAATCTGGCCCAATCTTTAAAGTACCGGACATTAGCTGATTTACTGTACAGTTTTATCGACTTTGCCAAAATTTTTATTTTGATTAGCATTAGGTACGCCTTATGGAAAATCGCTTTGTTTACCATACACCCACAATTTTTAAATGCACAACCTAATTATTGGCGGACATTGGTAATTTGTTAGACAGCCCTATTGACTTCAAATAGTGCCAGGTTCTTTAGCACGGGCGTTATTACAACCTATAAAAATGTATCAATAAAAACCAATTCCATCATTCTACTGCTAGTTTGTGTTGACAAAAATGTGTTCCACCCCTTTTTATTTTCCTTACGACAGCCGCCACTGCGTCACCGCAGGACGACGACGACTCTTTGGATACCGACGGTTTTCGCGAAGATCAGTATTTAGAAACTCCCACCCCGACTGGAGGAGAACGTACGCCCTCTCCATCCACTTCTTCCGCTCGACCAAAAAATCCCCTGTCGCATGATTCTATTAGCGCAATCGAATCCCAAGAAGTGACATATTTCGAGGATGCCTCTCGGTATTACCAACATCAGGCGAAACTTTTTATCGGTGAACGCAAGCGTCTGGCATCGACCGAAGACCTCGATGCCGCTGATGTGATAGATAGCTTCGATACTACCTCAAATGTTTTGCCTTCTAGTACTAGTAAAGATAATGAAACAGACATTGTGATAGGTTTAGATAGTAATAAGATTGCTTCCAAGTCGGATCAGTCAAGGCCCGACGACCTAGATTTAAATATTTATACTTCTCCCGAAGAAAAAGGTGCTAAGGACTCTAAAAAACCGGAAGACTGGGAACGAAAAGAGAAAAAGACTGTTGAAAGATTGCACGGTGGGGCGGGCAAAGATAAAATTCCCCCATCGGAAGAAAGCGTGTTCCTGAAATCCAAAGAAAATAAAGTAACCCTGAGATATATCGAAACCGAAAAAACCACAAAGATCGCTGAACCCATCAAACCCACTGAAAACAAGGAATCTTACGAACAGGAATCCACCACGAAAACCAATACAGACAACAACGAAGATGTCACCCCCGAACTACCCTTGAGCCAAACCAATAAAGGTACTTCACCCCTTTCTAATCCAAGTCCAGAAATATCTCCTAGTGACTCACAGCAACAACATGACAAACCTTCACTCGAACTAATTATTGGTCGTAAAGAAGTTCGTACCAAAGATGCATCGGCTACTGCCGAAAGCCGTCTTACATTGTATGGTCATAAGGATGTAGAAATTTCTATAAGGTCTCAATCACACATTTCAGTCACTACTACCAAACGTGACAGTAACGGCACTGAAACGTCCGAGAAATTTAATGTTGGTATGACCACTACCGCCGGTACTGATAAATTTGTCACTTTTGAAAACGATAAAACACATGAATTTATAATCTCACCTTGCGACGTTAAGTCTTTTCCACAGAAAAAAGAAGACACTGTTAATTTTGTAGAAAGCAGACAAATCTACACCTGCGACACTCCAAAAGAATCTACAGTAGAAGTCGTTTCTTCTGCAAGTGAAGAAAGTGCGTCCCATCATATTTCGGACACTGGTATTTCAATTACCAAAGGTACAATTACAGAAAGTTTTACAAGCTTAGACAAACAGAAAACAAGTAAATTAGTAGGAGCACACACCATGCAAACTACAGGTTTTATATCAGATGTAGGAAAAACGGAAAAAGACGAATGCACAGACGCAGATTTAAGTCCAATTCAACCTGATGATTTGGTTATGCATGAAATTGTTGATATAACAAATTATGTTGAGATAGGAACTAGCCCAGTTGAATTTCCAGAATCAAATTCTTTTGCTATATCTCAAGTGGACACGTCTGAAGCTGGAACAATAACAGATCAAGTGGAAACTAAGGACACATCCAGTAGTCCAATTAAACCTGAAGAGAGTCCTCAAATATCTTCTGCCGAGATGGTTAAGGACGACGAAATATTACAAAAACGAAGAGGATCTGGCGACGTCCGAGCAAAAATAAAAATGCTGGAGGAGCAAAGTAGTAAATTGACACTGAAAGATATAAAAAAAAAGATAAAAGATGTTTTAGATTCAGAGGATGAGATGTCAAGTATGAGAGATGAAGAAATACTGCATGCTTCATCCGAGACTCTTAATCAGATAGACGACGAAGAATACCGATTAGAGTCAATTACCGAGCAAAGTGTAAAAGAGCAAGTAACTTCTTTTGGTGAAAAATTTTCCGAGCCAATAAATCTTCCTGTAGCCCATTCTACTCCAAAACATGTTGGCAAAAAAGTTGCGGAATTACAAAAAATTTTTTCGGCAGAGATTCAAGATGACGAGTTAAAATTTTCAGTTAATAATGTTATTCCAAAAGAAAAGCCTAAATCAAGTGAGCTTAAAATCACAGAACAAATGTTTGAGACTAAAATTAAGACAATCGATGCACAACCTTCTTCGGATCAACCTGAGGCAGAAGAATTTAGAAGCGTTAAAGATAGACGACATTTATTTGAAAAATTAATTTTAAGATCACAAGACGGCACTCCCACAAAAACAGTCAAAACCAAAAATGACTACATGGAAGACGAACTTCAAAGTTGTTTAGATTCAATAGAAAATCAAATTATAGTTGATGACATTGAAACAGTACCCATAGATATGACACAAAAACCAGTTCCACCAATTGACATACTAGAAGGGCCTTGCGAAGAACCCGTATGCATTAAAGTTTTCATTAAACCAAAATCATCAAAGGATCAGATGGAAGAAGAGCTAAAAAGTGGTTTATCTATAAAAGAAACATTAACTGAAGATAAAGTGACATCAGTAATCATATCAAAAATTCCAAGTTTACCAGAAGAAAATTTTGGTAAGAAGACCGTAAATATAAACCTTCATATCGAGCCAAAATCTGCAAAAGAACATAAAGAAGAAGAAATTGATAGTTGTTTAACTTTATTGGAAGAGCAGATAATAACAGACGACAAAAAACCAGTAACAAAAAGCTCATTTTTATCACTTCATGAGTTTCAGGAAGAATCAATGGTTCCCTGTAAAGAACCTCCATGTATTAAAGTTTGCGTAGAGCCAAAGATGCCTATACCACCCCCTACTTACACATTTAAGGAAGTGACGTTTATTAAAGAGTCAGCAAAACCAGACCACAAACAACCTAAAGAACTGGAGCCTAGTGTTGTAAAAAAAGAATTAAAGCAGTTTTTAGAAGATCAGCTTCATATTGTAAACTCTATGAGCGACAAAAAACTTGAGGTGTTTGAGGAACCATGCAGCAAAGTTACAATTAAGAATTTATCTCCCAGTAACCAGAAAGATACCTATAACAAAATTGAAAAAGAAAATAGTGAAACACACTCTCCCGTCGATATTAAAGGAGCAATTGTTGCACATACCAATCTTGTGTCTTTGAAAGCATTACCTGCTAAAATATTAAAGTTAAAGAATACAGTACAGGTAACAGATACACCTGAACAAAATGTTCCTAAAGATAATACGCACATAGACATTGTCAAGAAACCAAACGAAACCATAAAAGGTGAAATTTTTAACGGAAAGATGACGTCTGATACGGAAAATCATCTAGTTGCAGAAGAAAAAGTTCAAACTTCACCAAAGAAAACTCCACCTCAAAACCTTTTCGAGAAAGCATCAGATACAAAAATTCCAATAACAGAATCAGAGGTAAAAAAAATGGTATCAGAAGTCTTAGAAGCATCACAACAGCTGCGGAGAGAAATAAAAGAATTTAAACCCGATCTAACGCCAACACCTGAGGGTCAGCTGGTACAAGTCATTTGTCAAATAAAAGAACTGCAGAAAATCCATGAGGAAATACAAATGCAGGATACAATAGATAAAACTGTCCTTGAAAAATACAACAAGGAACTTAAAAATATTAAAGAATCTTTAGGGCACGTCGAACAAAAAAAATACATTGAAACAACAAATGCGCAAGTAGCTGAGGAGATCAAGAATCAAATCACGGATAACGTGATGGTAAACCAAGCAACATTGGATATGTACTCTTTAACTAAAGTTGACCAACACGATGGAGCAGAAATTTCTCCGTCCGAGAAAATAGTAAAAGACAGTAAGACAATTGACAACGCTAAAATCACCGAAATATTTATTAACAAAGAAATCGAAGATACTCAACAAGCGTCACATAGTAATTATAAAAGTGATAATCAAGTCCAATGTACCGGGAAAACTCAACCGATCGTAACGCAAAAAACTTTAGAAAAGGCTGAAAAACTTGACTCAACGGGTAAACACATTACCAATACCACTAGTAATGAAAATATTGTGAATAAAGAGGAAGAAGGCATTGTTAAAACAATTAACAGTCGTAAGTCACTAAGTACAGATAAAATTGAAACCAATAAAGAAGTGAAGAAAAAAGTCGACAAACTTGAGTCGCCAGACAAAGAAAAAACTGAAACGAAGAAAGAAAGCCTTGCTGCAAAAAAAACTAAAGTAGTTGTCAACTTTCCCGTTACTGAAGAAGTTGACAAACATTACTTTCCACCCAAGGAAAAATTAAGAATTGAAAAAGAGATAAACGAAAGCTTGATTGAAAAGAAAGCTAAACTCCAATTTGTCAAGTGTTTTGTTACTAAAAAAGTTGATAAACTTGACTCGCCGGTCAAGGATAAAATTGAAACAAAGGAAGAGGTAAAAGAAAGACTGGATAACAATGACACTAAAGTCATGGAACATGTTGACAAGTCTCCTGTTACTGACAAAGTTGAACTTGAGTCGCCAGTCAAGGTTAAAATTGAAACCAAGAAAGAGGTAAAGGAAAATTTGGATACAAAAGACACCAAGGACATGAAAGGAGTTGTCAAGTCTCCCATTACTACAAAATTTGAAAAGTTTGAGTCGCCAGTTACTGAAAACCTGAAGTTGTCAGTGAAGGATAAAATTGAACCCAGAGAAGAAATAAAAGAAATCTTGTATACAAAGGACATCAAGGTCATAGAAGCCATTGTCAAGTCTTCTGTTGCTAAAGCTCTGGCATCACCCGTCAAAGATAAAAGTAAAACCAATGAAAAGGCAAAAGAAAGCCTGCATACAAAGGACATCAAAGTCATAGAGGACGCTGTCAAATCTCCTGGTACTGAAAAACTTGAGACGCCAGTCAAGGATAAAATTAAGACCAAGGAAGAAGTAAAGTCAAGTCAAGTCAAGTCTCCTGATACTGAAAAACTTGAGTCGCCAGTCAAGGACAAAATTGAAACCAAAGAAGGGGAAACTGAAATCCTGGATGCTAAGGATACCAAAATCATAGAGGACATCGTCAAGTCTCCTTTTACTAAAAAAGTTGACAAATCTGAGTCGCCAGTCAAAGATAAAATTGAACCCAAGGAAAAGGCAAGAGAGAGCCTAGATACAAAGGCTACCAAAGTCATAGAAAACGTTGTCAGGTCTCCTGGTACTCAAAAAGGTAAGTCGCCAGTCAAGGACAAAATTGCAACCAAGGAAGTTGAAAAGGAAATCCTGGATACAAAGGACACCAAAATAATAGGGGACATAGTCAAGCCTCCTGTTACCGAAAAAGTTGAAAAATCTGAGTCCCCGGTCCAGGATAAAACTGAACCCAAGGAAGAGGCAAAAGAGAGCCTGGACACAAAGGCCAAAAAAATCAAAGAAGACGTTGTCAAGCCTCCTTGTACCGAAAAACTTGAGTCGCCAGTCAAGGATAAAATTGAAACCAAGGAAGAAAAAAAGGAAATCCTGGGTACAAAGGACACCAAAATCATAGAGGACATTGTCAAGTCTTCTGTTGCTAAGGCACTGGAATCGCCCGTCACAGACGAAAGTAAAACCAATGAAGAGGTAAAAGAAAGCCTGCATACAAAGGACGTCAAAGTCGTAGGGGACGCTGTCAAATCTCCTGGGACTGAAAAACTTGAGTCGCCAGTCAAGGACATAATTGAAACCAAGGAAGGGGAAACGGAAATCCTGGATGCAAAGGACACCAAAATCATAGAGGATATCGTTAAGTCTCCTGATACTAAAAAAGTTGACAAATCTGAGTCGCCAGTCAAGGATAAAACTGAAACAAAGAAAGAGGCAAAAGAGAGCCTGGACATAAAGGCCACCAAAGTCAAAGAAGACGTTGTCAAGTCTTTTTATACTATAAAACTTGAGTTGCCAGTCAAAGATAAAATAAAGCCCACGGAAGAGGTAAAAGAAAGTCTGCATACAAAGAATATCAAAGTCCTAGAGGACGCTGTCAAGTCTGGTACTGGGAAACTTGAGTCGCCAGTCAAGGATAAAATTAAAACCAAGGAAGAGGTAAAGGAAAGCTTGGATACAAAAGACACCAAAGTCATCGACGAAGTTGTAAAGTCTCCTGTTTATGAAAAAGTTGACAAACTTGACTCGACAGTCAAGAATAAAATTAAAACGAAAGAAGAGGTAAAAGAAAGACTGGATATAAAAGACACCAAAGTCATGGACGAAGTTTTAAAGTCTTCTGTTTCTGAAAGAGTTGACAAACTTGACTCGCCAGTCAGGGAAAAAATTGAAACCAAGGAAGAGGTAAAAGAAATACTGGATATAGAAGACAATAAAGTCATGGAAGACGTTGACAAGTCTCCTGTGACTGACAAATTTAAACTTAATTCGCCAGTCAAGGATAAAACTGAACCCAAGGAAGAGGAAAACGAGAGCCTGGACACAAAGGCCACTAAAGTCATAGATAACGCTGTCAAGTCTCCTGGTACTAAAGAGTCACCAGTCAAGGAGGATAAAATTAAAACCAAGGAAGAAGAAAAGGAAATGCTGGATGCAAAGGACACCAAAATCATAGAGGACATTGTCAAATATCCTGTTACGAAAAAAGTTGACAAATCTGAGTCGCCAGTCAAAGATAAAACTGAACCCAAGAAAGAGGCAAAAGAGAGCCTGGATTCAAAGGCTACCAAAATCAAAGAAGACGTTGTCAAGCCTCCTTGTACCGAAAAACTTGAGTCGCCAGTCAAGGATAAAATTAAGACAAAAGAAGAGGTAAAAGAAATTTTGCATACAAAGGATATCAAAGTCATAGACGACGCTGTCAAATCTCCTGGTACTGAAAAACTTGAGTCGCCAGTCAAGGATACAATTGAAACCAAGGAAGAAGAAAAGGAAATCCTGGATGCAAAGGACACCCCAATCATAGAGGACATTTTCAAGTCTCCTGAACCCAAGAAAGAGGCAAAAGAGAGTCGGGACACCAAGGCCACCAACGTCATAGAGGACGCTGTCAAGTCTGCTGGTACTGAAAAACTTAAGTCGCCAGTCAAGGATAAAATTAAGACCAAGGAAGAGGTAAAAGAAATACTGCATACAAAGGATATCAAAGTCATAGACGACACTCTCAAATCTTTTGGTACTGAAAAACTTGAGTCGCCAGTAAAGGATAAAATTGAAACCAAGGAACAAAAAAAGGAAATCCTGGATGCAAAGCAAACGAAAATCATAGAGGACTTTGTCAAGTTTCCTGTTACTGAAAAAGTTTACAAATCAGAATCGCCAATCAAGGATAAAATTACAACCAAGGAAGAGGTAAAAGAAATCCTGGACGTTGTCAAGTCTCCTTGTACTGAAAAACTTAAGTCGCCAATTAAGGATAAAATTGAAACCAAAGAAGAGGTAAAAGAGAGCCTGGACACAAAGGACACCAAAGTCATGGGAGGTATTGCCCAGTCACCTATTCCTGAAAAGCTTGAGTTGCCAGTCAAGAATAAAATTAAGACCAAGGAAGAGGTAAAAGAAATTTTTCATACAAAGGATTTCAAAATCATAGACAACGCTGTCAAATCTCCTGGTACTGAAAAATTTGAGTCGCCAGTCAAGAATAAAATTGAAACCAAGGAAGAAAAAAAAATCCTGGATACAAAGAAAACCAAAATCATAGAGGAGATATTCAAGTCTCCTGTTACTGGAAAAATTAACAAATCCGAGTCGCCAATCAAAGACAAAATTGAAACCAAAGAAGAGGTAAAAGAAGGCCTGAACTCGAGGGCTACAAATATCATAGAAGACGTTGTCAAGTCTCCTTGTACTGAAAAAATTAAGTCGACAGTCAAGGACAAATTTGAACCTAAACAAGAGGCAAAAGAGAGCCTGGAAACAAAGGACACCAAAACCATGGGAGATATTGTCCAGTCACCTGTTACTGAAAAGCTTGAGTCGCCAGTCAAGGATAAAATTAAGACCAAGGAAGAGGTAAAAGAAATTCTGAATACAAAGGACATCAAAGTCATAGACGACGCTGTCAAATCTCTTGATACTGAAAAACTTGAGTCGTCAGTTAAGGATAAAATTGAAACAAAGGGAGAAGAAAAGGAAATCCTGGATGCAAAGGACACAAAAATCATAGAGGACATTGTCATGTCTCCCGTTACTGAAAAAGTTAACAAATCTGAGTCGCCAGTCGAGGACAAAACTAAACCTAAAAAAGAGGCACAAGAGAGCTTGAACACAAAGACCTCTAATGTCATAGAGGACGCTGTCAAGTCTTCTGGTACTGAAAAACTTAAGTCGCCAGTCAAGGATAAAATTGAAACCAAGGTAGAAGAAAAGGAAATCCTGGAAGCAAAGGACACCAAAATCCAAGAGGACATTGTCAAGTCTCCTGTTACTGAAAAAGTTTACAAATCTGAGTCGCCAATCAAGGATATAATTGAAATCAAAGAAGAGGTAAAGGAAAGCCTGAACTCAAGGGCTACCAAAATCATAGAAAACGTTGTCAAGTCTCCTTGTACTGAAAACCTTAAGTCGGCAATCAAGGATAAAATTAAGATCAAAGAAGAGGTAAAAGAAACTCTGCATTTAAAGGATATCAAAGTCATAGACAACGCTGTCAAATCTCCTGGTACTGAAAAACTTGATTCGCCATTCAAGGATAAAATTGAAACCAAGAAAGAAGAAAAGGAAATCCTGGATGCAAAGGACATCAAAATCATAGAGGACATTGTCAAGACTCCTGTAACTGAAAAAGTTGAAAAATCTGATTCTCCAATCAAGGATAAAATTGAAAACAAAGAAAAAGTTAAAGAAAGCCTGGACACAAAGGACACCAAAGTCATGGAAGATATTGTCCAGTCTCCTGTTACTGAAAAATTTGTGTCGAAGGTCAAGGATAAAACTGAAACCAAAGAAGCAGAAAAGAAATTCCAGGATCCAAAAGACCCCAAAATCATAGAGTTCACTGTCAAGTCTCCTGTTACTAAAAAATTTGACAAATCTCAGTCGCCAATCAAGGATAAAATTGAAACCAAAGAAGAGATAAAAGAAAGCCTGGCCACAAAGGACATCAAAGTCATGGAAGATATTGTCCAGTCACCTGTTACTCAAACAGTTGAGTCGGAAGTCAAGGACAAAACTGAATCCAAGGAAGAGAAAAAGAAAATCCAGGATAAAATAGACCCCAAAATCATAGAGGACGTCAAGTCTCCTGTTTCTGAAAAATTTTACAAATCTGAATCGCCAATCCAGGATAAAATTGAAACCAAAGAAGAGTTAAAACAAAGCCTGGACACAAAGGAAACCAAAGTCATAGAAGACGTTGTCAAGCGTCCTTGTACTGAAAAACTTAAGTCGCCACTCAAGGATACAATTGAAACCAAGAAACAAGAAAAGGAAATCCTGGATGCAAAGGACACCAAAATCATAGAGGGCATTGTCAAGTCTCCTGTTACTGAAAAATTTTACAAATCAGAGTCGCCAATCAAGGATAAAATTGAAACCAAAGAAGAGGTAAAAGAAAGCCTGGAGACAAAAGAAATCAAAGTCATGGAAGACGTTGTCAAGCCTCCTTGTACTGAAAAACTTGAGTCTCCAGTCAAGGATAAAATGAAGACAAAGGAAGAGGTAAAAGAAATTCTGTATACAAAAGATATCAAAGTCACAGACGACGGTATCAAATCTCCTGGTACTGAAAAACTTGAGTCGCCAGTCAAGGATACAATTGAAACCAAGGAACAAGAAAAGGAAATCCTGGATGCAAAGGTTACCAAAATCATAGAGGGCATTGTCAAGTCTCCTGTTACTGAAAAATTTTACAAGTCAGAGTCGCCAATCAAGGATAAAATTGAAACAAGAGAAGAGGTGAAAGAAAACCTGGACTCAAGGGCTACCAAAATCATAGAAGACGTTGTCAAATCTCCTTGTACTGAAAAAATTAAGTTGCCAATCAAGGATAAAACTGAAACCAAAGAAGTGGTAAAAGAAAGCCTGAACACAAAGGACATCAAAGTCATGGAAGATATTGTCCAGTCACCTGTTACTGAAAAAGTTAAGTCGGAAGTCAAGGATAAAACTGAAACTAAGGAAGAGAAAAAGAAAATACAGGATACCAAAGACCCCAAAATCATAGAGGACTTTGTCATGTCTCCTGTTACTGAAAAACTTGACAAATCTGAATCGGTAGTCAAGGACAAAACTGAAACCAAAGAAGTGGTAAAAGAAAGCCTGGACACAAAGGACATCAAAGTCATGGAATATATTGTCCAGTCACCTGTTACTGAAAAAGTTAAGTCGGAAGTCAAGGACAAAACTGTATCCAAGAAAGGGGAAAAGAAAATCCACGATACAAAAGACCCCAAAATCATAGAGGACATTGTCAAGGCTCCTGTTAAAAAAGTTAACAAATCTGAGTCGCTAGTCAAGGACAGAACTGAACCTAAAGAGGCAAAAGAGAGCCTGGACACAAAGGACACCAAAGTCATGGGAGATATTGTTCAGTCACCTGTTACTGAAAAGCTTGAGTCGCCAGTTAAGGAAAAAATTAGGACCAAGGAAGAGGTAAAAAATATTTTGCATACAAAGGATTTCAAAATCATAGACAACGCTGTCAAATCTCTTGGTACTGAAAAACTTGAGTCGTCAGTTAATGATAAAACTGAAACCAAGGAAGAAGAAAAGGATATCCTGGATACAAAGGACACAAAAATCATAGAGGACGTTGTCATGTCTCTCGTTACTGAAAAAGTTGACAAATCTGAGTCGCCAGTTAAGGACAAAACTAAGCCTAAAAAAGAGGCAAAAGTGAGCTTGGACACAAAGACCCCTAAAGTCATAGAGGACGCTGTTAAGTCTTCTGGAACTGAAAAACTTAAGACGCCAGTCAACGATAAAATTGAAACCAAGGTAGAAAAAAAGGAAATCCTGGAAGCAAAAGACACCAAAATCATAGAGGATATAGTCAAGTCTCCTGTTAATGAAAAAGTTTACAAATCTGAGTCGCCAATCAAGGATATAATTGAAACCAAAGAAGAGGTAAAAGAAAGCTTGGACACAAAGGACATCAAAGCCATAAAAGATATTGTCCAGTTAGCTGTTACTGAAAAAATTGAGTCGCCAGTCCAGGATACAAATAAAACCAAGGAAGAAGAAAAGGAAATCCAGGATACAAAGGAAATCAAAGTTGTCGAGGACAGTGTCAAGTCTCCTGTTACTGAAAAAGTTTACAAATCTGAATCGCCAATTCAGGATAAAATTGAAACCAAAGAAGAGGTAAAACAAAGCCTGGACACAAAGGAAACCAAAGTCATAGAAGACGTTGTCAAGTCTCCTTGTACTGAAAAACTTAAGTCGCCTATCAAGGATAAAATTGAAACCAAAGAAGAGGTTAAAGAAATTCTGCATACAAAGGATATCAAAGTCATAAACGACGGTATCAAATCTCCTGATACTAAAAAACTTGAGTCGCCAGTCAAGGATACAATTGAAACCAAAGAACAAGAAAAGGAAATCCTGGATGCAAAGGACACCAAAATCGTCGAGGATATTGTCAAGTCTCCTGTTAACGAAAAAGTTTACAAATCTGAGTTGCCAATCAAGGATATAATTGAAACCAAAGAAGAGGTAAAAGAAAGCCTGGACACAAAGGACATCAAACCCATAAAAGATATTGTCCAGTCAGCTGTTACCGAAAAAATTGAGTCGCCAGTCCAGGATACAAATAAAACCAAGGAAGAAGAAAAGGAAATCCTGGATGCAAAGGATATCAAAGTTATCGAGGACAGTGTCAAGTCTCCTGTTACTGAAAAAGTTTACAAATTTGAATCGCCAATTCAGGATAAAATTGAAACCAAAGAAGAGATAAAAGAATGCCTGGACTCAAGGGATACCAAAATCATAGAAGACGTTGTCAAGTCTCCTTGTACTGAAAAACTTAAGTCGCCAATCAAGGATAAAATTGAAACCAAAGAAGAGGTAAAAGAAAGCCGGGACACAAGGGAAACTAAAGTCATCGAAGACGTTGTCAAGCCTCCTTGTACTAAAAAACTTGAGTCGCCAGTCAAGGATAAAATTAAGACAATGGAAGATGTAAAAGAAATTCTGCATACAAAGGATATCAAAGTCATAGACGACGGTATCAAATCTCCTGGTACTGAAAAACTTGAGTCGCCAGTCAAGGAAAGAATTAAAACCAAGGAACAAGAAAAGGAAATCCTGGATGCAAAGGACACCAAAATCATAAAGGACATTGTCAAGTCTCCTGTTACTGAAAAATTATACAAATCAGACTCGCCAATCAAGGATAAAATTGAAACCAAAGAAGAGGTGAAAGAAAGCCTGGACACAAAGGACATCAAAGTCATGGAAGATATAGTCCAATCACCTGTTACTCAAAAAATTGAATCGGAAGTCCAGGACAAAACTGAATCCAACGCAGAGGAAAAGAAAATTCAGGATAAAAAAGACTCCAAAATCATAGAGGACATTGTCAAGTCTCCTGCTACTGAAAAATTTTACAAATCTGAATCGTCAATCCAGGATAAAATTAAAACCAAAGAAGAGGTAAAAGAAAGTCTGGACACAAAGGAAACCAAAGTCATAGAAGACGTTGTCAAGCCTCCTTGTACTAAAAAACTTGAGGCGCCAGTCAAGGATAAAATTAAGACAAAGGAAGATGTAAAAGAAATTCTGCATACAAAGGATATCAAAGTCATAGGCGACGGTATCAAATCTCCCGGTACTAGAAAACTTGAGTCGCCAGTCAAGGAAACAATTGAAACCAAGGAACAAGAAAAGGAAATCCTGGATGCAAAGGACACCATAATCATAGAGGACATTGTCAAGTCTCCTGTTACTGAAAAATTTTACAAATCAGAGTCGCCTATCAAGAATAAAATTGAAACCAGAGAAAAGGTAAAAGAAAGCCTGGACACAAAGGATATCAAAGTCATGGAAGATATTGTCCAGTCACCTGTTACTCAAAAAGATGAGTCGGAAGTCAAGGACAAAACTGAATCCAAGGAAGAGGAAAAGAAAATCCAGGATACAAAAGACCCCGAAATCATAGAGGACTTTGTTAAGTCTTCTGTTACTGAAAAATTTTACAAATCTGAATCGCCTATTCAGGATAAAATTGAAACCAAAGAAGAGGTAAAAGAAAGCCTGGGCACAAAGGACACCAAAGTCATACAAGACGTTGTCAATCCTCCTTGCACTGAAACACTTGAGTCGTCAGTCAAGGATAAAATTAAGACAAAGAAAGAGATAAAAGAAATTCTTCACACAAAGGATATCAAAGTTATAGACGACGGTATCAAATCTCCTGGTACTGAAAAACTTGAGTCGCCAGTCAAGGATACAATTGAAACCAAGGAACAAGAAAAGGAAATATTGGATGCAAAGGACACCAAAATCATAGAGGACATTGTCAAGTCTCCTGTTACTGAAAAATTTGACAAATCTGAGTCGCCTGTCAAGGATAAAACTGAACCCAAGAAAGAGGCAAAAGAGAGTCTGCACACAAAGGCCACCACAGTCAAAAAAGACGTTGTCAAGTCTCCTTGTACTGAAAAACTTAAGTCGCCAGTCAAGGATAAAATTAAGACAAAGGAAGAGGTAAAAGATATTCTGCATACAAAGGATATCAAAGTCATAGACGAGGGTATCAAATCTTCTGGTAGTGAAAAGCTTGAGTCACCAGTCAAGGATTCAATTGAAACCAAGGAAGAAAGAAAGGAAATCCTCGATGCAAAGGAAATCAAAGTCATCGAGGACATTGTAAAGTCTCCTGTTACTGAAAAATTTTACAAATCAGAGCCGCCAATCAAGGATAAAACTGAAACCAAAGAAGAGGTAAAAGAAAGCCTGGACACAAAGGAAACTAAAGTCATGGAAGACGTTGTCAAGCCTCCTTGTACTGAAAAACCTGACTCGCCAGTCAAGGATAAAATTAAGACAAAGGACGAGGTAAAAGAAATTCTGCATACAAAGGATATCAAAGTCATAGACGACGGTATCAAATCTCCTGGTACTGAAAAACTTGAGTCGCCAGTCAAGGATACAATTGAAACCGAGGAACAAGAAAAGGAAATCCTGAAAGCAAAGGACACCAAAATCATAGAGGACATTGTCAAGTCTGCTGTTACTGAAAAATTTTACAAATCAGAGTCGCCAATCAAGGATAAAATTGAAACCAAAGAAGAGGTAAAAGAAAGCCTGGACTCAAGGACTATCAAAATCATAGAAGACGTTGTCAAATCTCCTTGTACTGAAAAAATTAAGTTGCCAATCAAGGATAAAACTGAAACCAAAGAAGTAGTAAAAGAAAGCCTGCACACAAAAGACACCAATGTCATGGGAGATATTGTCCAGTCACCTATTACTGGAAAACTTGAGTCGCCAGTCAAGGATAAAATTAAGACCAAGGAAGAGGTAAAAGAAATTCTGTCGTCAGTTAAGGATAAAATTGAAACCAAGGAGGAAGAAAAGGAAATCCTGGATGCAAAGGACACAAAAATCATAGAGGACATTGTCATGTCTCCCGTTATTGAAAAAGTTGACAAATCTGAGTCGCCAGTCAAGGACAAAACTAAACCTAAAGAAGAGGCAAAAGAGAACTTGGACACAAAGACCCCTAAAGTCATAGAGGACGCTGTCAAGTCTTCTGGTACTGAAAAACTTCAAGTCAAGGATAAAATTGAAACCAAGGTAGAAGAAAAGGAAATCCTGGAAGCAAAGGACCCCAAAATCATAGAGGACATTGTCAAGTCTCCTGTAGCTGAAAAATGTTACAAATCTGAATCGCCAATCAAGGATATAATTGAAACCAAAGAAGACGTAAAAGAAAGCCTGAACTCAAGGCCTACCAAAATCATAGAAGACGTTGTCAAGTCTCCTTGTACTGAAAAACTTAAGTCGACAATCAAGGATAAAATTGAAACCAAAGAAGTAAAAGAAAGCCTGGACACAAAGGACACCAAAGTCATAGAAGATATTGTCCAGTCTCCTGTTACTGAAAAATTTGAGTCGAAGGTCAAGGATAAAACTGAAACCAAAAAGGAAAAGAAAATCCAGGATCCAAAAGACCCCAAAATCATAGGGTTCATTGTCAAGTCTCCTGTTACTGAAAAAGTTGACAAATCTCAGTCGCCAATGAAGGATAAAATTGAAACCAAAGAAAAGGTAAAAGAAAGTCTGGACACAAAGGACATCAAAGTCATGGAAGATATTATCCAGTCACCTGTTACTGAAAAAATTGAGTCACCAGTCAAGGATAAAAGTGAAACCAAGGAAGAAGCAAAGGAAATCCTGGATGCAAAGGAAATCAAAGTCATCGAGGACATTGTCAAATCTCCTGTTACTACAAAATTTTACATATCTGAATCGCCAATCGAGGATAAAACTGAAACCAAAGAAGAGGTAAAAGAATACCTGGACTCAAGGGATACAAAAATCATAGAAGACGTTGTCAAGCGTCCTTGTACTGAAAAACTTGAGTCGCCAGTCATGGATAAAATTAAAACAAAAGAGGAGTTAAAAGAAATTCTGCATACCAAGGATATCAAAGTCATAGACGACGGTATCAAATCTCCTGGTACTGAAAAACTTAAGTCGCCAGTCAAGGATACAATTGAAACCAAAGAGCAAGAAAAGGAAATCCTAGATGCAAAGGACACCAAAATCGTAGAGGGCAATGTCAAGTCTCCTGTTACTGAAAAATTTTACAAATCAGAGTCGCCAATCAAGGATAAAATTGAAACCAAAGAAGAGGTAAAAGAATGCCTGGACTCAAGGGCTACCAAAATCATAGAAGATGTTGTCAAATCTCCTGTTACTAAAAAACTTGACAAATCTGAATCGGTAGTCGAGGACAAAACTGAACCTAAAGAAGAGGGAAAAGAGAGCCTGGACACAAAGGACACCAAAGTCATGGAAGATATTGTCCAGTCACCTGTTACTAAAACAGTTCGGTCGAAACTCAGGGATAACACTAAAACCAAGGAAGAGAAAAAGACAATTCAGGATACAAAGGACCCCAAAATCATAGAGGACATTGTCAAATCTCCTGTTACGGAAAAAGTTGACAAATCTGAGTCGCCAGTCAAGGATAAAACTAAACCCAAGAAAAAGGCAAAAGAGAGTCTGCACACAAAGTCCACCACTGTCATAGAAAACGTTGTCAAGTCTCCTTGTAGTGAAAAACTTAAGTCGCCTGTCAAGGATACAAATGAAACCAAGGAACAAGAAAAGGAAATCCTGGATGCAAAGGACGCCAAAATCATAGAGGAAATTGTGAAGTCTCCTGTTACTGAAAAGTTTTACAAATCAGAGTCGCCAATCAAGGACAGAATTGAAACCAAAGAAGAGGTGAAAGGAAGCCTGGACTCAAGGACTACCAAAATCATAGAAGGCGTTGTCAAATCTCCTTGTACTGAAAAAATTAAGATGCCAATCAAGGATAAAACTGAAACCAAAGAAGTGGTAAAAGAAAGCCTGGCCACAAAGGACATCAAAGTCATGGAAGATATTGTCCAGTCACCTGTTACTGAAAAAGTTAAGTCGGAAGTCAAGGACAAAACTAAATCCAAGAAAGAGGAAAAGAAAATCCACGATACAAAAGACCCCAAAATCATAGAGGACATTGTCAAGGCTCCTGTTAAAAAAGTTAACAAATCTGAGTCGCTAGACAAGGACAGAACTGAACCTAAAGAAAAGGCAAAAGAGAGCCTGGACACAAAGGACACCAAAGTCATGGGAGATATTGTCCAGTCACCTGTTACTGAAAAGCTTGAGTCGCCAGTTAAGGATAAAATTAAGACCAAGGAAGAGGTAAAAGAAATTCTGCATACAAAGGATTTCAAAGTCATAGACAACGCTGTCAAATCTCTTGGTAATGAAAAACTTGAGTCGTCAGTTAATGATAAAATTGAAACCAAGGAAGAAGAAAAGGAAATCCTGGATACAAAGGACACAAAAATCATAGAGGACGTTGTCATGTCTCCCGTTACTGAAAAAGTTGACAAATCTGAGTCGCCAGTCAAGGACAAAACTAAGCCTAAAGAAGAGGCAAAAGAGAGCTTGGACACAAAGACCCCTAAAGTCATAGAGGACGCTGTCAAGTCTTCTGGAACTGAAAAGCTTAAGACGCCAGTCAACGATAAAATTGAAACCAAGGTAGAAGAAAAGGAAATCCTGGAAGCAAAGGACACCAAAATCATAGAGGATATTGTCAAGTCTCTTGTTAATGAAAAAGTTTACAAATCTGAGTCGCCAATCAAGGATATAATTGAAACCAAAGAAGAGGTAAAAGAAAGCCTGGACACAAAGGACATCAAAGCCATAAAAGATATTGTCCAGTCACCTGTTGCTGAAAAAATTGAGTCGCCAGTCAAAGATAAAAATAAAACCAAGGAAGAAGAAAAGGAAATCCTGGATGCAAAGAAAATCAAAATTATCGAGGACAGTGTCAAGTCTCCTGTTAATGAAAAATTTTACAAATCTGAATCGCCAATTCAGGATAAAATTGAAACCAAAGAGGTAAAACAAAGCCTGGACACAAAGGAAACCAAAGTCATAGAAGACGTTGTCAAGCCGCCTTGTCCTGAAAAACATGAGTCGCCAGTCAAGGATAAAATTAAAATAAAGGAAGAGCTAAAAGACATTCTGCATACAAAGGATATCAAAGTCATAGACGACGGTATCAAATCTCCTGATACTGAAAAACTTGAGTCGCCAGTCAAGGATACAATTGAAACCAAAGAACAAGAAAAGGAAATCCTGGATGCAAACGACACCAAAATCGTCGAGGACATTGTCAAGTCTCCTGTTACTGAAAAATTTTACAAATCAGATATACCAATCAATGATAAAATTAAAACCAAAGAAGAGATAAAAGAATGCCTGTACTCAAGGGATACCAAAATCATAGAAGACGTTGTCATGTCTCCTTGTACTGAAAAACTTAAGTCGCCAATCAAGGATAAAATTGAAACCAAAGAAGAGGTAAAAGAAAGCCTGGACACAAAGGACATCAAAATCATGAAAGGTATTGTCCAGTCAGCTGTTACTGAAAAAGTTGAGTCGGAAGTCAAGGACAAAACTGAATCCAAGGAAGAGGAAAAGAAAATCCAGGATACAAAAGACCCCAAAATCATAGAGGACATTGTCAAGTCTCCTGTTACTGAAAAATTTTACAAATCTGAATCGCCAATCCAGGATAAAATTGAAACCAAAGAAGAGGTAAAAGAAAGCCTGGACACAAAGGAAACCAAAGTCATAGACGACGTTGTCAAGCCACCTTGTACTAAAAAACTTGAGTCGCAAGTCAAGGATAAAATTAAGACAAAGGAAGATGTAAAAGAAATTCTGCATACAAAGGATATCAAAGTCATAGACGACGGTATCAAATCTCCTGGTACTGAAAAACTTGAGTCGCAAGTCAAGAAAAGAACTAAAACCAAGGAACAAGAAAAGGAAATCCTGGAAGCAAAGGGCACCAAAATCATAGAGGATATTGTCAAGTCTCCTGTTAATGAAAAAGTTTACAAATCTGAGCCGCCAATCAAGGATATAATTGAAACCAAAGAAGAGGTAAAAGAAAGCCTGGACACAAAGGACATCAAAGCCATAAAAGATATTGCCGAGTCACCTGTTACTGAAAAAATTGAGTCGCCAGTCAAGGATAAAAATAAAACCAAGGAAGAAGAAAAGGAAATCCTGGATGCAAAGGAAATCAAAGTTATCGAGGACAGTGTCAAGTCTCCTGTTACTGAAAAATTTTACAAATCTGAATCGCCAATTCAGGATAAAATTGAAACCAAAGAAGAGGTAAAACAAAGCCTGGACACAAAGGAAACCAAAGTCATAGAAGATGTTGTCAAGCCTCCTTGTCCTGAAAAACTTGAGTCGCCAGTCAAGGATAAAATTAAAATAAAGGAAGAGGTAAAAGAAATTCTGCATACAAAGGATATCAAAGTCATAGACGACGGTATCAAATCTCCTGATACTGAAAAACTTGAGTCGCCAGTCAAAGACACAATTGAAACCAAAGAACAAGAAAAGGAAATCCTTGTTGCAAAGGACACCAAAATCGTCGAGGACATTGTCAAGTCTCCTGTTACTGAAAAATTTTACAAATCAGAGTCGCCAATCAAGGATAAAATTGAAACCAAACGAGAGATAAAAGAATGCCTGGACTCAAGGGATACCAAAATCATAGAAGACGTTGTCAAGTCTCCCTGTACTGAAAAACTTAAGTCGCCAATCAAGGATAAAATTGAAACCAAAGAAGAGGTAAAAGAAAGCCTGAACACAAAGGACATCAAAATCATGAAAGGTATTGTCCAGTCAGCAGTTACTGAAAAAGTTGAGTTGGAAGTCAAAGAAAAAACTGAATCCAACGCAGAGGAAAAGAAAATCCAGGATAAAAAAGACCCCAAAATCATAAAAGACATTTTCAAGTCTCCTACTACTGAAAAATTTTACAAATCTGAATCGTCAATCCAGGATAAAATTCAAACCAAAGAAGAGGTAAAAGAAAGTATGGACACAAAGGAAACCAAAGTCACAGAAGACGTTGTTAAGCCTCCTTGTACTAAAAAACTTGAGTCGCCAGTCAAGGATAAAATTAAGACAAAGGAAGATGTAAAAGAAATTCTGCATACAAGGGATATCAAAGTCATAGGCGACGGTATCAAATCTCCCGGTACTAGAAAACTTGAGTTGCCAGTCAAGGATACAATTGAAACCAAGGAACAAGAAAAGGAAATCCTGGATGCAAAGGACACCAAAATCATAGAAGACATTGTCAAGTCTCCTGTTTACAAATCAGAGTCGCCTATCAAGGATAAAATTGAAACCAAAGAAGAGGTAAAAGAAAGCCTGGACACAAAGGACATCAAAATCATGAAAGGTATTGTCCAGTCAGCTGTTACTGAAAAAGTCGAGTTGGAAGTCAAAGACAAAACTGAATCCAACGCAGAGGAAAAGAAAATCCAGGATAAAAAAGACCCCAAAATCATAAAAGACATTGTCAAGTCTCCTACTACTGAAAAATTTTACAAATCTGAATCGTCAATCCAGGATAAAATTGAAACCAAAGAAGAGGTAAAAGAAAGTCTGGACACAAAGGAAACCAAAGTCACAGAAGACGTTGTTAAGCCTCCTTGTACTAAAAAACTTGAGTCGCCAGTCAAGGATACAATTAAGACAAAGGAAGATGTAAAAGAAATTCTGCATACAAAGGATATCAAAGTCATAGGCGACGGTATCAAATCTCCCGGTACTAGAAAACTTGAGTTGCCAGTCAAGGATACAATTGAAACCAAGGAACAAGAAAAGGAAATCCTGGATGCAAAGGACACCAAAATCATAGAGGACATTGTCAAGTCTCCTGTTTACAAATCAGAGTCGCCTATCAAGGATAAAATTGAAACCAAAGAAGAGGTAAAAGAAAGCCTGGACACAAAGGATATCAAAGTCATGGAAGATATTGTCCAGTCACCTGTTACTCAAAAAGTTGAGTCGGAAGTCAAGGACAAAACTGAATCCAAGGAAGAGGAAAAGAAAGTCCAGGATACAAAAGACCCCGAAATCATAGAGGACTTTGTCAAGTCTTCTGTCACTGAAAAATTTTACAAATCTGAATCGCCTATCCAGGATAAAATTGAAACCAAAGAAGAGGTAAAAGAAAGCCTGGACACAAAGGACACCAAAGTCATACAAGACGTTATCAAGCCTCCTTGTACTGAAACACTTAAGTCGTCAGTCAAGGATAAAATTAAGACAAAGAAAGAGATAAAAGAAATTCTTCACACAAGTGATATCAAATTCATAGACGACGGTATCAAATCTCCTGGTACTGAAAAACTTGAGTCGCCAGTCAAAGATACAATTGAAACCAAGGAACAAGAAAAGGAAATATTGGATGCAAAGAACACCAAAATCATAGAGGACATTGTCAAGTCTCCTGTTACTGAAAAATTTTACAAATCTGAGTCGCCAGTCAAGGATAAAACTGAACCCAAGAAAGAGGCAAAAGAGAATCTGCACACAAAAGCCACCACAGTCAAAAAAGACGTTGTCAAGTCTCCTTGTACTGAAAAACTTATGTCGGCAGTCAAGGATAAAATTAAGACAAAGGAAGAGGTAAAAGATATTCTGCATTTAAAGGATATCAAAGTCATAGACCACGCTGTTAAATCTCCTGGTACTAAAAAACTTGAGTCGCCATTCAAAAATAAAATTGAAATCAAGGAAGAAAAAAAGAATATCCTGGATGCAAAGGACATCAAAATCATAGAGGACATTGTCAAGTCTCTTGTACCTGAAAAAGTTGACAAATCTGATTCGCCAATCAAGGATAAAATTGAAACCAAAGAAGTAAAAGAAAGCCTGGACACAAAGGACACCAAAGTCATGGAAGATATTGTCCAGTCTCCTGTTACTGAAAAATTTGAGTCGAAGGTCAAGGATAAAACTGAAACCAAAGAGGAAAAGAAAATCCAGGATCCAAAAGACCCCAAAATCATAGAGTTTATTGTCAAGTCTCCTGTTACTGAAAAAGTTGACAAATCTCAGTCGCCAATGAAGGATAAAATTGAAACCAAAGAAGAGGTAAAAGAAAGTTTGGACACAAAGGACATCAAAGTCATGGAAGATATTGTTCAGTCACCTGTTACTAAAAAAATTGAGTCACCAGTCAAGGATAAAAGTGAAACCAAGGAAGAAGAAAAGGAAATCCTGGATGCAAAGGTAATCAAAGTCATCGAGGACATTGTCAAGTATCCTGTTACTACAAAATTTTACAAATCTGAATCGCCAATCCAGGATAAAATTGAAACCAAAGAAGAGGTAAAAGAATACCTGGACTCAAGGGATACTAAAATCATAGAAGACGTTGTCAAGCCTCCTTGTACTGAAAAACTTGAGTCGGCAGTCATGGATATAATTAAAACAAAGGAGGAGGTAAAAGAAATTCTGCATACCAAGGATATCAAAGTCATAGACGAGGGTATCAAATCTTCTGCTACTGAAAAGCTTGAGTCACCAGTCCAGGATTCAATTGAAACCAAGAAAGAAGGAAAGGAAATCCTCGATGCAAAGGAAATCAAAGTCATCGAGGACATTGTAAAGTCTCCTGTTACTGAAAAATTTTACAAATCAGAGCCGCCAATCAAGGATAAAACTAAAACCAAAGAAGAGGTAAAAGAAAGCCTGGACACAAAGGAAACCAAAGTCATGGAAGACGTTGTCAAGCCCCCTTGTACTGAAAAACCTGACTCACCAGTCAAGGATAAAATTAAGACAAAAGACGAGGTAAAAGAAATTCTGCATACAAAGGATACCAAAGTCATAGACGACGGTATCAAATCTCCCGGTACTGAAAAACTTGAGTCGCCAGTCAAGGATACAATTGAAACAGAGGGACAAGAAAAGGAAATCCTGAATGCAAAGGACACCAAAATCATAGAGGACATTGTCAGGTCTGCTGTTACTGAAATATTTTACAAATCTGAATCGCCAATCAAGGATATAATTGAAACCAAAGAAGACGTAAAAGAAAGCCTGAACTTAAGGCCCACCAAAATCATAGAAGACGTTGTCAAGTCTCCTTTTACTGAAAAACTTAAGTCGCCAATCAAGGATAAAATTAAGATCAAGGAAGAGGTAAAAGAAACTCTGCATTCAAAGGATATTAAAGTCATAGACCACGCCGTCAAATCTCCTGGTACTGAAAAACTTGAGTCGCCATTCAAGGATAAAATTGAAATCAAGGAAGAAAAAAAGAATATCCTGGATGCAAAGGACATCAAAATCATAGAGGACATTGTCAAGTCTCTTGTACCTGAAAAAGTTGACAAATCTGATTCGCCAATCAAGGATAAAATTGAAACCAAAGAAGTAAAAGAAAGCCTGGACACAAAGGACACCAAAGTCATGGAAGATATTGTCCAGTCTCCTGTTACTGAAAAATTTGAGTCGAAGGTCAAGGATAAAACTGAAACCAAAGAGGAAAAGAAAATCCAGGATCCAAAAGACCCCAAAATCATAGAGTTTATTGTCAAGTCTCCTGTTTCTGAAAAAGTTGACAAATCTCAGTCGCCAATGAAGGATAAAATTGAAACCAAAGAAGAGGTAAAAGAAAGTTTGGACACAAAGGACATCAAAGTCATGAAAGATATTGTTCAGTCACCTGTTACTAAAAAAATTGAGTCACCAGTCAAGAATAAAAGTGAAACCAAGGAAGAAGAAAAGGAAATCCTGGATGCAAAGGTAATCAAAGTCATCGAGGACATTGTCAAGTATCCTGTTACTACAAAATTTTACAAATCTGAATCGGCAATCCAGGATAAAATTGAAACCAAAGAAGAGGCAAAAGAATACCTGGACTCAAGGGATACTAAAATCATAGAAGACGTTGTCAAGCCTCCTTGTACTGAAAAACTTGAGTCGCCAGTCATGGATATAATTAAAACAAAGGAGGAGGTAAAAGAAATTCTGCATACCAAGGATATCAAAGTCATAGACGACGGTATCAAATCTTATGGTACTGAAAAACTTAAGTCGCCAGTCAAGGATACAATTGAAACCAAAGAACAAGAAAAGGAAATCCTAGATGCAAAGGACACCAAAATCGTAGAGGACAATGTCAAGTCTCCTGTTACTGAAAAATTTTACAAATCAGAGTCGCCAATCAAGGATAAAATTGAAACCAAAGAAGAGGTAAAAGAATGCCTGGACTCAAGGGCTACCAAAATCATAGAAGACGTTGTCAAATCTCCTTGTACTGAAAAAATTAAGTCGCCAATCAAGGATAAAACTGAAACCGAAGAAGTGATAAGAGAAAGCCTGGATACAAAGGACATCAAAGTCATGGAAGATATTGACCAGTCACCTGCTACTGAAAAACTTGAGCCGCCAGTCAAGGATAAAATTGAAACCAAGGAAGAGGAAAAGAAAATCCAGGGTACCAAAGACCCCAAAATCATAGAGGACATTGTCAAGTCTCCTGTTACTGAAAAACTTGACAAATTTGAGTCGCTAGTCAAGGACAAAACTGAACCTAAAGAAGAGGGAAAAGAGATCCTGGACACAAAGGACACCAAAGTCATGGAAGATATTGTCCAGTCACCTGTTACTGAAAAACTTGAGCCGCCAGTCAAGGATAAAGTTGAAACCAAGAAAGAAGAAAAAGAAATCCTGGATGCAAAGGACACCAAAATCATAGAGGACATTGTCAAGTCTCCTGTTACTGAAAAAGTTTACAAATCAGAGTCGCCAATCAAGGATAAAATTGAAACCAAAGACGAGGTAAAAGAAAGCTTAGACTCAAAGGACATCAAAGTCATGGAAGATATTGCCAAGTCTCCTGTTACTAAAAAAGTTGACAAATCTGAGTCGCTAGTCAAGGACAAAACTGAACTTAAAGTAGACACAAAAGAGAGCCTGGACACAAAGGACACCAAAGTCATAGAAGATATTGTCCAGTCACCTGTTACTGAAAAACTTGAGCCGCCAGTCAAGGATAAAGTTGAAGCCAAGAAAGAAGAAAAAGAAATCCTGGATGCAAAGGACATCAAAATCATAGAGGACGTTGTCACGTCTCCTGTTACAGAAAAACTTTACAAATCTGAGTCGCCAATCAAGGATAAAATTGAAACTAAAGAAAAGATAAAGGAAAGCCTGGACTTAAAGGCTGCCAAAATCATAGATGACGTGGTCAAGTCTCCTTATACTGAAAAACTTAGGTCGCCATCCAAGCATAAAATTAAGACCAAGGAAGACGTAACAGAAATTCTGCATACAAAGGATATCAAAGTCATAGACGACGCTGTCAAATCTTCTGGTACTGAAAAACTTGAGTCGCCAGTCAAGGATAAAATTGACATCAAAGAAGAGGTAAAAGTAACCCTGGACTCAAGGGATACCAAAATCATAGAAGACGTTGTCAAGTCTCCTTGTAATGAAACACCTAAGTCGTCAATCAAGGATAAAATTGAAACCAAAGAAAAGGTAAAAGAAAGCCTGGACACAAAGGACACCAAATTCATGGAAGATATTGTCCAGTCACCTGTTGTTGAAAATGTTGAGTTGGAAGTCAAGGACAAAACTGAAACCAAGGAAGAGGAAAAGAAAATCCAGGACACAAAAGACCCCAAAATCATAGAGGACATTGTCAAGTCTCCTGTTACTGAAAACCTTGACAAATTTGAGTCGGCAGTCAACGACAAAACTGAACCTAAAAAAGAGGCAAAAGGGAGCTTGCACACAAAGGCCTCCAAAGTCATAGAGGATGCTGTCAAGTCTCCTGGTATTGAAAAACTTAAGTCGCCAGTCAAGGATAAAATTAAGACCCAGGAAGAGGTAAAAGAAATTCAGTATACAAAGGATATCAAAGTCATAGACGACGCTGTCAAATCTCCTAGTACTGAAAAACTTGAGTCGCCAGTCAAGGATACAACTGAAACCAAGGAAGAAGAAAAGGAAATTCTGGATGCAAAGGACACCAAAATCATACAGAAAATTGTCAAATATCCTGTTACGAAAAAAGTTGACAAATCTGAGTCGCCAGTAAAGGATAAAACTAAACCCAAGAAAGAGGCAAAAGAGAGCCTGGACTCAAAGGCTCCCAAAATCATAGAAGACGTTGTCAAGCCTCCTTGTACTGAAAAACTTGAGTCGCCAGTCAAGGATAAAATCAAGACAAAGGATGAGGTAAAAGATATTCTACATACAAAGGATATCAAAGTCATAGACGACGCTGTCAAATCTCCTGATACTGAAAAACTTGAGTCGCCAGTCAAGAATACAATTGAAACCAAGGATGAAGAAAAGGAAATCCTGGATGCAAAGGACACCAAAATCATAGAGGCCATTGTCAAGTCTCCTGAACCCAAGAAAGAGGCAAAAGAGAGTCTGGACACAAAGGCCACCAAAGTCATAGAGGACGCTGTCAAGTCTCCTGGTACTGAAAAACTTGAGTCGCCAGTCAAGGATAAAATTAAGACAAAGGAAGAGATAAACGAAATTCTGCATACAAAGGATATTAAAGTCATAGACGGCGCTGTCAAATCTCCTGGTACTGAAAAACTTGAGTCGCCAATTAATGCTAAGATTCAAATCAGAGAAGAGGTAAAAGAGAGCCGGGACTCAAGGGATACCAAAATCATAGAAGACGTTGTCAAGCCTCCTTGTACTAAAAAACTTGAGTCGCCAGTCAAGGATAAAATTAAGAGAAAGGAAGATGTAAAAAAACTTCTGCATACAAAGGATATCAAAGTCATAGGCGACGGTATCAAATCTCCTGGTACTGAAAAACTTGAGTCGCCAGTCAAGAATACAATTGAAACCAACGAACAAGAAAAGGAAATCCTGGATGCAAAGGACACCAAAATCATAGAGGACATTGTCAAATCCCCTGTTACTGAAAAATTTTACAAATCAGAGTCGCCTATCAAGGATAAAATTGAAACCAAAGAAGAGGTAAAAGAAAGCCTGGACACAAAGGATATCAAAGTCATGGAAGATATTGTCCAGTCACCTGTTACTCAAAATGTTGAGTCGGAAGTCAAGGACAAAACTGAATCCAAGGAAGAGGAAAAGAAAGTCCAGGATACAAAAGACCCCGAAATCATAGAGGACATTGTCAAGTCTTCTTTTACTGAAAAATTTAACAAATCTGAATCGCCTATCCAGGATAAAATTGAAACCAAAGAAGAGGTAAAAGAAAGCCTGGACACAAAGGAAACTAAAGTCATACAAGACGTTGTCAAGCCTACTTGTACTGAAACACTTGAGTCGCCAGTCAAGGATAAATTTAGGACAAAGAAAGAGATAAAAGAAATTCTTCACAAAAAGGATATAAAAGTCATAGACGACGGTATCAAATCTCCTGGTACTGAAAAACTTGAGTCGCCAGTCAAGGATACAATTGAAACCAAGGAACAAGAAAAGGAAATATTGGATGCAAAAGACACCAAAACAATAGAGGACATTGTTAAGTCTCCTGTTACTGAAAAATGTTACAAATCTGAGTCGCCTGTCAAGGATAAAACTGAACTCAAGAAAGAGGCAAAAGAGAGTCTGCACACAAAGGCCACCACAGTCAAAAATGACGTTGTCAAGTCTCCTTGTGCTAAAAAACTTAAATCGCCAGTCAAGGATAAACTTAAGACAAAGGAAGAGGTAAAAGATATTCTGCATACAAAGGATATCAAAGTCATAGACGATGGTATCAAATCTTCTGGTACTGAAAAGCTTGAGTCGCCAGTCAAGGATTCAATTGAAACCAAGGAAGAAAGAAAGGAAATCCTGGAAGCAAAGGAAATCAAAGTCATCGAGGACATTGGAAAGTCTCCTGTTACTGAAAAAATTTACAAATCAGAGCCGCCAATCAAGGATAAAACTGAAACCAAAGAAGAGGTAAAAGAAAGCCTGGACACAAAGGAAACCAAAGTCATGGAAGACGTTGTCAAGCCTCCTTGTACTGAAAAAGCTGAGTCGCCAGTCAAGGATAAAATTAAGACAAAGGAAGAGGTAAAAGAAATTCTGCATACAAAGGATATCAAATTCATAGACGACGGTATCAAATCTCCTGGTACTGAAAAACATGAGCCGCCAGTCAAGGATACAATTGAAACCGAGGGACAAGAAAAGAAAATCCTGAATGCAAAGGACACCAAAATCATAAAGGACATTGTCAAGTCTCCTGTTACTGAAAAATTTTACAAATCAGAGTCGCCAATCAAGGATAAAATTGAAACCAAAGAAGAGGTAAAAGAAAGCCTGGACTCAAGGGCTATCAAAATCATAGAAGACGTTGTCAAATCTCCTTGTACTGAAAAAATTAAGTTGCCAATCAAGGATAAAACTGAAACCAAAGAAGTGGTAAAAGAAAGCCTGCACACAAAGGACACCAATGTCATGGGAGATATTGTCCAGTCACCTATTACTGGAAAGCTTGAGTCGCCAGTCAAGGATAAAATTAAGACCAGGGAAGAGGTAAAAGAAATTCTGCATACAAAGAATTTCAAAGTCATAGACAACGCTGTCAAATCTCTTGGCACTGAAAAACTTGAGTCGTCAGTTAAGGATAAAATTAAAACCAAGGAGGAAGAAAAGGAAATCCTGGATGCAAAGGACACAAAAATCATAGAGGACATTGTCATGTCTCCCGTTATTGAAAAAGTTGACAAATCTGAGTCTCCAGTCAAGGACAAAAGTAAATTTAAAGAAGAGGCAAAAGAGAGCTTCGACACAAAGACCCCTAAAGTCATAGAGGACGCTGTCAAGTCTTCTGGTACTGAAAAACTTAAGTCGCCAGTCAAGGATAAAATTGAAACCAAGGTAGATCTTGATCAAGTTAAGTCGGCTGTGACAGATTCTCCTACACTGGAGCTTGAACCACAAAAGTCGTTCCTACAAGCCGAAAAATCACCTTTTGGGGAATCTTCTAAACCAGAATGTAGCAAATCGGCTGTGATTGACTCTCCTACAATAGATATTAATAAGCTAAAATATCCTATAGAGGATTTAAAATCACCTTTCGAAGAATCTCCTAAAGCGGAGCATAAAATAACCAAGTGCCATGTAAACAAGGTCCCAATGACAAAGTCTGATCGACCAAAATCCCAAGTGGATGCTTCAGATTCAAACTTTGCAGATAGCCCCGAAGTAGATCTTGCGTCCACTGTGACAGATTCTCCTACACCAGAGATTAAAAAGTCAAGGTCTTTCTTAGAATCTCAAAAACTACCTCTTAATAAATCTTCCAAAGCAGAAGATGGCCAAATGACATCCATCGTAATCGATAGTGTTCTAAAAGAGCTTGACAAACGAAAATCTCCTGTAAAGGCTCCAAAATCACCACCTCTTGCAAAATCTCTTCAGACAAAACTCTATAAAACAAAGACTCTTGTAAATGAGACTTCTACTATGGATTTTGAAAAACCAAAACTCTCTCTTCGGAAATCGTCAAAGGCAGGAGTTGACAAAAGTAAATCCTCTATGATCGAAACCCATACAATAAATCTTGTTAAAATGGGATCTTTTGAAGATTCTCTAAATTCACCTGTTATGAAATCTTCTAAAGCAGAACTTGGAAAGCCCAAAATTGCCATTCAGCCATTTGATAAAAAAGAAAATATTATTAATAAAACAACATTTAATGACAGTGTAAAGTCTGGCGAAAATATTATAAAAAGCAAAAAAAATATTGACTTAAGCAATCAACCACACACAAAAGTGATTACCCGTTGTGAAATCAAAAACAAAGGGCAAGCTTGCGTTGAAAAGTATACAACGAAAAGAAGAAGCAAACGTTTAGCAGATTTAACAAGCCAAAGTTCATCTAGCCTTGAATTGGATGAAAATAAAAAAGATAAATTTAAACAAGATAAAAGTTTAAAAAGAGAATCCAGCAAGCCACTTTTAAACAAAAAAACAAGTAGTACAACTGCTGTCGTATCTACAGAAAGTAAACACATTGCTAAAAAGCCAATAAGCATGGTTCTATATACTTCTCAAAGAGGACAAAGTAATGCTGCCTCAAATAAAGTCTATGACAGCAAAATTTTTGCCACAAAAACCCAGCAATCGCCAAGAAAATTATCGCAGACATCCAAACCAGCCCATAGATATAGGTCAGTGATTCTAAACGAGCGTAAAAAAGACCTAAAATTATCCCCTACAAGTATAACAATGGAAGATGACGTTCTGAAAATTACTTTAGAAGATTCTACGTTCAGAACTAAAAGAAATGGAAAAGTTACGAAGAAAACAAATGAATCGTTTAGTACCCCCCGTAAAAGAATTACAAAAACGGGAGCTTCAAGTGAGGCAGATATAAGTTCTGAGGAAGAAAAAGAAAAGTCAAAAACTGGTAGTCCAAAAATTCTATGCAGAGGTACCAAAATAAGAAGTCAAGGGTCATCTATACCCAACATTCTCAAAAAATCTACCGAAGTTAAAAAATTTAATAAAGAAAGCTTGCCGCACCCTTTGGAGGCAAAAGAAAGCATTCAAAAGTCACACGTGACCACTATACCGGTTAGAAAGCAAGGCTACATGCAATCCACTTTATCCCGAAATCTGAAAATTGATAGATCTGCTACGCCACCAAAACTTATCAAAGATAAAAAGGAAACAGACAACATAAATGAAACACTTAAAGCTAAAGAAAAAATATATTTAAATAAAAATCAGTCAGTGACATCACAACAAAAAGACCTAACAACAAAGATAATTACCAGCAAAACTACACTTAAAAAAGAATTTACCAAAGATATGTCTAGAGATATTTCTACAATCAAGTCACCACTCAGATCGTCAATATTGATGGTTAAAAAAAGTTTGGATAACAAAGTAATGGAACAGTCAAAGAAAACAACTTTCGCTTCCGATCATTTCACCAAAACCTACTCACTTGATTCCGAAGTTTTACACCATAAAATGTCCCCAACTATTATAGTCTTTGATAGGCAACCCGAATTGACACAAACCAAACTAGATAAATTTGATTTAATATCCATCCGTAAAGCTAGTCCGTCTCCAACTAAACTAAAACGCACAATTTTAAGCGAACACAAAAAACTACCATCCAACTTTGTCGAAAAACCGTCCTCCAAATCGGATTCCGACAAAACCGTCCAATTTTCTGACCGTGTACGCAGCCAATCCGTTGCTTCTGCCCATCATCCTGATATTAAGCAGGAACGAAACGTAATAAGTCCCTGCTCTTTACCCGGTAGTCCTATAAGAAGGGTCCGGTCCGCTAATGGTTCACACAGTCACAGTGTTGTAACATCCGAGGTTTTCACAAAGACAATGGGCCACACAGGATCAATAGAAGTTATCTACAGACAACCGTATGAAAATATTAGACGAGTAGCTTCAATACTGAAAAACGAAACTGAAACTTCACTGATAGATACAACTGATTCCAGTCTGTCTGAATCTGTTGCTTTGCCCAGTTCACCCTCAGATCATGACGTTAGCTCGGACCTTAATGGTAAAATAAAACCAATTTCTCCGACTTCACCATGGCACAGAAAATCTTTGGAAAACGCACATAGAATTTCGGATTTGGCTACTCTGGCAACGAAAACTGAGTCCGCTTATTATCAGGAGATAATTAAAGCGGAAATATTGACTTCTAAAGAAGATGCAAGCTTATCACTAGCAAGACAAATGGTAATGTCTCAATACGACGAAATTTCAGATAAAATTAAAGAAGGTCAATCAGGAGTGCAGAAATCAGATTTTCAAATGGTAGTACCTGAAGAGAAATCACCTTTTGAGGCGATAAGTAATAATCGACTTCCTGAAAAACTTAAAGAGGGACAATACATTTTACAAAAATCTGAATCCCAAAAATCCGAAGAAAGACTATCTCCTATACTTCAAGTAGAGGCCGTATCGCCACAAAGAAACAAATATAAATTTTCCTATGAAAAATCGACTTCGGATGAAGAGACGACAGGGGATGCAGAGCAAGGTAAAAGTTCTGTGTCAAACGACCCTATACCGACGTCATTCTTCAGCATGGCTTTCAGACTAGAAACACGTAAAAATGAGGTATTACCTTCTAGGCGCTAAAATAGGTTTAGTGCTTGCTTACGTATCCGGATTATGCTCAAACTAGTATAGCGCATGTTAGAGAAAGTAGTATTTAGCTTTAGATATTTAATTTGAATGCTAAAGGCCATGGCGTATCAAGCAAAGCCAAGGAATACCTTCTCTATGAAGGTATACGGATGGTAATTATTAAGGTTTGATATTTGGCACATAAGTTAATAATACGGTGTACAATGTTGACAAAAAGTCATCTTCCGTTTGTTTTTTAAATTTTAGTTTCTACAGCAAAAAATCTACAACCGCGCAAAAATTACAATTCAAAAATTTCTCGAACTTAATCGAAACATTACATTAAAAACGATCATAAAAAGTAAATATGGTTTTCATTAAAAAACTATTTTTATTGTCATAGTCGTACAGGGTGATTGACCAAATTCACCATATTTCCCATCCCCCTTACGTCCTTTTCATTCGGTTCCCACCTACGGCTTATTCGTGTATGCCCGCTCACGCGTCACATGACTGTGACATGACATTTCATATTGACATCATGTGATGCGTGAGTGAGCCCTCACGAGAAAGTCGTAGATGGGAACCGGGTGTCATATTGAAAACTGGAAAAAATTTTATGTGCAAAAGTTGCATAATTTTCTGTAAACTTTCAAATGACGTCCTTAAAAACTAGCAGCTGTCATCGGAACTGTGAAATTTTGACATAACTTCTTGATTTTTATGGCCTTTTTCTCCTGATTCCAAAAATATATAATATGTTGGATTTATTTTCGATTGTTCTCGAATAAAAAGAAAAATACTATCCCATAAGTCTTCTGAGAAAATATTTTTTTCTTTTATTCGAGAACCATCCAAGGTAAATCCAACATATTATTTATTTCTGGAATCAGGAAAAAAAGGTCAGTCTAAATTGAAAAAAATACAAACATATTTCAAAGTTTACGAAAAATTATGCAACTTATGTTAATAAAACTTTTTTTCCAGCTCTAATAATAAGGGAGGTAAAGGGGATGGAAAATATGGTGATTCACCCTGTCGGTTGTTTATCTTCTTACCCACGCAATTACCTACCTTTTACGGTCCTTGTTACTATAAAGTTTAATCACTAACCAGGTTTATGTAACCACAACTTAATCAAGACATTTATCACTAATAAATTCTGCCCACTTTGACAGAGGGAAAGTCAAGATGTCCAGATTTGTTTTCCAAAATCTTGATATTTTGAATTGTCTTTGCATTTATGGAGGGCAAAATTTATTAGTGGCAAATGTAGGTGTTAATGTCAATATATGGTATTACTTAAAAAAATTAAATCCTGGATATCTTAGTAACTAATCACTTTTGCTAAAATGTAAACACACACAACGCAACAATGTTAAACATTGTTTTACGCTCACCCTTGCAAAGAAACTAGGTAAATAGTGGGTAGTCGGGTAAAATCAAGGGGATACATGGTATATTAAAATTCAATCTTTTTAAATGCAAAAAATTAATTATTGTAGGTCTTTGCCAAATCTCTCAAAAATGGCACTTACAATTGAGATTCCACAAATTAACATAACTTCTGAGGCTGAAGAAGATGACGATCATACTCCTTACAACATTGCAGAAACTTTGACAGATGTGGAAGATCTGAACGATGAAAGTGATGAAAAAGAAAAACCTCTAGTTAAAAAGAGAAGCAAACTAATGATAAAACTAACAGATGACGGAGCAGTTACAGATTTGGAAGATTTCGAATGCTCCGACGACGATAAAGAAGTGAGAATTATTAAGCACGATAAACCTTTAGACATAAATCAAACTTTTGATGATGGGGCGCTGAAAGAAGTTTGTTATAACCAAGGAGAAAAACAAAAAGGCGTAAGTGGTGTAAACACCTTACGATCTTTTAAAAAAGGATATGGAATAGAATTCACAGACGAAATTGAGTTGGATATACCAACAGATAATGAAAACTACGATACAGAAAGTGATGTAGAAAACGAAGAAATCCCAGAAAATAAAGCTAATCTAGATCTACTTAAATCCGATGACTTTGTCTCAGATAATGTTAATACAAACAGTCAATCGAATATTCAAATAAGTCCAGTCGAACGTCTTGCAACAGATTCTCTGGGCATTCGATCGGTAACCCCATGTTTATCTGAGTTAACTGACGTTGAACTTGTTCAGTCGGACTCAAGCGGTAATGAAAAGACAATAAAGAAACCTAAAAATCGTAGAAGGCGGCACAAAAGCCACAAAAAGCATTTTATAACGGATGAAAAGCAACTGCCACTATCTAAAAATGATTACCTGTTTAAAAATCAAAATAAGGACACAACAAAATACCCTCTCAGTGTTTCAATTCCGTATGACTCAGAAAATGAAGACGAAAATGTTATCCCATTTCCAGTTACCAAAAAGGTATTTCAAAAAAAGCAAATAAACATGAAAATCCCTGAATTTGACACAAACATCTTAACAGACACCGAAGATTTTGAAGTACAAAATGATGGAGAAGAAGAAACGCAAAATAACATAGCAGACTCTGCGTTTGATGAAAAGTTAGATGAAATGGCATGTTGCTATAGTGAAGTTAAAGAAGCTAATATTGTTAAAAATTTATCTCCTTTGGATCAAGTAGAAGATACTATTGCAAATGATATTCAGGAAGAACATACAGTTGTAGACGACTTTCTTACTGACACAGTGGCAGACATTGAGCCCCTACCACGTGAAAATAGTGTTAACTTCAACATAAAATTTTCCCCTTCATTACCAAATTTAAAATCAAACATAAACCAACCCAAGTCTTTAATATTTCCAATTAATAAAGACGATCCACTGACTGACTTGGAAAATATTGACAGTTCTCCAGATGTCAGTGAGCACCGACATATGAGAGTAGCTTTATTACACGAACAATATGGTACTGAAATAGAAGATTTTGACACATCTGATGATAACGATGAATTAGAAGATACTATAACAGATATAGATTTGCCTCCCGTTGTTAGAAACCTAATGATTTTAGAGGAGAATAGTTCTTTAATTCCTACTGTTCGAATTACCCCACTACCAAATACTTATGATGGAGTATCCGATCATGAACAAAATGTAGTAACAGATGAAGAAGAATTTTCAGAAATATCTGAAGCGGAAGATGCTTTGAATTACCTAGATGTTGAAAAACCTGTTAGAGCACCATCACCGGATTTGCCTGCTCTTGAAGGAGGTGAGATTAGCGTTACAGAAAATATGAACCTAACACGCCGAATAAATGACAACGATGACATGACAGACACTGAAGAAATATATCTTAAAAGCAAACAAAAGAGAAAACGAGCACCAAAATTTAAACACATGTATGAAAGGAGTTTGACAAATAAAAATAACAACAGTTTAACGGTTAACCAAGTTCAGAACCAGGTACTAACAGACACCGAAGATCTATACTTAAGCGACTCCAGACAAGACGGTTTACAGTTACCAGTCGTTAATATAGACCGAAGTCTTACGGATACAGAAAACTTTGATTTTTCAGATGAAGAAAGGTTTCTAAGAACTATTTCTGTCACTCCGGAACACATGAAACAAATGGAGAACGACACTATTTTCTTTAAGGAAGGTTCAGGTCCATTTTCAATCATCGATAAAATAGAAATCAATCGTTATATGCCAAATGATAAAGATAAAGAGGAAATTGTTATTTCAGCTGAAGAAGATAATGACTATTCTACAGCTAACACTGCTTCTACAAAAGTTTCTAACGAAATGGCAAGAACTTTCGACGAAAACTCAGAGGTTATGTATTTAAAAGGAGGGGGCTACACGGATTGCTTAACTGAAGGAGAAGATAATATTGAAGATAACGAATGGAAAAACCAGACAACTTTTAAAAACTCAACCATAATAGATAAAAACGATGTAGAGGAAAATGTCGTAGAATTGGATTTTTGTACCTCGACAGTCTCCTTTAGTAGCAATAATGGTAAGCAAGTAGGACACTACGAAAGGTTTCAAACTAAAATGTAGAAGGCTAATGGAGAGGCTAATAATATAAAGGGTGCTATTTAATTTAGTCCGGAAGCTATCCAATTACTTATTTCCATATCAACCTGTAGTTACGTATGTAAAATGTTTACAGAAATTTTAGGCCGGTTAAAAAATAATAAGTTTAATGAAAATAAATTAATTAACGTAGAAAATTTGTTGAAGGTAGCTACTAAGTTCATTTAGAATTTGATTTGGTTACTTTCCAAAACATTGCAAGTAACTTTTTAGCTTATCAGTATCCATGGTAAGTAATGGCTCTCTCTCTCTACCATGTATTGCTGCTTGCAAGTATTACTGCGTAAGTATTTTGATTGTTAGCATGGTAGAAGTAATAAGTTAAATTCATAAAAAATAGGTATTATTTTAAGGGTTATAAATGAAGGGAAAGCTTGACTATCTTGATTTTTACAAAAAAATTAAATAGGTCGAAAATATAGGTGCTTTTAAAAAATTAGTTTTTGAGCTAATGAAAGCTAACTTTTTTTGTAACCCGACATTGTCCACTATAATTACTAAATAACGCATCGTACATGCGTTATTTAGTGCTATGATCCTTTCCTTTTTATTTGGTAGCACTACCAGCTTTTTGCACAGGATTTAATTATTCTAGTATTTGTATTATTTAAAATTGTATCGATTTTTCTCCTGACTTTTAAAGTTAAGAGGTGTTCACTGAGAAAAGAATTTGTAATAAGTTGCTAAATATTTACTGATATTTCACCAAAAAATAGAACTCGTGCTGTAACAATTTTTTCATCCAAAGGTCTGGAAGGTTATGTGGAATGGAAGTCACTTTTCCCAATGACACAAAACCTGTAAAAAAGACTTAATGCGGCCTCCGTTACTTTGTTTCTTTCCCGTATTTGTAAAACTAATTACTTTCTGATGTTTTTAGAATGGGATGCCAGAAAGCCGCCAATTTCAAGAGAAGCCGCTTTATTAGAAAACGCCGCCACAGAGCAAGGTAAGTTGTATTTTTTTAAAGTGTCGTCTGTATTATTGAACATTAATCGCCAGGGGATTTACTCAAGTTTCTGTTAAGCTAATTTTAAATTTGAAACCTATTTAGAGTGGGAGTTTTTTCGCTCTAGCAAAAAGTATGCTAAACTAAGCTTTGACAGCTAGTTTTTTCTTTTGCGGTCAGCTAGAGTAAGCTAAAAGTCAAAAAAATACGTAACTAACTAAATAAGTTAGGAGCATCTCCATCAAATCACTTTTTTATTTTTATATTTTGTAAATTTTATTTTGAAATTATTTGCGCCACACAGACACTTTATATAGAGAATAAGTAGCGTTGCTTTTATTTTCATCTTTGCCTGTGCTTGAAATTATTATATGAATACGATTACTTTAATTTTTGTAAGTTTTAAATTAAATTGTTTTTTTACACTTAGCTTCACAACTCTGATACTGGGTGATAAAAGAGGGTAAAAAAAATATGTTGTATTATTATGTAGACGACAATTCGATACGTTATGTCCAATTTCCCTTTAAGAGTGCATTTTCTAATGTCCAAAAAACTTTTTTCAAATATCTATTAAAAAAAACATTAGCAATTTTTCGCAATGTTTTTGCATTAATAAGGGGTCGAACGTAAACTGATTTAGTCACTAAATTTTTGTTAGTATGATCTTTTTAGGTAAAGAACTATTACTGCACTTCGAACAAAATATCTTGGGATATCTGGTGTCTGTTACATGAGACGAAACACTAAGATGTGAAATTTAATTCTTTTGAGTTCTTCTTTTGGTCGGAAATACCCATATATGATTTTATCTTGTTCTGATTTCCTTTATCCCTTATTAAAATATTGACATTTACACCCACATAAAATAACATCCTGTATAATGATTTTATTGTTTATGGTCACGTGGCAGAAAATAAAAAATTGCTTTATTAGTGCGAAGAAGCATGAGCATGTGATGAAATTCTCTTTAAGCACATTCAATTTTTGTATTTTTGAAAATAAAATAATTTAGAAAATAAAATGCTGAAAAGCTTATACCCCCAAGACGACTGGACCTTTGGTGTAAATGATTAATTTGAAAACGTTTTAACACGTGAGAAAACTTTATATTTTTCACTCTCTACTAAGTTCGCATCTTCAAGAGAAGATTAGCAGTTTTCTTCTCTTGAAGATGTCAACTTAGTTGATGAAACACAAGCAAAAATTAAAAATACAAAGTTTTAATAAAGTGGTTAGACGTTTTCTAATAAATGTAAAGCTTATAATAGGTTCGACACAAAATGTTTGTTAGAAATTTGTATTTTCGCATTTCCCAATCATTCATCGTCCATTCAAATTGTTTGGTTTACTCTACTTTAATACTTACTTTTAAAACGATCAAATATTCTTACTACAGTTAAAAAAGTTTTAATTATTTGTCAGCATAGGATTGAATCTAAATGGAGCCTTAAGTTTAATTGGGTAAATTGAAACTTGCATACAGTTACTGTTCATTTCAAATTTTCCGGACCAATTTCAATATGGCGGCTGACATTTCAACCCAGAAACTAGATGACACTGTTAGTGTTAGTGTCAAAAAATTGGTCCAATTGGATTTGGAATGAAGTGGTAGGTTTGCATGCGCCAATCACATAGATATACTTATGTAAAAAAGTCTAAAATAGGCTTCAGTTAGATTCTCGTTTAAGCTTGAAGTATTAAAAATATATCTTAAGGTTAATGCAATTTTCAAATATTCAAATATGTACACATTCTGGTTGCTAAGGCAGTTTTTCACTTATTTTAAATTTCATAAATCCGAAATTATATACAGAGTGTATTTTAAATCATGCAACAAACTTCAAGGGGTTATAGTTCAGGTCAAAATACGCAGAAAAAATTGCTATAAATGTAGGTCCTATTTGCGACCGTTAATGAGTAATTAATTAATAAATTTAAGAAATTCAAATCTTACTTTCTTACTTTTTTGAAAAGAAAAGTTAAGTTATTGATGGCAATATTAGAGACAAGGAGATTACATAAAACACTATTTAATTTTTTTTAAAACAAAGCAGATATTCAAAAAAAAGTTGCGAAGAAAAGTCCATTATTTTAAATAACTAAAACCTGGCAACTTTTCACCAGACGTGATAACTTCCCCTAATACAAGCGCTCGTAGTTTTGAATACAAATACAGTAGCAAACATCTAAACATTAAAATACCAAAAAAAAATAATATTAATTAATTTGACAATGCCGGGCACAAGCGTCTTAGAAACTAACGCTGCATCTTTTAAAAGAAATAGCCTATGAAAATACGTCATAAATCATTCGATAACAATTTCTTATCCATACTTAATTACATCTTAATGAGTTGACAGGGGTGCAATAAATAGGAGCCGATCATTAAGCTTAGAAAAAGAACACGTGCCCAAGTACTACTATATACATTTACATGTGGCACTTTTTCAAAATAAAAAGATCCGAATAAAGATGAATAATATGACTCATTTTGGAGTTTTAATAAATATCATTTTCATGCACATGACCGTATTTTTTTTATTAAACCAACCCTCCTACGCTTTCTCCCTCCCCCAGAAATCTCAAAATCTGTTCGTCCAACCCTTTTTTTGTCCCTTTAACTTAAAGCAGATTTAAAGAAGATATTAAAATTGGTTTTATTGGGGCTGTGACACATTCGTCAAAAATTTAAAACAAATTTGTTTGATCCAAAAATTTATTGTTAGTTTTACTTAATCGGTACCGTTTAGAATGGTGTTATTTGCATTAAATACGCAACGCATATCCAGCTTTTTTACTGTGTATTTTCGTGACTTCTTATTATTTCGTTTGTACTTCGTGAGGAAGACACTTTGAGCATCTGCTTTAAAACCAACATTGGTAAATGAAAAATTTAATCTAATTCTTTGATAAATCTATGGCCTAATTCACCACTCCTGGCTCTAACCGTCTCGTTTGCTATTGTAAAGGTGACCCTATGATGCGGTCGATGTCATTTTTTTCAAAACCTGTTGAGTTTTGACCCTCACTTTATTGGGATTTTTTTGTTCAGTACATCTCATATTATCACCCCGTTAAGTTTAGTGCATCATTTATATTACACCCTGTATATTATATCATGTAAATTACCAAAAACAGAAAAATTAATTTTTTTGTCTGTTAATATAAGTTAATTAGAGTTATTCTAGATAAAAAATACATAATTAAAATTTTAGTAGTTAAGTAAGATAAAAATATTTTTTTCAAAAATTTATTTTTTTAATTCTGATTTCCTATCAGTCTTACCAAAGATGCCTAATCGACTGGACTAACGATATTTTATTTACTAGATGACCCCCCATCAGATTTTGATGTTTTACCATCTAATCGCAGTCTGTCGCCTCCTCCAAAATCTCTTACCTTTCCTAAAACCACCTCTTATTCACAAATAGATGCTATGTTAGAAAAAATGTTAACCGAGGTAGAGGAACACGAAAAGCTATTCAGTTTAGATTTGGATATTCTTGAGCCGCAAGACCAACACTGTATAAACACGCTAGAGCTAGTTCCTTGTTCGGACGCTCTTATTGAGGTTCCAATAAAAAAGTCGATTAGAGTTCCGAAAAAGAAAACAACATACGAAACCACTCATCAAATTAACGTAGTACAATTGGAAGAACATCCACTTGAACTAGTAGAATTTCATAATAACAATCCACCAACGATAGAAGTAGATGATTACGATTTAATACAATTTATTGAAACGCCTACTTTAGAAGAAAATGTTGCCCAAGCTTACGAAGTCATATCGGTACCTGCAGAAGAAGATGAAGCTTGTCTTCTGTTAGAACATTTAGAAGAAGATAGTTATTTTGAAAAACCCTTCACAAGTCACTACAAAATCGAATTTAACAATTATACAGCCGCTTCATCAGAATCTCTAAATGACAGTCTATCAGACGATGCTAACAATTTAAAACCAGAGAATGATCCAGTAGATTATGACTATGAACCAATCGACACCCAACAACTTAACGATTTTAGCTACCAACTGTATGATGACCAAAATGATACCAGTGATATATGGTGGGAAGGAACTTATAGGAATCTTAGCGTTGTTCCTGAAGAGGACGAAGAGTGCCTTAGCAATATCAGTGGTAATTTTGTAACCAAAATTTACCCTCCAGTAGCAATTTCAAAATCAGAAGAAGAAAAAACTCCTCTAATATATTCGCAACAATCTTCTTTTACTAGCAACAGCAGTTCAAGTATAGACGAAACAAGCTCTGATGAAGGAGACTATGAGATACCCGAAAAGCAAGTAAAGGCCGAAATTAAGCTTTTAGTAAAAACTGTTGACAGAGGAAGGGAAAACATCGAAATAAGATCTGTTCGGGAGTTTGTGGATCCTAACAAGAATTTCTCTCAAAAAAATTTAAATAAAAAAATTAAGAACAAAAGTCAAACTTTACCGTCGAAGCTAGGTGAGAAGATTTCTAATTTAGGTAATAAATTTTCGAATTTATTAGACAGTAGTAGAAAGAAATCTGCTTCGTATAATACTCTTCAAATATCAGACAAGGCTGGCTCATCATATGCTAACAAATGCGAGACAAATAAGCCAAGTTTTATTTTGCAAAGACTTTTTGTAAGAACTCCCCCAGTAGAAGAATTTTCTCCATTTGAAGGTAACTCCAGCTTGAAAAATAGCAAAGAACTTTCTAAAAGTAGAGCAGAGCTTATTGCTACACCTTCAACACGATTTCCATTGGATTTCAATCATCAATCTCCAAATAAAATCGATCTTTTTGCTAATATACCTTTTCACCCAGTTTATAATGATAGACCATCTAAATATCAATATCAATCTATTCTAAATGAAACTCCACCCAAAGAACTTGAAACCTCTTTCCTAAACTCCCCTTATGACCAGGCTTACTGCGATTGGGTCCCCCAAACAGAAGGTTCTTTGGAGGGTAATTTAAAAGGTATTGTACACGTGTTTACCTGCATGGGTTTGACAGAGTGTAGTTAGTTTGCCGTAACTAACTATGGCAGAGAGGATAAGCCCAAACATTTTGGTAAATTATATATATCGAAGTAAATCTATTACACCAGTCCCATTAAGCATAATATACAGTCTAAGTAATTACAAAACTATTTAATATTTAGTTACAATGTCCTTAAGGGTATAAAGTAAACTCCTTGCCCTCCCTGGAATACTAAATCATGATATAGTCTTACTACTAAATTAACTGTAAAAAATATCAACAGTAATACATACGCATACATAATTTAAAAAAATAAATTTTGTACAAACTTACCCTACAATAAACAATCGGGGTTAAATTACTAAGAAAATTTTATATAATTGGGACAGCCTGTATAGGACAGGACAATACATATACGCTTACTACGTTTATTCGCACCGAAAAGCGCTTTTTTATAAGGACGGTTTTGACTAAAATCGCTTTCTCCGAGGATTTATACGTCCTTCATCAAATTTAATGATATATGTCAGTTTAAAGAAAAAACAACTAAAATAACTTAGTTAACAACACATTTTCCGGAAAACTAGGGTTGATTATTTTTTTAGGTGTTAAGAAATGCGCTAAAGCGTTTTTAAAGTATTTATAACACCCTAAAATCCGTTTTTAAGCGATAAACCGCTTTCTTATATTGCTTTAAAATAAAATCGATTTAGTGCTTAAATCGGTTTTAGTGGTGACAACATTTTCAAACCGTCCTTATATAAAAGCGCTTTAAGAGGCCCGTATAAACAATTTAACTGTTTCAACCAGAAAAATTTATAAAATATAATAACTTGACTATAATAAATTATACTAAATTAAATAAATTATTTTTTTGGTTTAAGAAATAACGTTTTTTTAACTTTTAAAAGGTAACGGGATAAACGACGACTTCTGCTTGCAGCGCATTGGGACTGGGTACTAAATTTTCCTATGTTGATGAATCAGGCTATTTATGATCCTCAAATATATGTGGGCTTATTGTCAACACTACTAATGTTTTAAACTCGGTTTGTGCATTAACCTTACCACTGAGTGAAAAGTAATTATCCTGCAGTAAGAATATTTAAAAGTTAGTTTAAAAAATTATTTAAAATAGTAATAAGGTTTGGTAGTTAGAATCGCTTGTTCGTGAATGCATGTTTTTACAGGAAAAACGACAACAACCGCACTGTATAGATTAGATAGTAACGAAGATATATCGCTAATAAAAAAACCCGTTATTTACGAATATAACGTTTTGGCAGCCGACCGTTATACCATCGACAAACTTAAACCGATATTAAATCAAACTAACGCTTTTATACATTCTGAATCACGTGCAGAACCTTATCATCCCCACACCGAGAAAATCTATAAAATTACTGTCGCTCCTGAGCTACCTAAAACTGAAGAAAAGAAATCTAAGCGAGGATTTTTTGGCACTTTAAAAACTTTTGTAGGCAAATCGTCGGACGTATCCGATTCCGATTCAGAAAGAACCGCGAAAAAGGAAAAGAATCGTAAAAAGAAAAAGAAGGGAGAAGTGCAACCCGAGGTTCCACAAAGACCCCCGAGAAAACCACGTCTACCAACACCAAAAATAGAACATAAAAATTATGATGACATACCATTCTTTGAAGCAGATGATGAAGAGGAACCACCCTCTTATACCCAACCGCCTGTTCCTCTCAAAAAATTACAAATACCAAATCAAAAGAACGAAACCACCATGGTCACAGTTACCCAAAGAAAGACGCCTGAAAAAGCATCTAAATACAAATTAATGCTTGGGTCCGCCGAAAGCATAACTCATCAAGAGAAAACAAAATCACCTAAAACTCCACGTTCGGAAAAGAAACAAATTAAAGAAACCGTTATTTCCTCGCAAGAAATCCCTGTGTCTGAGCTAGATGTGAGCACCAGCTCAAGAGTTAGGACAATTCTTAGTTCAACTGAAAAACTAAACAGAAGGTCACGATCAAAATCGCCTAAAAGACCTCCTAAGTCTCCAAAAAAGAACACTATTATTATTGTGGATGAGTTTGTTACCAAAACATTTGCCCCTGCCGCTGTGGAAGAAGATGAATTTACCATAGTCGTTGACCCGACCAAAAAGACGTCACAAAAAAAATCTATAGAAACATACGTTGTTAACATCGAAAAAGATATAAAAAAGATAGAAACAGAAATTTCTGATAGATATTCCTTACCAAAAGAACAAATGGTAAAACCTGTTCCAGATACTTTGGAATCTCCTACAAGACCTCCTCGAGCTAAAAATCACTATGAAGACGTTGATAGCCCGATTGCTAGCCCTAAACCAGATCATTTAGTGTCAATACCAGAGCCACTACAGTTTAACACAAAGCACATTAAAAAAGTAACGACTGATCTAATTGAAAACGAACAAATTCACAACGCCTGGATAGATGATAAAATTCTTAAACCTCAATCGCCTAAAAAAAATGTGGAAATGCCAAAACGAACCAAAAAACGTTTCGGTTTATTTAAGAAATCTTCTAAAGATACTGACGGATCGGAAGATGAAAGCAGCAGTGGAAAGTACGAAATTAGATCTCCAAATAGAGATAAGTGTAGAGGACGCAGTGCTGACAGAAAATCTAATTCACCTAAAAGAGAGAAATCTAGAGAACGCAGCGCCGAAAGAAAAGGATTTAAAGGTATTTTTGGCAAAAAGGCAAAAGATGGAGAAGAATCACCTAAAAAGGAAACATTGAGTCAAGATGCAATTGAATCAATAAGACGCAGTGATGATTTCTTAAAAACTGAAAATATTAAATATTACGACTCCAAACCAGTTATCTTAAAATCTGAAATTACCGTCAAAACTATACCGGTGAAAACGGAGGTGACTAAAAGTCAAAAGTCACTAGAAAAATCAACACAACCAGAGCTTCCACAAACCACACGTCAAGGATCTCCCACAAAAGATAAGAAAGGAGAGACAATTTCTTCAGAAGAAAATGTAAGAAATATGCAACACACTGACAACTTTTTAACCAAAGAAGTAGATGTTCGCCCTGCTGTTCAAAAACAAATCATACGTGTTTCTGATTTCAAACAGGAAACGTTTGAGAACATTGACGATACCCAAACAGTTAATCCTGGAGTTGCTGAGGTTATTGACCCGAGTGTAAAGGGCAATCGTGATACCAATGAAGCAGTTCAAATATCCATGAACCAATCAGATGATTTCTTAAAACAAGAAGTTGATAAATATCATGATATTTGGCCAGTTAAAACAGAGCCAAGGCAAGACAATAAATTGGATGAACCGGATACAAAAAAGAAAGAGGTAAAAGGAATATTTGATGTTTTCAAGAAAAAATCTGAAAAAGATTCCGACATGTCTGAAGATGAAAGCAGTGGCAAACATGACGCTAAATCACCTAAAATAAATAAATCTGGAAATCATAGTACTGACAAAAAAGTCAAACCTTCCAAGAGAGAAAAATCTAGAGAACGCAGCACCGAAAGGAAAGGTTTTAAAGGCTTCTTTGGCAAAAAATTAAAAGACGGAAAAAAATCGCCTACAAAGGAGAAACCTGCGTTAAATCCAGAGGTTATTGAATTAATGAGGCATAGTGATGATTTCTTAAAAACTGAAACCGACAAATATAATGACTGCAGACCGGTTATCCCAAAACCGGAAAATATTGTCAAAACCGTGCCGGCTACAACACAGTTAATTAAGTCAAAGGAGAAAACTAAAAATCAAGAATTATCAGCAAAATCTACCGTAAAACCAAAAACTATTAAATCTCTTACTAAAGATTACAAAGAAAAGCATGTTGTCGACAATATTGTACAAAACATACAAGATACTGACAATTTTTTAACTAAAGAAGTAGACATATACTACGATGCAAGTCCTGCAATTCAAAAACATAAACAGAAAATATTTGATCAAGTTATAGAAGTCACTGAAAAAATTGAGCATACCAAGATATCCAGTCAGAATCCGACAAACACCCAATTCTTAGAAATAACTGAGGTAATTGAACCAAATGATGTTACAGTTGAGGAATCTGAAACATCAAGTAATGTAATCAGAATGACTGAATTTAATAAAACAGTTAAACAATCTATAAAGCAATCAGATGATTTTTTAAAAGAAGAAGTGAATAAACATCATTATGTTTGGCCTTTGAAAACAGTATTAAGAGAGGAAACAAAGTTGGAAGAATCAGACAACAAAAAAAGAGGGGCAAAAAATATATTTGGTATATTTAAGAAAAAAAGCGAAAAAGATATTGAAAAGATGTCACATGAAAGTAGTGAAAAACATGACACCGATAAACAATCCCTTAAAAAGGAGAAATTTAGAGTTCGTAGCACTGACAGGATTAAAAGAGAAAAATCTAGAGAGCGCAGCGCCGAAAGAAAAAGTTTAAAAGCACTTTTTGGTACAACATCAAAGGATGACGAAACGTCCTTAACAAAAGAAAACCCAGTAAAAACCCAAGAAGTAATTAAGTTAATGAAACAAAGTAGTGATTTCTTAAAAACTGAAACTGATAAATATCATGACTGCAAACCAGTTGTAACAACACCTAAAACACTAATTAGAACTTCGCCAATTGAAATTCAGTCCATGGAAAAATCAAAGAAACCAAAATCTTCTATAGAACAAGAGTTTTGTGACCCACATCAGGTCACTAACATTTCCGATTCTGACCTAAACCACTTGAGGCAAACCATAGAGGTTACAGAAAATATTCAACCCAAAAAAACAATTATTCAAGACACCGCACAAACTCAATTCATAGAAATAACTCAAGTAATTGAACCCAGAGAAGTGACTATAGACATATCCAAAACTATAAGTGAAGTAAGAAATATGCATAACTTAAATGATTTACTTAAAATTTCTACGTTACAGTCAGATAATTTTTTAAAAAATGAAGTCGATAAATATTATGACGTCCGGCCAATTGTAACAAAGGCAACAAAAGAACCTATATTAGATGAGCCTGATACTAAAAAGAAAGAATCGAAAGGTATATTTGGAATTTTTAAAAAGAAACCAGGAATAGAACTCAAACTTAAAGGAGAGACACTCGAGTTTTCTCAAGAAGTTATTCAAAGTATGCAGCAATCCAAGGATTTCCTAAAAGATGAAGTCCAGTATTTCCATGATGTACAACCAGCGATGACAGAAATAAAACAGAAAACGGAAAAATCAAGTACAAAACCAGAGATAATAAAACGCACCAAGCCCGTCAAAGAAAGATCTTCACCTTCAAAGAACAAAGAAACTGATTCGCCAGGTCTTCTTAGCAAATTTAAGAAAACAACAAAGTCCTTGGAAAGAAGTCAACAATTGATTTTATCTGACGAAGTAAAACAAGATATGCTTACAAGTGGTGAGTTTCTTAACACAGAAATAAAAAAGTTCTATGACATTAAACCTGTAATATCACCAAAAAAAAATATAGAAGACACTGCTCAAAAAGATCACAGGCAAAAAGATCAATCAAGTATTTTTGGATTATTTAAGAAAAAATCTTTATCTTTGGAGCGTGATCAAAAAAGATTACAATTGTCGAAAGAAGTCACTAAATACATAAAGGATAGTAGTGACTTCTTAAAAAAGGAGGTCGATTTATTTTACGATGTTAAACCTATCATAACAACTGAAAAGGAAGCCCCTCTAGTGGAAGGGTGTCAACAAAAAGAACCGACGGGCCTGTTTGGAATATTTAAAAAGAAGCCAGAAAAAGAACAAAATAAATCAAGGTATTTAGAAAGAGGCCAAAAAATTCTTTTATCGGATGAAGTAAAGAAACATATGCTTGACAGTGGTAATTTTTTAAGAATGGAAGTAGATGTATATCATGATGTAAATTTAATAAACAAAAAATATAAACATAAAGGTGTTTTTGGTATGTTCAAAAAGAAAGACAAATTAAGTTCCTTAGATAAAGAACAAAAAGTTGGGTCCTCAGATGAAATACTAAAAGAACTAAAAGAAAGTAAAGGATTCCTAAGCACAGAGGTAGAAAAGTTTTACGATGTAAAACTTGTTGCAAAAACTAAAGATTCGGCTGCTCCTGAAATAAAATCCTTTACTGAAAAAGTACTGTTGCCGAATGAAGAAAATAAATCTGTGGCCATTTCGGCAATTTTTAAAAAGAAATCGGCATCTATGGAAAAAGGCCAGCAAAAATCTAAATCGTTGGAAAGTGACTTAAAATTAGAAGACGAAGTTACTGTTGAGGACAAGAAAGATTCTACGGATTTCCTTAGACAAGAAATTAGAAAATATCACGATGTACGCCCAGAATTTAAATCCATTGAAATAAAAGAAAAAGTCCCGCATAAAGAAAACAAAAGTATTTTTGGTATATTCATGAAAAAAGAAGGTTCCATAGAAAAAAACCAAAACAAATGTAAATCACTACAGCCAAAAACAGAACATGAAACTGTTATTAAAAATATGAAAGAAAGTGACGATTTACTAAAACAGGAAGTTCAAATGTACCATGATGTTCGCCCTATTATTAAAAGTTTTCTAAAAGAAACTAGTGACATAAAACACCAAGTAGAAAAAGTTTTAACAAATCCTGAGATACCTAAGCACACTAAGACCGAAACAATAAACTTAGCCGTGCAGAATCTTAAAAATATGAAAGATACAAACACATTTTTAAAACAGGAAATAATTATTTATCAAGACGTCCGACCGATGGTTACCACAAAAATACCTGAAATACGACAAGTGGAAGAAAATATAAAGAAAGAGACAAAATCTAAAACGTTATTTGAAATCTTTAAAAATAAATCAGCATCCGATGTAAAAGAACCTGATTTAAAGAAACAAGCAATTGATAGAAACGAAAAACAAGAAAGCGATATTTTCCTTAAACAAGAAGTTAAGAATTTCCATGATGTTAAGCCAGTCATAAAAGAAAAACCTTCAACGATTACAGAAATTCTCGTTACAGAAAAATGTTCTTCTCATACTGAATCATCGAAAGAGAAGCCAATGCTTTCAGAAAAATTACTCCAAGATATACAAAACTGTAATAAATTCTTACAAACAGAAATCAAAAAATTCCACGATGTTAGGCCAGCGCAAAAGGTAGCGGAGATAATTACAATTAAAGAGAAACAACCAAAAGAACACAAAGGGATATTTGGTGGTTTGTTTAAAACTAAACGTGATCATAAAGATAAGGCAAAGTTATCAGATAAAATTTTTAAACAAATGGAACAATCGGATTCCTTTTTAAGGGAAGAAGTGAATAAATATTACGATTCTAGCTCTGCAATTTCTCAATCAGCTGATACAAAGACATTGGTTAAAGTAGCTAAAAAAGAGTCATTTAAAAAAGAGTTTATAGGATCTCCTATAATTATCAAAGAAGATTCATTAAGAGAAAAAGAAACCAAAGGCCTATTGAGTTTGTTTGCGAAAAAAGGCAAATATGAAGATATTGAAGCCAAATTAAAGCACCAGAATGCACTACAAAATATAAAGCACTCAAATAATTTCCTTAAACAAGAGATAGATAAATTCCATGACGTTCGTCCAGAAATAAAACGTCATTTGTTTATAGAAGATTTACAGAAAGAACCCTTAAGACCAGAAAGAAAAAATCAAGTTAAATTGAACTTACAAGAAAGCAACAAAGGTGATCTTTCAGAACAGTTTTTGAAAGATATTCAAAACAGTCACCAATTCCTTACAATTGAAATCAATGGATACTATGATGCCAAGCCAACAATGCCCAAAGAAATGAATACTACTAGGGAAGCTACCAAGGCTTTACCTAAATCTCATACTGTTGAAAAAACGGAAAACAACTTTTCTCCCGAGATGAAAAAGGCAATGAAAGACTCACATTCATTTTTAACCCAGGAAGTTGACAAGTATCACGATGCAAAATTCTGCCCTAAATATGAAATTAAATGTGAAGCTAAGGTGGATAAGGAGAAAAAATCAAATTGGGAATCTTCAAAGAAAGAAGATAAAAGCAAGAAAGATAAAAGTATATTAGGTATATTTAAGAAAAAGAAGAAACAACACGATACTCTAACCAAAGAGGGGCCACAAATATGTGAGGAAACCTACCGAAATATTATAAACAGTAACGAGTTTTTAAAAGAAGAAGTGCAAAAATATCATGACGTCAAACCGATCAAATTATCAATTCATGAAAATCTTACAGGAAATAAAATTATTGAGGTAACAAAGGAAGTAGAGTCTATACCAAAAACAACTAAATTTTTAACAACAGAGCTAACAGCATACGAAGATTCTAAAAATAGTGATATACGTCCTGCATTATCCGAAGGGGTCTTACTGCATATGATTACTTCAAATAATTTCTTAAGGGAAGAAATAAATAGGTTTCATGATGTAAGACTTTTGCGGAAACCAACACCTGAGAAAGAACTGCTTAAAGAAAAGACAAAATTGTTTGGCATATTTGGAAAAAAGAAATCCCATGATAAGAAAGAACCGGAAAAACTCAAAAAGGAGAAAAAAATAAAGAATCAATCAGATGAAAAAGCAATGCTGGTTGCGCAAGCAGTAACACAAATGTCGGTATCTAAAGAACAACTTAAAAATATGACTGATAGCAAAGATTTCTTGAAAAAAGAAATTGACCGTTATCACGATGTAAAGGCAGAAAAAATCAATGTTGAGGATAAAAATGACGGTGGTCTCTTTGAAGTAAATGCAAAGACGACTATACCTCATAAGATAGTTATTGATAAAGAGGAAGAAACTGAAACTAAAATAGATTCAAATCTTAGCAGTAAAAAAATAAGTAGCGTAGTGCAAGAAAAACTTCCCAAAGGAGAAAAAACTATAACTATTAAAAAAGAAATGTATGTTGTGGACCCGAAAATAATGCATGATATTCAGGAATTGGATAATGATATTAAATTTAAAATAACACAAGCTAAATTGGAAGCTGATCGTTTGGATAGAGATAAATCCGAATCTTTTGTCAGAGAAAATTTTACTATACAAACAAAAGTTATAGATAAAATAATACCGGTGTCGTCTGAAACAGAAACTATAACGGAAACCGAATTGGTATTTGAACCTAAGACAATTTCAATTAACAAAAAAGAAGAATCAGATATTCTAAAAGCTATGGAAAGTGCGTTAAAAAAAGAAATCCAACGTTATAAAGACGCAGCTCCGGAAATATCTGAAAGAGAGTTTTATAGATTGGCAAAAATGAATTCCACAGACTTCTTAGTAAACGAAGTTTTAAAATACCATGACGTTAAACCTGTTCTAACTTCTAAAGAAAAAATAAGTGAAAAAGCACTTATAGACAAAGGGAAAAAAGAGTCTTCACCATCACAAATCCCCAAAAAAGATAAGAAAAAAGGCAGCCCTTTCAAAATATTTGAAAAGAAAGACAAGTTGGATGAATCTGAAAAATTTTTGGAAGATAAAGAAAATTCCGAACAGATATCAGACAAAGAAAAACACCGAAAAGAAAAACGAGAAAAAAGAAAAAGCGGAGGATTTTTATCGATGTTTTCAAAATCGTCCGAAAGCGAAGATAAACCAGAGCCTTTGGAATCAAACGTACTAATGGACAATCCAGAAATTAAATTAATTCTTTCGGAGACTACAAACTTTATAAACACCGAAATAAATAACTATGAAGACGCTAAGCCGATTCTGGTCACTGACTTGGATGACTTTGAAGAGTCTGAGGATTTAAAGTCAGGTCTTTTTAGCATTTTTAGCAAAAAAGATAAAAAAGCAGACAAGAGTCCTAGAATCGGTAAAAAGCTTTTTAAGAAACACAAAAAAGAGAAATCAGAAGAAATAAAGAACGAAGATGTCGTTGGAAAAACTTATCAAAAATTAGAGGATTTAGACGATGGGATTGACAAAAAAATTGAAGGTTTCCAAAAGTATACCGAGACACAAGTACCTGATAGTGTTGACCAAAAAACAAAGAAAGTTGCGTTCACTTCCTCCACCAAAGGTAGCTTTGACATACCTGATGTAACAAGATCAGACAATGTCAAACATTTCCAAGAACAAATATCACAGCAAGAACATTTCCACGATTACGTTAACGTTAAAATAAAGCCACATTCCGAGGACACAACAGACGTCATTAAAGACTTGGCAAATCACTCACATATTGTAGTGGATGACATTATCATTCAGGCCGAAAAAAAAGCATATGATATTCAGAAAGAAAGATTTAATGGTATTAGTCAAATAAATCATTCATCATCCAACTTTGCAGATGAAATTTTAGAAAGTTTTGACGCTAAAATGGGAGAAGTCAGAGAAGAAATACAAAATAATGGTGTTGATATCAATAAAGGCACAAATCATAATAAAGATGCGTTTATGCATACAGTGGACGAAAAATATAAAGAAACAATGGAATTAAGTAAAGAACTGGCCAGCAAAGTATCAAAGCATAAACCTGCAAGTGACTTTAAAACCATGGACAAACAAAAAATTAACAACACGATACGCGAAAGAGATGAACAGGCTCAAAAAATGGTTTGCGAAACTTTTCAAGATCCTAAGTCAAAAGAAATCACTATTGTTCAAGATAGCAAAAAGAAATCCTCAAGTTTCTTATCAAAATTAGGAAACAAAATTAGCGGCAAATCAAAAAGTTTAGAAAAAAATGTAGAGGATGGGTTCAATAAAGTAAAATCTGATGTTGAAGAGGCTAGAGATAAGGTTAAAGAGGAATATGATAAAAAATATTCTATAGCTACAATAGATGCCGAAACAATGAACCAACATTTTGAGGATCTGGGAACCAAATTTTATGAAAAAGAAAGAGATCTCGTCGAAAAGACTAAACAAAATGCCAACGAAACAAAAAGCAAAATAAAAGAAGTTAATCAACACATTAGCGAAAACCTTAACGATGCTAAAAAGAAAACTACTGGGTTTTTTTCTAAGTTAGGAGACAAATTAAGTGGTAAATCAAAAGGTTTGGAAACTGACGTAAAAGATGTAGTAACAGAATCTACATCGCAGTTTTATGAAGAGAAAGACGATGTTTTAAACTCTGTCATTGTATTGGATAAGAAAACTGATACATTGGTTAAAACAGGAGACAAAGGCGTTGATAAGCTAAAAGAAGAATGTCCAACGACAAAACAGGAAGCAAATAGAAAAGTAGATGATATGGTTAAAAAGGCTGCAGAAGATATTTTAAGCAGTGAGCAAAATACAAATATTAATGTTGATACCCTCAATATTTCGAGTCCAGAAATTCGGCAGTATGTATCCGATTTAGATCAATTAGTTCATAAAACAAATGATAAGATGCAACAAGCAGCACAAGATGCAATGACTGACATTCAATTGTCCGCCCAGCAACTTGACACAGGCGCAATTTATGTAAAACAAGACAGGGATTTATTTTTGCAAAAAGAAAAAAACAAATTGAGAGAACAAGCAGACCTAATTAAAATCGATCGAAAAGACATACTAAAAACTCAAATTGCTAAAGCTGCAAGTGAAGATCTGGACAAACTTCCTGCGGCTAAACAAGATCAAACTAACGCAGTTGTTGCTTCTGTTAAGCTAACATCACATGACAATATAGATTCGGCAAAATGTATAAAAGACAAGGGAAAGGGTGAAGTTCAAGAAAAAGTAAACGAAATAAGCAAGAAGTTAAAAGAGGCAAAAAAGAAATCATCTGGCATTCTGTCAAAAATAGGGGACAAAATGAGTGGCAAGGTTAAGAGTGTTGAAAGAGATACAGAACCTTTAAACCAAGCTACTAAAGAAGGAAAAGAAAGTGACGAAAATAAAAATAGTCAAGAAACTAATAAAGTATCAGAAACCGTTGAAAAAGAAATTAATAAAATAGAAAAACAAATTGCAGGGACTGGTCAGACAGAAGAAGATTTAAATGATGACAAAAAGAGAACTACTGGATTTTTTTCAAAAATGGGTTTTAAAATAAGTGGTGGGGACAAAAGTGCTGAAAAAGAAATAAAACCGGCTGGGGGCGAAGTAAAAATTAACCAATTTGAGAAAGATATTTCTAATTCCTTGCAGCAGAAGAAGGAAACGGTCTTAGTTAAAGAAACAGAAAAATCTGAAATGGAAGGTATATATACAGAGCTAGTTACAAAAATGAAAATAAACGTTTCAGACAAAGTAAACGACAGCAAATACGGAACAGAAAATAAAGCTTTAGATTTTAAGAAAAATTTGGATGAAACTGTACGAATAAAAAGTAAAGGACAACAGGAGACAGTAAAAGGTTCCGTTTTTTTAACGAAACTAAATGATGAAATTGAAGAAAAAGCTACGGGTGTAGAAAAAGATTCCGATGAATTGGCATTAAAAGAAAAGACGAAACTAAAAGAACGAATTGATGAAGTAGAAAAAACTATAAAAAAGGCTCATGATGAATTAAAAAGCGAATTAGTGAGCATTCAAAAAGATGCTAAGGATTCAACTTCTGAATTCCTAAAAATTGAATCCGATTTGGGAGAAATGACCAGGACAGTTTCTGATTACGGTGGACAAATGAGAAAACAAGAATCAGGTCGTGTAAATATTTCGGAAGCCAATATTGACTTGTCAAACTTACCAGCAGATAGTGAAAGTGAAGGAAAACAAAATACATCTCCTTACGTATCTTCTCCTATTCTATCGAGACGGACGGTTTCTCAAAGGCTTACTAAAGAAGAAAGACCGGATATAAGAGAGGTCACGCATGGAGGTGGTTTTTCTAAAGTTATAGTACAAGAAATTACTTACACTGTGACAGAACCCGAAGATTTCGAGGGGCAACATAGAAAGCCTCTGTTTCACTTAGAATCGGAAGAGGACGATTCACTTTTGCAAAAAAGTAAAAAATATGTACGAAGTGATAGTGCTAAATCTAATATTGTAGAAAATCTAAGCGAAAGTGCCCTGGAGACTCTGTTGTCAGACATGGCAACAAATCTAGATGAAGCGACAAGGCCAGTTGGGGAGCCTATAAATATAGAAATAATTAAAGAGGGTAAAAAACTTAAAATGCACGTACAAGAATCCACGTCCGATTTGAAAATAATCGAGAAAAAATTGTATGATTTCGATAAAGCGTTAGGTTCACTGGAAGAAAGTAAAGCACAAGATGATTGTAAAACGAAAAAATTAAAAAGGGTTGAAAGAAAATTTGAGAGGCTAGCATCGGAAGTACTAGAAAAACATGACGGCAATGATCAACAAAAAGAGATGACTTTACCCGAAGTAGAGCAGCGAGGTGAATTGGACTTTCAAAAATTAGTCTCACAGATAAGCGTTGAAGACGTCTCAGATTATCAAAAAGAGTACGGCCATTTATGGGACGAAACCACGTTTTCAAAAAGTGGCACCAGTGACTGGGAATCATCAAAAACGCCAGACAGTCAGGCAGATGCACTAGATCTTCCCAAAGGTAGATTTTAGATGTTGCTTTTTAAATAACACCCCCTTCTCACCAAACTCATTAATCACGTAGAGTTTAAAAATCACGGTTTAAATTAAACATTCTTATAATTATCTACTATTGTTGCCGCATGCATTATCTAAACTAATTGTAATTCTTTCTGACCATCTTTATTTCACAAACATATCGGGGGGGAAGAACACTAAACATTCAATCTTATTGACCATAAACTTAATACCTCGTAGGTCAAATTATCTATATGGGCCCTGTCACTTTAAATAGATATAAAGCCATTAATCCAGGCGGTATAGAGGTAGATGTCATTCCAATTATGAAAAGTCCCTGTAGTACCCCCAAACCCAAAAAGAAAAATAGACGAGCTAAATCCGAAATAGGTTTTAGTCATACAAAAAAAAGACCAATGATTGAATTTGACCAAGGAAGTTTACCAGATATTAAATCGTCCTCGCAAAATTCTTTATATAGCACCATTCTCCATCTAACTCCAGAAAGGTTTTTAAGAACAAGCCTACACACTAGCAATAAATCGCTAGCAAGTTCTTCGTCAAGAGTTAACAGTAGATTGGCCAAATCACTGGGCAGTACAGATTCGTTTTCACAAAAAGGTATTAGTGATGTTGTTAAAGAATGGTTAAAGCAGTCAAATTCGTTCCCATCGATGGATAATCTAAACGATCCAAGCTTAACTAACAAAGAAATGATGTCAATATATGACGAAGATGACTTCGTTCAAAACATGAGTGCTAGTTTTGATAGTAGATCGAATCTTCGAAGTCCTATTCCTGATATAATGGTCTCGGAAGATCTAAGAAGTTTAAAATTTTATAGTAATTTAGGTAACTCACAAAAAGTAGAGTAGCTCGAGACCTGACGAGGCCCGATATGTTTGATTTATTTTTTGTGTAGTTCAATAAATATAAAATTTAATTAGTTTTACAAAATTATGCCTTGTTTTGTTTTAAAAAATCTGTTAATTATTTATTATAAAACTTCCAAAACGTAGTAAGCCATAGGTAAAATAGTATCACAAAGAATTAAGTTGAGAGAAACACAAATATGATGATGTTTTATTTTTTCGTTCATTGCTATTGCGTTAATAGCAATCCGGTACATAACACCTTTAGTATGAGAACAAAGCAAATAATTTTGTAAAGGGTGATATAAGAATTATTTTTTATATTTAGTGAATTATGAATTTTTTTGCATGCTTACATTTTTACAATAACATTGCATGACAAGCAAGCGTGAGCTTTTTAATTTTGGATGTAATTTATTATGATTGAGTAATTCAAATCCATTTTATTTGGTAAGTCAACATGTAACATTATCGCAACCCGATCATAAATAACTGGACATTAATCGCTGGGCCCGACTGTATAAATCGCTTTCAATATTGGGTAAATTTAGTGAAAATGTCCCGCTAGAACCCGCATTAACACTAACTACATCTTTTTAGAAACCAGATGCGAACTAACCCCTGAAGCTGATCATCCCTTAACGCCATCCGAAACTAACAAACAAATACCGCTTCCTAAACCCCGCTGTGCTAACATACCAGAATTGCCACTAGATTTAGCCAACGCTTCAGAGCCAAAACCGGATAAAATTATTTCTCCTGTAAGAGATGACCTACTCGACGATTATGAAAAAGAAGAACTTGCAACTTATTCAGACAGAAAGAAATTTTGGGAAAATGTATCCAAAGAGCCTCACAAACGCATGAGTTTACACGATATCACGCCATCGGAAAAAGAAATATTAGCAAGAAAACGTGCCTCTCTTCAAGAGTTTAGTCAACCACCAGTACCTAAGCCCAGATTTATTTTACAACCGACGAAGAGTTTACCAGAAAACCAAAAACAAGTCGAACAAAAAGATGCAATCAGTACAATCATAGAAGAAAAAGAAGAAAAAATAATGACCGAGTATCAAGCGTCGTTTCAACCCCCATGGGAAAGAAAAGATAAATCAAACATTGAAGATAGATCCGCGAGCTTTGGCAGTCAATTTGAAAAAAGCGAAAGCATTGATTCTGATCAAGCTCAAAAAGGCAGTTCACAATTTGCAGAAAACACGGGTTATATATCCGACAGTGAAGACGTGGAAAACGTCATTTCCGACTCAGAAATTGAGGACAGAGTTCCACAAATCAGAGAACGACAAATGAGCGTGTTTGCACCCCCAGTTGCATCTCAACGTAAAGCTATTTACGAACGATCTTCATCTCTACCGACTGAAGATCTCTATGAAGTATCAGCAAGAAGTATTCAACTACGAAAAGCATATTACGAGCAACAAATCAAAAAAGAGATGATTGAGGAGCAATTTACAGCTGAAAACGATGAGGAAACTTCACCGGAAAGAAAAACTTTATTGACATTACAAGATGAAAGGTTTGATTCTGTAATGGCATCAATGGATACACAACTGTTAAATATCGAAGACAAAGAAGATTTAAAGCCAGCTGAGGAAAAGTTCGGAGCATCTGTTAAAAATCTTAAAAAAGCATTTGAATCTACGCTAACTTCTAGTACAGACTCTCAAAAACCAACACCAGTACAACCAAAAATGAATAAACAAATGGACGAAGAGATTGCGGACGTTAAAGAACAAAAGTCCACCGAAAAAATATTAGTAAAAGATCGCGCAATAAATTATGAAAAAAGTGTAACAAGATCAGAATCCAAAAAATCATTGGCCGAAAGTGTGGAGCATGTTTTGGAATCAAAACTTGACGACGAAACCGACGAAAATTATACGCACAAATCTGACATTTCCCCTGCATTAGAAAGTTCATACTATCCACAAAAGGATCTAGAAAATGACTCCCAGTATAAATCTATGGATTCGCACCCTAGCATATCATCTGACAGAAGTGGGGACTTGTTGGATAGTTACTTATCCAAAGAATCTTTAGAAGTTCACATTGATAAAAGCGAATTGGAAGAATCTGAAAAAATTATAGATTTTGAACAAGATATTGATTCCAAGTCTTTGAATGTTTTAGCGAATGAAATTCAAAAGTCCGTTTCAGAAGATATTCCTGAAATAACTTTAAGTCTCTCTGGCCCGCAAAGGAGAATCAGTGAAGAAAGTGACGAATACGCAGAACAAGATGAAAAGTTTGAAACAATTTCACGTATTTTAGAACAAGATGAAGAACTAGATATAAAAACTCAAGAAGAAAAAGTAGATGATGCAGTGTGGGAAGTAGTTGAATCTTCTTCTCCCACAGAAAAGGACGATTTAAAACTTGAACGTGCTCAGTCCGAAGAACTAGATGATTTTGAGCAAGTGGAAAAATTTGTAAAAAAGCAGGCCACTATAGATGAAGACAGCGATTTTCCTGATAAAGTCAGTGTCAAGGAAAACATATCCGAACGCTTGACCAAAGAAATACACGACAAACTTAACGAAAAACTTAAAACTGTCGATGTAGCCATTGAAAAAGCAATTACCGAAGAAGTAGATGATAAGCATTTAGATGAGCTTAAAGCCCTTATGGTAGAGGAAGCTCTGGGAATACACTCAATGCCCTTAATTAAACTAAAAGATGAAGATCTAAGTAGCAGCCTTCGTGAAGAATCAGAACTTAGTTCAGAAATTCACATAGATCAGTCATCATCCTTGGCTTCAGACAAAATTAAATCAGAAAGTCACAGTGATATTGAAAAAATTATATTAGATAGCTTATACCAACAAAAGGTGGAGCCTGATGAAGCCAAAAAGATTGCCACAGCTTTAGTGGAAGAAATAGAGACTGAAATTCAAAAAAGAGGTACTTTGTTAAACCAGGACAGTCAACAACAACACTTCAACAAAATAAAACCAGAAGTTTCTTCGTATCTTAAACATTTAGCTGAAACAAAAGGTCTTGACGAAAGAGAAGTAGAGTTAGTAGAATCAGTTTTAGCCCGTAGAGAAAGAGAACTAGCCAAACTAGGTAGAAGTGATACACAAGCCTCCAGCATGGAAATTACTGACGAAGATCTGAGATTTAGTGGCACAGAAACTGATTATGTACATACTTTAGAGCAGCAAATTGATCAATTAGAAGCGGAACACGTTCACGATTTAGTCGTGGAATATGATTTATTACAAGAAAATAAAGATAGCTTTAGCTCGGATTTTAAAACTTCACAAAAAGACACACAGTCAACACTTACAGAATCGCTAAAAGAAGAAAAATCTTTTGTAGATCGTCAAAATATAATATTGGAAGAAGACGAGTCGTTGGTGGAATCATCTACGGAAGAATGTAAAAAACAAACTGTCAAAGTAGAAGGTACTGTACAAGAAAAAAGCAGGACAAAAACTAAAACCTTTTTGGAAGAGGAACTAAAACAATCCTGTGCTATGGCTACAGTTGACTATGATTCTAAAGTAAGTACTCAAGTACAACAGAAGAAAAAAGATAATCTGGAAGAAACAGTAGTTTCAATTCAAATATTTCAACAAGATTCCAATACTTTAAATGGAAAATACCAAGCAACTCGCCAATCAACAGAAATATCTGACGAAATGGTGACAGAATATCAATCAATGACTGAAAAAGAATATGATGAATTTCTTCTGCATGAAGAAGTGACCCAAAAAGACAGTATTAAGAAAACTGAAACACATAAAGCAGGTGAAGACATTTCAACAGAAGTCGCCATTGAAAAACGACATTCAGTAACAAGTAGCGAAAAAGTTACTAAAGAAACCGAACATGACGAATGTATTTTAGTTTCAAGTACAACCATTAACGTAACCGATCCATCTAAAATTCAAAGTAAATGTGGAGTAGTCAAATCAGAAAGTACAAAATCAGTTACAAAGGAAGTCGTTCAAAGAGTATCAAGTTCTGATTCAAAGTCTAGCTTGGAATCCTCAAAATCACCTGAGGATCATTTTGCAACAGGTAAAAAATCTGATTCCGATTCTTACAAGATACCATTGGATGCAGTTATATTTAGAACAGCACAGTCTGATTTAGATAGTAGCAGTGGCAGTCCAAGGTTAAAACGCGAAAGAAAATCAGGAATTGAATTTGAAGCATATTCCAGCTCTGGAGAGAGTCATTATCAAAGTTTCGAAATAGATAGTAGCAAGAGCAGACCATGTTCTTCTGATGTTGAAGGACTTTTACCTGGTTCTTCAGAATACGATACTGCTTTAACGTCTCAAGATTATTCTTCTCGGTCCCACGTTACTTCTTCAGAATACAAGACAGCTGTAAGCAGTTCTAAAGAAAGCATGAAAAGTCTAGATAGCGAGAGTTCTGGTCATCTAGGCAGTGTTGAAGTATCAGAACATTCAGAAACACTCGTACCATCCACAAGCGATATCGATGGAGATATGTTAGATGTTATGGACCCTCAATTACTGGAAGACACAGAATTTTCATCCGGTTGGAATGAAATAATGCCAGGAAGGCAAGTTTCGGACTTTACGGATTCGGAAAATATATCAGGTGTTGGAGAATCTATTGATATTTCAGAAGAAGAGGTAAATGACCTTAATGCTAAAATGACTGACTCACAGTCAAAAATGAAACGATCTGCAGAAATGCATTTCCAACCAACACCACAAGTATTTACTCAAGAAAGTGAATCAGATGAAAAATTGGGAACTAGTTTAGAAGACGGTAGTATTTTAAGCGTAAGCGTATCCAGTACTTCAAGTGCTATGAGAACTGTTGTTGAAAACATGGCAGGTTCAGTTGATTCAGTACATTTAAGCATGGAAGAATACGAACGCACGATGAGAAGCAGTCAAGAAAGTCTGCCGCACACCCCAACACAACCATGTGCAACTGCTGATGTATTTACGTCTACTCCTCAGATGAAACCCGACCTGCCAATTGAATCTGTAACTATGACAACTTCGAGTGTTACAGATAATGACGTTCAAAGTGTAAGCACGCAAATTATTACAGAACTGACAGAGTCAGGCGAAGGTATTACTTGCCTTAAATCAAAGACTGATGAACCCAAGAAAAAAGGGCACCGAAGAACTGAAAGTCATAGTTTTGTGCCATCTATGATAGGTATCTCTACCGTTTCTCAATATGATGTTCATAAATTTCAATCTGATTTAACAGAAAGTGACAAATATTTAACGAAACTAAGCTCAAAAGAAGAAGCCTCCGCTAGCGACGAAAAAAAAGATATTGATGAAACAGAAAGAGAGGAGCAATACGAAACTGAAGCTGATCAAGGTTTTCACCAGGACCTAAGAGAAGGTAAATACAATGGTTCAGATAATGACATGGACATATTTGATTCTAGACCACAATCAAGATTTAGTAAATCGGATTCTGACAAAGACAGACCTGTGTCTACAGCATTTTCAGATGATCGAGTGGAGTCTGAGCTAGCCGATTTACCTAAATCCTCATTGACAGACGAGACTGACCCAATTGAGAGACCAATTTCTCCAGAACCCAGAGATAGTTCTTTGGAGTTTGCAGGAGACGTTGACAACGAATTTTCACCTAAAATAAAATCTACCAATTTGCACAAAGAGCGAAAACGCTCTACTTCCGATTTACACAAAGATCCTTTGGAAAAACGAGACTCTCATGGAAAATCAAGCACTACCTCAAGTGAAAAATCTAGCTTTGAAGAAGCAGAAGCCGAAGCTGCTTTTAACATGGTAGCCCATATTTCACCAGCTCATAAAATTAATCAAATTTGCCCTATAATAGAAGATGATGACGCAGAAAAATTGGAGCTCGAGTTAAAAGAAAAAGCTCAGAAAGAGAAAGACGAACGGATGGCAAAAATGAAAGAGATGAGTTCTGGGTTTATACCTGACATAACTATTACCGAACATCTACATTCTATTGAACAGGATGATGATGAATTAGAGCAACAACAAGTAAGTTATTTTCAAAAACAAGATGTCGCCCAAACTAAGGAGGAAAAATCTGCAAGTAAAACAGAAGAACCTGCGACAGAGAAGCAAGAAGTTAAAAAAATTGTTGAAAAACCTGTGCATGAACCAAAAATTGAAAGAGATTCTGATTCACCACAAAGCAGTGATTCATTTGAACTTTTGGAAAAACCCGATATTATAGACGATTTTGTCGTAATTGAAGAAGTGGCTAAGGAAGCTCAGGAAACTGACGTCGAAGGAAAAAGTGTATCAATTGGTAAAAAACCTAAAAACAAACACGACACTGAGGTTGAGGAGTATCTTGTAACTAAATCGGCTCCTACGCCGTTGACTAGGGTGGATGTCAAACATAATCTAGACGGAACTTCGTCAAGCGAAGAGTTAGGATTTGACATGGAAGATAGTCCACCTAAACTATTAGATGAAAATGGAAAAATCGCTTCTGCACGGGTTTTCGGTAGTGAATATGACAGAGAACTGGAAGCCAACAGACAATGGATTGAACAGCAATTTCAAGGAGATCAAGCAGCAATGAGAGCGGCTGGCTATGGATACGAAATGGAGTTTGAGAGGGGACCATTGGAAGATATTAAAGAAGAAGATATTAACGATTTTGCCGCGTCTAGTTATGGCTCTCAAAAGGAAGGTAGCTTGGGTAGTGTTAAAGATTCTTACTCCAGCACTCCAGAATACGATGTTTTGGCTGGGAGAAAATACTTTACACGATCAGGAGAAAATGACGATATTTCCATGTCAAGCTTACAAGAGTTTGAAAATCTCGAACAAGCTATGTCATTGGAAATGAAAAGATTTCACACAGGTTCTGGTTCATCGAGTAGTGGTAGTTCAAAAGCTGCGAAACATAAAGTAGGTGATGACATTTCTGTGAATTCGTTAAAGGAATTCGAAGGACTTGAAAAAGCTTGTATTGCCGCTCACAAGATTGAGCTTATAGTGAAAGAAGAAGAAGCGTTGCTGGGGCAAATTGAGGAAGGTCAAGAAAGCATTGCTTCGGAATCAGAGAGTTGTGAAACTGTTTCTGGAACTGAGAAAAAAGTTACCGAAACTGATGATGATGAAGATTATGAAAAACGAATGTTTGAAATAGACGAAATTATCAAACAAGCTCAAACAAATGTCGAAAGGTTTGTAGACATTAAAGACATGGAAAAAACGGAGTCTCTTGGTAGAGGCGACTCAGTTGAAGAGGTCTCAAAAGTTCCAGATCTCGATCTAGATACCCCAGTTGTGAAATCAACAATAAAAGTACAGTGGAAGGAGAACGACGATGCAATGGTCACATCAACAGATTCGCTGGATTTTCGACTCGGAAAGAAAAAAGACGATAGCTCAGATAGTTTAGATCAGCTACAAAACACTGGGGGTGACATTATGACTGCAAGCACGGATTCCATCGAATTACAACAGCAAAAAGCCAAAGAAACCATAATGACAGACAGTATTGAGATGCGCGATGAAAGAAGCTACATGGTGTCCAGCGATTCCTTAGAACTCGGTCAGGCCACAAGTTCAGGAGTAAATTATATTCAATCTGATTCGATCGATGAGGATGGCTCTCGTATAGGTGGTTATCAAGACTACAGTCATAGCTCCAGTACAGGTAGAGATTTTGATTCATCAGCAAAAGAAGAAATTTTAGACCAAGAAATTAAGGATGAGCAAGTACTGTACAGTATCGGAAGTTTGGATCCCACGAGCTCTAGTGCGACACATGCAACGTATCAGTATGAAACAGATTCAGTATTTTCGGGAAGTTTTACAAGTGGTGGTTCAAACACTCTGGTATCTTCCACAGATACCATTGACCCTATCCAGGGCGTTGATATAGGCGCCGCCGCTAGGAAAGTTTGGTTCCAAGAAAACTTGGGAGATGACTACGGTCAGCCGTATGTTACTGAAATAATTGAACCATCTGTCGAGGAAAGCTTCTCTCATGTCATTCACAGAAAAGTAGAAATGCCTCCAGATGTTAAAAAGGTTACATTTACTGGCGCAACAGCTGAACACCAATTGAGAAAGTTCATGGAAGAGTTTGACGAAGGCGAGAATGTGCAAGAAACCGAAGAAATAGACGAATTCGGGAACGTACATACCAGAAGGGTCGTTCAAAAACGATTCATAATAAAAGATGGCAAAGAAGAACCAATGACCAAAGAGCATATTGAAAAGTATCTAAGAGAATTACAGCAACCATACGAGGTTCTAGATCAAGGGGTTATTGGTCGGTCATCAATCGAGGGGGTCATGACCAAGACTATTACAGACGCGAGGGGCCAGCAGACCATCGTCAGCCAGACGTTCGATCTTCCCCAGTCCCAACTAACATCACTAACCCGAACCGCTACAGGTTTGTCGTTGTCTTTTAACCCATAATAACTGCCTATTGCCTCTGGCACAAAAAGACTAGATGAATAATTAGTAATAAATTATTTCTAAATGTTGAAATAAATCATTTTTGTTAATGCATCTGTGGATTTTAAAGCCAGCTGGTTGAGTTTTATTTTCTTGCAATTTCGGCAAAACTATATGATGTAATTAGTAACCATATTGTTGGTAAATCATCTAATTATTTGTGCCAGATAGTCTATGTACCCTCTTTCATTCATATATTTTTTAGATTAGCTTTATGTGTTTACATCATTTGGTTTATAGAATATATTTTATTTTATTGCTATATGCACTTTCCAACTGGTAAGTCCATTTTCCTAGATAGATTGGGTTTTAGATGCATGCCATTTTTGACATAAAAAATCTAACGATTTTAATTAATATTAATGATATTGTAAAATTTTATTTTCCATTTCGTTTAAACTCGCAATAGTATTTTATTCTTTTAAATTGGTATTTGCGACGTTCTTTTTAAAAATATGTGGTAATATTTATAATAGCTAGGTTTAGTATTTACATCGCGAGCGGACGGATTTCCTCTACGCATTTTGTGTAGTCGTAATTGCGTTGTAGCTGTAGTGAATTGTTATTGATTATTTTAATAAATAAATAGTTAAAAATATTTTTTTGTACACATTTTTTATTATAATTTACTTTCTAAATGCTTTAAACAAATATTGGTGGTAACAGACCCTCCTGCTAAATTTTGGAATATGTTAAAAGTTTCACCTTTGGTATTAACCGAGTAAGTTCCGTTTTTTCTTAATATTTAAATAGCCCAAAGACGTTAGGGAAACCCATTTTATCTTCGCAACGCTGGCCCAGGCAATACCACGTCACGTTTACCAGCGGACAGAAGCGGCTCGTTATTTATAAATGTAAAAAGGTTTGGTCTTTATTTTCAGACTTGTCAAATATTTAACAATACAATCTTAATACAATCTTTAATTTTTTTTTTTACTTAATAATTGATACCGAGGTATGAAGAGGTATTATATTTGTCATTGTGAAAATATTAATGTAAAGAAATAATATAGGAAATATTAATTTTTTAAATGTTCTCCAGATAGTTAGTTGTCTAACTAGTGCGGAAAGTGATACTTTTACGTACGGGAAGAGTTCGGGCGGGAAAGCACTTCTGCAATAGGTTAGGTAAAAAAAAATTTCTACGAGTGTTTATGATGACTTTCTTGATCAAAAAATAGTTTTTAGAACACACATTTCAAACTCAAAATTTAAAAATTTGGTCCATAAAGTACCATTTAAAAAAAATGCGTGCGTTAAAAGTTTTTTCACGCACGCTAGGACAGTTTTTTATGCACGCCGTGCTTATTTTTTTTACGCACGGCGTGTGGGAAGTTGAACTTTCCACATTAAAATTGATATGTAAAAGTGGACTTTTTCACACGCATTTGCAAAGTTGTTTTTTTACCTATTTAATGTCAACTGACCTGCAAAACTTTATTAAAAAATTAGCATAGGTAAAAGTATTTTTTTAATACGGCGTCAATTTTAATTCTAATTGGAGTTTTTAGATGCATTTAAAAACTACATTAAATTAAAAATAGAAAACAAAATTATGTTTTGGTTTTAATTTAAAAAATACCAATATATATAAACTTAGGAAGAAGGAAAAAACGTGTCAAAAGTGCCCTTTTCGACCTTAACGGCCATCGCGTGCAGAAAAGTATCACTTTATTGCCAAACAACCAATAGTAGTATTTTGAAAGAAAAAGATACCTATATTATAGGTATTATATGATAGTTTTTCATTGTGTAAAAATAAATGGAATTTATACACTCTACTATAATTTTTATTTAATACGTACAAAAGTATTTTTACATTTTTAATAAATACAAAAAAAAATCTTATGTGGAGTATCTACCTATGTAAATATTATAAATAAAAAGTTGTAACAAACATACGTTCTTTATCCTGTGTCTGATATAATGTTTTAAAAATTTATATTTATACCGGGAACGCTTGTAGTAATTATAACCAAATCTCGGCAGAAAAAATACAGAAACAGAAAAAATACAACAAATCTCGACAGAAAAAATAAGCTGACTACAGATAGTAACAAAACTGTGAATGTAGTTACAAATAAATATCATACGCAGGCATACGTACCTCTTAGATTTTTTTGCTACTCATATAGGACATTTAAAAATGTCGCAGCTGGAGTTGTTTCATTATTCCAAATATAGTGTAATTAATTATCACATTGTTTTTATCAGAAATTCGCAAAAATATCCCAAAAAAACTTAATTTTTTCCTATATTTTTTAATTACATTTTGTATTTACTGCAACTGCAACGGAAAAATATATGATAACTAACCTGTGAAATGTTTGGTTTTCACATGCAATCTCCAGTTTTCGTCACACTACGCACTTTGTTATATCACTTTTGCCACAAACACTTAAAAATCTATTGAGAAAATATTAAAAACTGTCCAGTAATCTGTAAAATATACCAAAACCTCGATTATGCTAAAGCTACAACGCCGTCGAGAAATTATGAATGGAGCAGTGTACAAACGGTTATATGGCTGACCCGCCACAATTGCGAGGTTGTCACATTGTTGCAGGTTTCATTCTCGATATATATTGGGAAATAAAAAGAACTATTCTTTCGGCCAAAATATTAGGTGTTTTATCTGATATTTCGATCGACAAAATGAGATATATTTCAAGTACCATAACATGTACCTGCACATTATTAATCATTTATTGATTTAAAATTGTGAACATTCCAGGACATTTAAATGCAAATATATAATATACCAAATTTCTCTATATATTTGAATAAAACTAAGGTGTTCCTCCATGTTGTCTTTTTGACCACAACAACAGCTGATACGGTACTATAACTTTTCTAAAGGTTATAACTAGCAAAATATGGGATTAAAAGTGTAAATTATTTTATATAATAATTTGTACATGCAAGCGAAGAAATAATGCCAAAAGTAAGCGCTTTTTGTCGATTACAAAAAGGGCCGTAATTTCTTCGCAATTATAATAAACCAGAATATAAGTATTACTTATAATACCTGGTTTATGATTTACATGCTGTCAGTGACATTTAATGTAATTTTCGTTAACAGATACAAGTTTCTCACATCAAAGAACCTATAAAACTATATTAAAACTCATTAATTTTTCTATGGAAATAAAAATAAATATATGAGACCATAAAATCTACTATGGTAAGAAAATCCGGGTTCGATTAAAAATCGCCACATATCCCCCTGACTTAGTTTTGTATATATATATATATATATATATATATATATAATAAATCTCTAAAAGGACATATCTGTGCACTGAATATATTTTTTTAATTGTTTGATGAAACGATGAGATACCAAAAATTAAATTTTTACAATTTTTGTCTGTCTGTATGTCTGTTTGTTCCAGCATCACGCATTCCTTGTGTTGCTAGGCAACATATAGGCATTTATTTCATCAAAATCGGTTTACGGAAACAACAGTTATGGCATTTAAAGGAATAAAAACGGCAAAAAAGGTAAAACCGCAGGCAAACCGACGCGGCGGTGTCTAGTGCTAGTGGGTAATAAAAGTAATACGACCGCCTTATTTACACCTAAAATTTTTTGCTATTTTTATACGCAGTGAAAAGAGAGAAATTTAGGGATAAAAAGTTAACTCTGTTTAATTAATTATAGCTGTACACTTGATTTAAAAAAAAACGCATACATGCAGTCACAAAATTGACCTTTCTAAAAGTTTATAATATATACGGACTACCAGCTAAAATGCCAAAAAACTTCAAAAGTACGACAATTTGTCATATTGTTTAAAAAAGGTCTCTAAAACTAAAAATATTTTTTTACTTAAATTAAAGGCAACCTTATTTTTATATTAAATTTTGCATAATACTAAAAAATCTGCAAAAATAATGTTTTAGTAGTCTTTATTGAACAATATCAAATTATCACTCGAGTAACGGCCGAATGCTGTTCTATAAAGAGGGCGGTAACCCATTTTGGAGTTGATAAAATAACAATAATACGATGGAAACAGCGCGGGATTGAAAACAATTCGACGAATAGGAAACTTGGATTAGGACAAAAACGATGGTAAACTTAATACTAATTATTTTAACTTAAAAAAGAACTAAAATAAATAATTTAATATTTAATAGGATCACCATTTTTCTCTATTACAAGCTGCAAACATCTGGGCATTCAAAAGGTTAAATTTTGAAAATACTGATGGTCTTCTAAGAGCTGATCCAATGCGCGATAAATTTGGGGTTAAGGTCAGGGCTGTTGGCTGGCCAAGGAAGTGTTTCTATATTATTATTCTGAAACCATTGGCGAACAACATTAGCCGTGTGTACTGGACAGTTGTCCTGCTGATAAACGAAGTCATTATTTTCATGTAAAGCCTGTACAGATGGCAGCATAACGTTTTCAAGAATTTCAATATATCGTTCACTATTGAATCTTCCTTCGATTCTCCAAAAAAAAACCCAAACCTCTAGCACTAAACCAGCCCCACATGTTTACATAAAAATGTCCAGCTTTTTGAATTTGGTTTGTATATTCGGGTTCAAATCTGGAATTTCGTGGACGATAAACTAAAATTCTCCTGCTGCTTGAAGATGATTGAAAAAATTTTTCGTCAGTGAAAACCACCCTCTCCCAGAAGTCATTATCAGGAAGAACGTTGTTCAGTGCAAAAATCACTCTGGCCTGTTTTTGTTCTTCTGTTAGAAAAGGCTTCTTTACAGCAACTTGACAAGAGACTTCTAATTTTGTTACTCTTTATTTAATCTTAACTCTTAATTATTAAAGGATTTTTTCTGACACGCACAATAAGTCTCTCATCTTGCACTTCAGAACTTACTTAGTAGAAGTAGTAGAATTATTTTCAATCCAGCGCTTTTTCCATCGCATTATCGTCATTTTATCAACTGCAAAATGGGTGGACGCTCTTCTTATAGACCAGCCGTCTTCTATAACTCGAGTGATAATTTAAACTTTTGTAAATGTTGATATCTGTGGCATTTTTAAGGATGTCACAATGAATTTTCAGCTGTCAGACATACTAAGCTGGTGGTGCCTTATAATAGTATACACTAATGGAAAGCTAAATTTTGTGGCATAGGAAAATATGCATGTATGAGTTTTTCTTGAAATCAAGTGTACCTATGTAATGCATGCAGTATGTATTGCATTTGAGAGGGAAAATGTTCTTTGAAAAAGTTGCTTTTAAAGAGTTTTATAAACAACTTTAGAAAATTACTAGTTGGACGTAAAAAAGGGGAGAGGGGTACTATAGCGCCACTGTGTATTGTAAGTAGGTACAATTTATTCTTCGTTTGGTCAGGAGATGGGGGCATAAGTAAATATAATACCTTATTCATTCATTGTAAATATCGACTATCTGCAATACCTGAAAATACCCTCTCTCTTATGCGCGCCCGAAAATATCTACCTATCTCTGTGTGAGGGTGAGGCTTTTTGACTAAAACCACGGCTATTAATACTAAACTTTGTAAAGGTTATTACTAAAGCAATATATATATAAGATTAAAAAGGTAAATTATTTGATATAATTTGTTCATGCAAACGCAGTAATGCTAAAAGTAAGCGCTTTTGGTCACTTAGAAAAAAGGCCCTAATTTCTTCGCAATTATAATAAACCAGATGATTGATCAGCGGATCACATATAGTACCTTGTTAATTTATCGCTAATATCACTGAACACACAGCATTTTTGAACTTATATTAAGAAAAAACGGAACTTACTCGGTTAATACAAAAGAAATATGTAAGGTGGAGCTTTTAACATATTCAAAAATTTTGCAGGAGAGTTTGTTATCACCAATATTTGTTTAAAACATTAAACAAGGTAAATTATATTAAAAAATTTATCTGTAAAATATCCTGTTCTGCATTATCTATGGAAAACAATTTATTACAGCTACAATGCAACAACGACGACACTAGCAAAGCCTAACTGCACCTTTAGCGCGTGTGGTTTAATTCAACCAATCAGATACGTGATCAAAAATCCATCTGATCTGCGATGCAAATACCAAACTAAGCTAATATCTAAGGTATTTTTCTAATTAAAATTCATTTTATTTAGGTTCGGATCAACCCTCTGGATCTCAACAAGCTGCATCTTCTCAAGGTATATAAAACCGTTTATCTAAATTTAATATTGCGCGCAAATATTTAACTTATATGCATTGTTAAAACAACAAGTGTGACAAGTGATCAAAAAGTTTCTTTTTATATGGCAACATAAAGACCCTTTACTAATTTTTTACGCCCTTTCACAGTCACCGAATAATTTTTGACAGTTAAGATAAAGCTGTTTCTCATTAAACACTTAAGAGTGAATTCGAATCCTAAAAACAGTTCGTTTACTTAAACACATAAACCGCACATCAAAAATTAACAAAATTTTGCCCATCGCAGCGGAGGCTTCTGATATCCCCCCACACACCATTCGAGTGGTTTTTATTTAGTTTTTTAAAATAATGGATCATTTTTACCGTGAATTAAACATTTTTAGGTAGGTAGGTGTAAAAAATTTAAATTTATGCAAAATCCGTGAAATGGTTCCGGGATAATGCTTTAAACTTTCACCGTACAAAATTTTACACAAATATGATTAACAGTTTTTTAGATAAAGTAATTGGAAGAAGCGCATTTTTCATTGAAATTCACCCTTAAAGTTTCATTTTTATTAATAAGTAAAAAACAGGGAACTTAAGAAAAAAAGTAATATTATTTTTAGCACTGGGCCCAAAAAAACCGGAATGATTTTAAATGGCTATAGCTTTGTTAGTTCTCTACCGATTTTAACGAGTGATAGCTCTATTAAAAGCTCATAAAATTCCGCTTCTAGAAATTGAAAAAAGTTGACGGCCATCTTAAAATCAAAGATGGTGGACATTGTCAAAATGAAGCATTTATTTAAACTCGTTTCTTTTTAAGGAATCGACTTAAATTAAATAAAAAAATTAACACTATTCAAAAGTCTAGTCTCTACCAAGGCGATCAACATATCGCTTATTAAAATCGTTTAAGTAGTTTAGGATTTACACCCAAAAATTTGGGAGAAGATCCACTGCTCTATAGGTAAATAATAAATATATTCATATGGCCGCAACTTTTTTATTTCTTAACCGATTTTAATGAGTGATAGCTCGTTTCATCGAGAATTAAATTTTCCTACGACGACAAAAAAAAGTGGTCGATTATTTTTGAATTCCAGATGGCGGATCTTATATGAGAGAGTATCGAGGATAAGACTATTTAGAAGCCCAGTCTCTCTCATTAAAATCGAATAAGTACTTTAGGATTTACACCTAAAAATTTGGGAGAAGTTCTACTGCTCGTTATGTGAAAAATTCATATATTCATATCACCGAAACTTTTGTACTTCTTAACCGATTTTAATGATTAATAATTGGAACTTCAGGAAGTTTTTGGATATAAATCCCAAAGTACTTAAACGATTTTAATAAGCGATATGTTGATCGCCTTGGTAGAGACTAGGCTTTTGAACAGTGTTAATATTTTTATTTTATTAAAATAAATAAATAAAAAGAAACGAGTTAAAATATATGCTTTACTTTGACAACAACAACTTTTTTAAATTTGTTGAAGGGGAATTTTATGCGCTTTTAATAGAGCTATCACTCGTTAAAATCGGTAAAGAACTAACCAAGATATATAGCCATTTAAAGTCATTCCGGTTTTTTTTTGCGCAACCCGGTATATTTGAGCTTTTTCCCAAAACTATTTTACAATAGGATCATAAATAAAACATGAAAAACAAAAAATAAAAATCGTCGTACTTTTTCTTTTTGAAAAATATAACAGATGTAATCATGTGATTCACTGACCTGGCGTACAAAATTTATGCAGAAAACTAGTTTTTGCCAATATAATGACCCAAATAAAATTTAATATTGTTTAAATAGCACAATAAATATTTATTTATCACCTTTTTCTGTACTTGTAATATTTTTTAAAGTTCAGTGGCTTAGAAATAAATTGTTAAATCGTTCTCATTTTTAAATTTTAAAAAATCTAAATCATTAAGGTTGCTGGAAATTATTTTTTCGAATGTTTAGTTTTAAAAGTTTTCGGGGGTTTTAAGATCTCAAATTTTTACAAAAAAATGCAAGGACAAACTCTAGTTTTTGGTGTTTTTGCGAAAGTGATGGTTTTTACCAAAATTTTATAAATTAAAAGTAACGCGGAAAATAAATTTAACTTTGAATAAATTATCTACGAAATGGCGGCACTATAAACTTCAAAAGTTATTAGCGTGCACGACATATTTAGATAATGCTCAATAAAAAACAAATTACAAAACGAATATCTAAATACTAACAAAAGAGACCAGGGTGACCAAAGTCCTTTTGTCAATTTTTTTTTTGTACCACCCAGTGAAATATTTCGTGCTACTTCACTATCTGGAAATATATTCTTAAATAAGTTGCAGATGCCTTCGGTTCTGCGAAACGAGTAATATTTTTCAAGGTATGTAAAGCCCATAGGGCCTCTGCTTTTGTAGATCTGTATTTAATGGAAAAATTTTCTTGGTTCCTATTAAATAACAATTTCAGCTGCTCCCCCTTTTCATGAGATTTTTCTAAGTTTTGGTGCTTTTGGGACCAACCATGACATTCTACCCAGTTTACTCCATTGCTGTCTATTTTAAAGTCAACTATGCAGGTTTTACAATATGCAGAGTATTCACCCTTTTAATTTTTTTTGGCATTTTGTCCCACAAAATACAAAGTACCTAATTACTCTAAATACAACATATTTACTTAGAGGTAATAACTTATGGACTAGGTAATAAATACATAGGTATATTAAAATTTATTTATTCCCTTACTGCTGAAGGAGTTTCCAAATCACCAAATGACAGAAATAAAATTATTTATGTAGGCTATGGTCACTTAAAAATGGATGCAATCGAGAAATGATAATAATAACACCATGCATCTTTGTTGTTTCTGGGTGCTAAAAAAAGACACTAATATTTGATGCCATCCGACCTGTAATCGGAACGGAGGTTCAGTGAACCCTACCATAGACTTTGGACAAAAAGGATAGAATAAACTCGAAAAAACATCAAGGACATTATAAAGGAATTTTAGGACAAAATGTTAATTTATAAAAATTTTACTATTTTTTAGCCATTTTTACTTAAAATTTTAGGACGCAGTCAAAATTTTGCGATTTTTTTTATCTTATAGGACGTTTGGTTACCCTGAGAAACCCAGAAAACAAAAATCGGCAGTATATCCTAAAAGTCAATAATAATAATTTGGCAAAAAGTGGTTGTCTTTTTACTATCTGTAAAATTTAAAAAACGTTGACACACTCGATCGCCCTCCCCTCACCGCAACTCAGTTCCACAATGAATTTATAGCCACATCAGCTTAATATTTTTTCAATTCCATATTTTTTTACCATTACCCATAAAACGATATTTTACATTTATACCGATCAAAGATTCCCCTCACAATGCTCAACTTAGAACCAAGGAGGAATTCACTACCCACTTTTTGTACATAACATTTTTAAAAATGCCAAGTACCTACTTAATTTAAGAAAAGGATATTAATGCAAAAATATCACCAAAACTTACCAATAGTAAATTCCCCATGGGGTACGTTCACATTTAGTAAATTTTTGTGAGCTTACTCTACTTACTATTGTCCTCTTTTTCTAATTGCATTCGGCTGAGCGAGATCTCTTCTTTTCTAGGATTTGCGTCTTTTCATTCGAAACCAAAATAGCCAAAACTAAAAATGATCCGAAAGGTTGATTTTAGTTGAGTTTCACCTCGAGTTTCACCGACTGTTTCAATGTTCATTTTTAATTTTAAAAATTTTGGTTTTAACGGAAGACGCAAATCCCTAGAATTGGAGAAAAAAATTTTGGTGTAAAATACAGCGAAAATTTTTGTTTTAGTATATTGTTTAAAAGATTGGTTAGCAAAAATAATCGAAGCACAGGCTGTGGCATTTTCAATAAATAATCAAACTATTCTTTTCTCATAAAAATCACATGTACAACACAGCAAAAAAAATTAGCAAAAAACTAAAAATAATTATTAAGGTTATCTTGTTGTTCGCTCACATTAACCTAACGTTCGGCAATTTATCCGTGACGTCATCTACTCGGCAAGACGTCTCACCCGACGTTATAATGTGAACGTACCCCTAAATACAGCGCTTTATTAGTGATTGGAACTCTTAAAATTTTGACAACTTTGACAGCCGCTGTGGTAGTGTTTAACAACTACTACCACTACCACTCATCGATTTTGCCAGTTTTTGGAACACATTAAAAACTGTCACTTGCAAAAAAATTTAGAGATGAGAAAAAATAAGTGTTTTATATGTTGGAACCTGGTAATATATTATTATTTTTAAAATTAACTGCGCCAAAATTCTCTAAAATTAACCAGCGACAAATAACCACACCCACAACGAAATGGATTCGTAGCTTACGGCAGTGGTAGTGGTTAATTACCACAATGGAATGACGTTTAGCTATTGCGCCGACGCAGTAATTACCACAAACACTACGAAGTGTCAAATAAGAGTTCCAAAATATCTCTATTAAAGTCTGTCTGAGTAAACTAACATTAGTGCGCCTTAGTTGGCATATTAAAAAAACTGCTTTGCATAGATTTTAGAATAGTATAGTTTATATAATTTTATTAAATGTAGCGACAATAAACCGTAGAGCAACACTTCGATATGAAATCAGTATGGAAGATCAAACCGAAGTAAATCCAAGAGAACACGATTGGCGCTTTAATTTAACGCAACATGGTAGATAGCTCACACTTATAACTATTACATTTTTTTGTATAAATGTAAACACTGCCTGGGGAAATGTAGCGAAATCCAGCAATTTTTTTTATTTATTTTTAAGAAAAAAAAATTCATTTAATAATTAAAAAAATAATTTAAAAGAGCGAGCAAAAAGTGGCAACTGCAACACTTTAAAGTTTCTTTAAGTTAGGTTAAATTAGGTTATCAAGTGCTATTAGAATCCACTTTCCACAACTTCCTAACTATGGTTTGAGATAACTACAAGTTATTGCCAATTGCACCAACATTAAGTTTGTGTTTTAAGTCTGACTTAAAAGTTCTCTCTCTCTCTCTCTCTTATTGCGTGCTTCTGAGAGATTTCCAAAAGTTTTAGGTCAGACTTAAAACACAGACTTAACGTTGGTGCAATTGGCAATTACCGAGGCAATTACGGTACTAATGCACCGATTAAAAAATCCGGTAGCTGCCGCTCAGGTGACCGTGGATGTCTTATTTTAAGCGGAAGCGGCGACGCGGCAAGCGCGGACGTTTTCAATCTATAAAGGCGGATTTACGCTGGCCAAGCAAGCAATTAAGCAAGCAGATAATTGACAGTTGTAAATGGGAAATTGCACTTCTGCTTGACGGGGAATTGCACTTCTGCTTGACATTTGCGAGCGTAAACAGTTGTGTGCCCCAAGTAGCACAGGACGTCCCATTTAGGTCCGAAGCGGACGTCCTATGGACGTCCAATTAAGGCCCAGTTGAGGATCAAAATTTTAGGACATCTTCAGGACTTATTTTTTGGTAATTATGCACTATATAGGGGGTTTTCTGCCAATTTTTAGTTTTAAGGTTAGAAACAGACAACATATATACTCTTTTTTAATACAAAAATAGGACTACGTTCAGATTACACGCCGGATGTCGTCGGGTGATATTTCTATCTCTCTCTCTTTAATATTTTGTATGATTTTTAATATTTTGTATGATTTGACTTTTGAAATTTTCCTTTATAAATGTTTATATGAATGTGTACCCATAAAGTTTCCCAGCAAATACAAATCGTCGGCATTGAATCGGGCCAATGTCGACAACGTCGGCAGTGTGTCGGCATCGGCGACTACACTCTGGCCCGATGTTGGTCAGATTGCGGTTTTCAGTTTTCGGTCAATAATCGGCAACTGGCGGAGGTCCACATTACTACAGTCGACTTTATGCCGACACCACTTTAGGACCGACGATGGTCCTATTGGAACTTTGCTTAATCGGTCGAAAATCGGCAACTGACGATGGCCCGATTTACTATAGTCGACTTTATGCCAAAGCCCACTTTATTTGCTTTAGGGCCGACGACGGTCCGATTGGAACTTTGTTTAATCGGACGAAATTAGCAACTGACGATGGCCCGATTTACTATGGACGACATTATGCCAACGCAAACCTTATCTGCTTTAGGGTCGATCATGGTCCGATTGGAACTTTCTTTAATCGGTCGAGAATCGGCAACTAACGATGGCCCGATTTACTATATAGTCGACTTTATGCCGACGACCACTTTATCTGCTTTAGGGCCGACGATGGTCCAATTGGAACTTTGTTTGATTGGTCGAGAATCGGCAACCGACGATGGTCCGATTACGTCACGTTCAAATTTTTAAACTGCTTAATAGTTTCTTGCTAGTATGTAGAGATGGCGCTAATGTCACTATGTACCCTGTACAGTGGCAGATAATATTATATATATAATGAGCAGATATTTCAAAACTAGGATGCAGACTTCACAAGATGGTGGTACTTCTCTACAAGAATCACCTCTTCTGCCACTTAAACCAGCCCGACTGGTTAAGCACCCGCATTATCGAAACTTTGTAGTTTGCCAATGTCGGGCCGCTTTAAGCTACCACCGACGGACCTCCGTCAATCGCCGACGTTGGACCGCTTTAGGAATCCAATGTCGGACTTGAATAGTTTACGGATGTCGGGCCGAGACCAGCTTGCCTACGTGAGACCGACCAAATTAAGCATGTCAGCAAAAAGTAAAATTTACCATTGGTCCGACGACGGGCCACAGTCCAACGCTGCATCGGCAAACATACATTGGGCCTACATCGCCAAGCGGACAAAAAACACTGCGGGTCCGATATCGTAAATCGAAGTTGTGCCGATGACGGTAAATTCGGCAATCGACATCGGACCGACGAAGGTCCGAGGGAACCGTGTTTGCTGGGTTTACTATCATAATAATTAGTTTTAATATCCCAAATATGTCCTGGTAATGTCCAATTAAAAATTTACTAAATTGTTTAAAATGTCTCCAAAACAATACCAAAAATCTCCTGGAAATGTTCCAGAAATGTCCCAGATTTGGGCCTGGGGACGTCTTAAACCGACATCCTTAAGACTGAATTTGAATCCTAAAAACAGTTCGTTAACAGATAAACCGCACATCAAAAATTAACAAAATTTTGCACAGCAGAGGCATCTGGTATCCCTGTTATGTGTTTGTGTGGTTTTTCAAAAAAATACATATATCTTGGTTTTATTTAGTTTTTTAAAATAATCGATATACCCAACTGATAGTGCTAATGGATAAGCACTTCTATAAATTTATTTCACAATTCATAAAATATTCAACTTTAATGCACCAAATTGTGAAAAAAAAGTGTGTACCGCGCAGGTGCCGACTTTTTTGCGTGCAATCTGTCAGTTTTTTGTTATGCTTATCAATTATCAATTAAATTTACACACTATGACTAATCACTAAATTTATGCTTATCAGTTGGGTAAACCTGCCTTTAAACATTTTTAGGATATGTAAAAAAACTTAAAATGCTTTAAACTTTCACCATACAAAATTTGATACAAATTTGATTAACAATTTTTTAGTTTAAGTAATTGGAAGAAGCGCATTTTTAATTCAAATTCACCCTTAAGATGTACTGGAACGTAAGTCTTATGGACCTCTAGTTTTGTAACAAAAGATGTCCTAAAGGCGTCCTTAAGACGTCGAAATGGAAAAATGGACGTCCCAGTGACGTCCGAATGTCCTGAGCGGACATACTATGGACTTCTTTGGTACGTCTTTGTGCTACTAAGGTGTTCCCATAAGACGAACTTTTCTGACTTGCTTACCTGCTTACCAGCGTAAATTGCCAAGTTACCTGACCCGACGATTAACCACGGTTGGAGGAACAAAAAACACAAAGGAATATTCAATTTGTTTATTGTTAGGTTAGGTTTATGTTTTGTTTTTAATGACGGTTTGAATGAGTTTTCCTTGGTCGGTGCATGCTCGGAACTCGGGTGCGTTCAAAAGGGGTACCATATTCGAGGTGGTTTCGAGCTGGTGCCTTACGGCTCTTTTGAGCGGGAACACTACCTTCTTAAATGGAAATGCCTTTTACATCATACAGTGTTACCTATAATAAACTTTGCAGCCCTTAAACGCCAGATAAGTCAAATCATCGAGATTTTGGTAAAATAATCTTGGCAATTCGACTTTGTGTCTGTGAAAGATAAATGGGGGCAGAATTTATTAGTGGCCACTGGACATCGCACCAAAAACCTTTTTTTATTATTTTATGAATAAAATATAAATAATGCAGTAGGACGAATTTACCGAAATCCTAAACGGTTTTTCTGATGCAAATCTGAAAATGTTCTAAGTTTACCATGTATGCTACCGGGTGTCCCAAGATGAGTGGCCTATTAGATTATTTTAGAAACTATACTATAGAAACTTTTCAAACTTTCTATTCTAACATAAGTTGATGTAAAGTATATTTATAAAATACTTTCGTATTTGCAGTGTTGCCATTTACAGGAAATCTTGACAACCACTTTGGTATTTTAAATGAACCACCCTGTATATATATTTGCATTTTTGGATTCTACAAAAAAATTTTAGGTACATATATTTTATGTATAATGTCACCGGTTTTTAAAATATTGACAGGTGAAGATTGATAACTTTGATTGAGAGCCGGTAACATCCTAACGGTTAGGGATAGAACAAAACAGTTTTCGTTTCTGGGTTTTTCACAAGCTTTCGTTCTAGACTATTTTTAGATTTAACTCTGTGGTAAAATATTCCAAAGTTAATTTAACCCTGGGTTAAAAATAGTGTAAAGCGATAACTTGTAAAAGCCAAGATAGGAATTTGAAAATCGTTTTGTTCTACCCTTAACCGTTATTATGTTACAAGCTCTCAAAGTTATAACATGGTAATTTCCACCTGTCAATATTTTAAAAACAGTTGAAGATATATTCCCCTATAATTTTTTGTACAATTAAAATTGCAAAAATATACTGGATGTTTTATTTAAAATAGGTAACAAAGTTGTTGTCAATATTTCCTATAAATGGCAACATTGCAAATACGAGAATAGAAAGGTTCAAAGTTTGAAAAGTTTTTATGGTTTCGAAAACAATCTAATAGGCCATTCCCCTTGGGACACACCCGGTATACTATACCTATATAATATACAGGGTTCCTAAGCAAATCCTTAGGGGGCCAAGTAGCCGTGTATAAGACGCAGACAAACGGAAAAGCACATTAGGCAGAAAAGGATGGGCATGGGGCGATGTTGTCACTACATCTTACACGTAGTAAATCCATTCCAGGTTGTTGTTTTCTAATGTTTTCCATTTTCATACCTTTAGGACTGGTATAAAAATTGTTTTTGCTCGACTTTAATACCAAACTGATGAAAGATATCGTAAAAAAAAATATTTTTCGGCTTTTCATTTTGTAACCATTGTCCTTACGCACTGTTTACAGGCTGGGGACTGAGATACGTGCAAACGCCTAACCTAAAGCGTTCATACACGGCCGGAGAAATCGACTGAGATATTTCCGTAGAATCTTTATCAAGCAAATAGGACGGACGTCCAACCCGGCTTTTGCACTTTGATTCGAAATCAAAAAGGAGGAACAGTCAGATGTGGGGCCGTGCACAAATTACGTAACGGTGATTTTACCAATTTTTGACCCCCTCCCTATGTAATGTTTTGTAAGGGTTTGGTACGCCACTCCCCTAATATTACGTAACGATTTCAAGACCACTACCCCCCCCCCCCAAAAAAAAAACTTTTCACTTATTTTCATTCCAAACTTTCTTAGTTTCACACAAATGCAAACGCTGTCGAAAACCCCCCTCCCCCCTACGTAACGTTTTGTAACCCCCCTCCCCCCTATGACCATTACGTAATTTTTGCACGGCCCCTGTAGTCCCAGTGGAGGAGGGCGAGAAAATTGATATTTTTTTCTTAAAAAATATACTCTTTAGACCTATTTCTTTGCGTTCCCGAAATTACATAATTTTTGAAAAAAAATTGTAAGCGGCGCCATTTTTATTTCGTGCTTTGTTTTTCTAAAATTTTTTGTGCGGCTAATTTAATTGAAAAATTTTTGCCTGCGGCGCCCTTTATTTTCTCAGTCGAAATCAAGATCTCCCGTTTTAGGAAAACTGATCCCGTCTCTGTTTCTAAATTTTTTCGAATAAAAGTAGAGTATGACCATGGGGGAAATAATTTTTTTCTACGGTATGACGAAAATTTCGAGAAAGTTAAGGAAAAAATAAAAAAAGTGGCAGAGCTCAAGTTTTTCGTAAAAAAAACGTTTTTTGTAAGGAAACAGAGCAAAATAAATCTTTTGGGTGTTACAAATATTGGCAGCCCCTTATTTTTCGCTTTTACCCTCCCGCTAGTTTTGAAGAATTGGTTCGCTACATGTTTCGAGATCATGTCATAAAACATCTAATTTTTAATTAGATTAGATGTGTGGCCGCCATCTAGCGGAATTTGCGGACATCTTGTCAACGGTTATTATTGCAACTCTGATTTATGCTCACAATGAAAGAGTGGCGACAATTTTTTCTCATGAAAGCAGTCCGGAGGTACTAACAAACTGGCACCATTGCTCAATATCCCTGTTTCTTTTGTGCGCGTAGAACTTTCTATGCCATTTCTGTTTGATTTATTGAAATCCTATCCCTAAGGAAAATCTTAGGAACCCTGTATATGTAAATTTCGGCTACATTTCCAATCTTTTTAAGTAGGTGTTCACATTTTCTCATTTTCATATTTTGTCATACCTACTCAATGTGCACAATTTTTAAATAATGTAGTAAATGTTTATACCTCTATATAATACACCATAAGGCGCAGGTACAGGGGATAAAAATTACTCAAACTGCTCCCCATACCCCCTTTTGGAGCAGCCGTTTTTGAGTCTGTATCTGGTGCTGGTGTTTTTTTGATATTTTTAAGTCCTACGCAAAAATACAAATTTAAGAATTCGTATTCCAGCATGTGATTGTGCAACCCGACCTTATTGTTTTAAAAATTGTCATCCCTGTAATTTATCCCATAATAAATATTTGGTTAATTATATTATTTTAAAGTAGGTCCTCTAATTCATTTGGACACTTTAAGTTGTAACTTATAGTATCCGCCTAGACGTGGCCACGCAGATTGTCCGGTGCGCAAGCGCTTTAATGGCACGTTAACAATCTACGTTTACCCTATAAACGCTAACTTACGAAACTGAGCCAAAACAAGTCGAGTGGCCATAGATTAAGTCAGACCTAGTCAGAACCACGAAAGTAAAAACAAAAGTGGAATGATAATATCCTGTAAATAAAATGACCGCTACATGTACTTGACATTTGTGAGCCTAAATAAGTTGGTATTGACAAAATTCCCCTAACTCTGAGGCTAATAATAAAAAGAGTTATCGCACATCACTTATGGAAGGCAAAAACTAGTTATTCCGGTTGTATAACAGCACTGAACAAATCAAAACACTATATTTTTAGCAAAAACACGAAAAAAAAACGAAAACACTTTATTTTGACTAAAAAAACAACGGAGTAACATTCTAGTAACTGTTGTTTTGGTTCAAACAAGTGTGTGGCTAATAAAAAAAGCAGGCAAATATATATCATGTTTACAGGGGGACTTGAAACCCATCTAAAAATGATATAACTTTACTTTTTCTATTAACAAAAATTAAAAAAAAAACAAATTTTAATATATTATGAAAAATCATGGTAAAAATATCAATTACTGATTGTGGAAAAGACACACCAAAAACATAAAAGAATGTCAAGTCGATTCGATTAATGTGACTACGTTCTTTTAGGCTCATAACTGTCACCTGCATAAGGCGGTCATTTTTGTGAAATTTCTCAGGAGGTATTATCATTCCACTTTTGTTAAAATTACAATTGAGACATATTTATTGTAGTTTGTTAGAAAATTAAAATTACCACAAAATAAATGTGTGTCGGTGGAATGTGGCGGCATGTTTTTAAATGTGTTGAGACAAATAAGAGGGCTTGAGATTCCTGAGTATCAAAATAGTCTCAGATAATCATTTTATTTTTGACTTTTGACAGAAATTAAACCTTTTGGAGTCGATTTTTCAATGGATCTGGGGGAGTCCCCCTCCATGCGCCGGTGACTGCCAGGTTCACTTTGTAATGCGTTTACCATACGTACCATATGACCAACTTAAAGTGTTTAAATTAAATTTAAATATATATACCTATTTTTTTATTATTTCTCACTGAAACCGTTTTCTTAAAAAAAACTTTATATTATATATACAATAAACATAAGCATATGCATCGGTGTTTTAGCATGATCTGCACATCTGTATATTAGGCGAAAATAGTGTTTAATAATCAAACAATTTTTTTTTCAGCTGAAGTTGAGGAATCCAGCGACAAAGATAGCAAGTAAGTATAATTTAAGAAAGGGTTTAAATAAAAATAACACACGCAGCAAGCATGTAAATAATGTGTACTGTGCTTTATCCATGACCATTGCTATCTACGCGTGCCCCTCAATTTTGATAGATTAAACCAGTTTTGAGGTAATTTGGTAACATTTATTTTTTAATATTTTATTATTATAAACAAAATTATACCACAAAACTTGTGAGGGCGTCTGTGCCTAATCTATCAAATCCTTTTCTGCGACCTGCCTAGTATTATTTTAACAAACGAATTATATTCATTCGCCTATTTAGCCAAACATTCTTGCTAGAAAAAAAGCAATCCAATAAAACAAGAATGTTTAGTGGCAAGAATGTTTAGTAGCAAGAGCAAAAAAAATCTTACTTTGATATTTTAGCAAAAAAACTTTTTTTTTGCTCAAAACTTTCCTCAGTGTAGTATATTATGTCAAAGAAAATTAGGTTATTTTCTTTTCTATTTATTAGGTACAGAATATTTTAGACCAGATATTGTAAACATTTGTCCCATTTTTCCGTGTTCTGCATTGTATTCATTCTCCTAAACGTTCTTTTTTTCCACTTAGCACATTGCAAAATAAGGTGTTTTTTTGCAGTTTGTGTTATGTAGACAGTATATTTAACAAATGGCGAACATTATTTTCCATACATTTTAAAAATATCGAATGTTATTTTCGGTATATTCTAAAATTATCAAAAATTTAAAAATTTAATTAAATTAGTATTATTATGAGATATATCCACCTTCCCTATTATTTAAAAAAAAATCTGCATAAAAAATTATATTTTTGTTATTTTTCCCTTCACTAAATACTTTATTTCAATTTTACTCAACATGTTTTTTTCATTTTAAATGTTTCCTTCCATCTACCAATTTAATTTTTCTTTTTCTTTTAGAAAATCATCAGATCAACACCAACTTTCTGACGAAATGAAAGCACTTCTCAAAGAAATGGAAAAAGAAGCTAAGCAATAAAACGGTTAAACTAATATTATTAGAAAATATTTTATTGGCGACATATCCCAGAATTATTCGATATACTGGCAAATATAACCCAGATAAACGACAAGTATCGAAATAAACTATAAATACTTATATACTTTCAATTTAACGCTTTTTTACAACACGTAAAGCTAGAAATTACAAAAAGTAATTTATTTGCTTTGTATACACAAATAATAATAATGTCCAAACGTATTTTTAAAGAAAAAATATTTGCGACTGATTTTACGAAATGAAAACATATTTGTGTCCACGGTAAAGATTTCCTGCCCGCTAGAAAAATTTGCCATTACTTACTTTTACCCAGTTTTTACCAATATTCTTAATATAGCCTATTATGCTGCTCGTAGTAAAATTTTTAAATGCGTGCAATTTATATTTTTGTTTTGTTTTTATAGTTTTTGTATATTTCTATAGAGAAGAAAGGTATATGATGCATATTTTTGTTCTTTTATTCGTTATGTGAAAGATGTTGCTTTAAAATTTTAAACTAGTCAGATTATGCTTATATTTAACTAACGAATACTAGAACAAATTGTTGTAATTAAATAGGTATTCGTAAGATGCGAAATTTGTATATGTTTAGGTTTAAATGTTTTGTGATGCCTTATAATGTTTTCGATTTTATGTTCTGTTATTTTTTTGTATAAAATAAGGGCGAGAGTAAAATAATACCTAGATATATTACGTACCTTTTGTAAAAATAATATTCAAAGATTTTTAGAAATATGAATATGTATTAATGCAAAAGGTATGTCCTGAATAGTAATTTAATTATTATATAGCTTGATCTTTATAAAAAGTTAAATTATTATTATTGTTACAAGAAGTTCTCTAGTTTTGGTAGTTTTAATTTATATAGGTTATAAATTTAATAATCTAAATCAAAGAGTAGGTTAGTGGTTTTCCTACTTTTTGTGGCAGAAATTAATTAAAACTAGAAAATTAGAGATATTTTATCTATATTAATTAAATGTGAAAGTATTTAATCTAAATATGTATCAAAAATAGTCTCTATGTCTAAATAAAAAGCTTTAAAAAACTTACGCATTTTTTTTGCTTTGCATTTTGGAAAATAAAATGTTTGCATCAAAATATGCTAAAGAAATCAATTAAGAAAAACTATTAATTTATTATTGATTACCTACCTATGTAGATTACTTATAAACTTTTAAAAATAAATTTGGATACTTACAAATTTTTCGATACGATACATCATAAATATCGAAAATGGCTGCATTTACTTTGTAGTGCCATTAAATGAAAAAATGTGCTAAAAAATATGCATGATGTCTTAAAAAAAAACGTACGAATAAACAATATGCTGTACCATAAAGCCTAAAGCTTAAAAATAGTGGTATAATAACAAATTATTTCTCCAAAAATTTTGCGCATCTCTCTAATTACGTGATTTTTTTGAACCGCGAAATTTTTTTGGTCGATAATATTTAAATTTAAATTTTTCTCAAAATTTTCGGCTGCGGTTCTAAAGACTGGTTACCACCGGCATTCCAAAGGCATTTGATGGGGGCGGGATAAAGGCCATTTTCCCAAGTAATATTAAAAGCAATTCCCAAGTTATCTGAAACTTTGAGTATTTTATTGTTGTTGTACTTAAATTTCCCAACTAAACCTTCATGTTTCCCAACAGCAAGGGGAGAGGGAGGCTCCCCCCCCCAAGGGATCACCAGTGCTGGTCACACTAATCAATTCTCGTCCAAAAGTTATCGTGAAAATAAGTGCTAGTCTTTGCAAGTGTGCCATCTATCAAACCAAACGGTCTGTAGCAAAGGTTTTTATTTTTTGGAACAAACACATTTTTGTTGCAAAATTTTGTGACAAAATACTTATTTTAATGACCTTGACTGTAATTTTCGTTAAAAACGGCATTTATTAGTTGCTTAGATACGAAATTGTATTTTAAGCATTTAATATTAATAATATAACACCGTTTTGGTACCAAACAAAATATTTTTTTCTATATATTTTAAATGCTAAAAAATGACGGCGTCTCTGAAAAATATAATAATGGGGGACTTTATTTATAAGGTTTATTTAAAAAAATGTTTTATTTTCGTCCTATAGATTCACGAAATTTTCAAAATTACGTTAAAAAAAAATTTTTTTTATCATTTTATTTTATTTTTTTCCCGATATCTCATGGTATATTTTAAGTTTGGCCGCAAGAACCTTTTTATAAAAAATAAGGAAAGGTATCGAAACAAAAATGGGCTATATTAGCAGAGACTTACGTAGATACATATTCGCGATGAGCTATATAATACATTTTCCATCAATATTTATCTAATAAAAAATAACAAAGAGAGAACATGGCTAAACTAATCCAAGTTTTTCCACGGTGGAAATGAGGGGGTAAGGAGATAGCGAGCACAGCATAAGAAAAAGTCACGGCAATAAACGGCGGCTACTCTGCCACCAGGCTCCCATATAGGAGCCCATGCGTGGCCGTTTGGACGCCGGTATTTGCGTGGCCACGTGATCGAAAAAATGTAACATGATTTCCTATCTTTGAATCCATGTATGCATTTTTGACACATTTTATTGTCTGGTCTTGTCTTGTGCTTTCTTGGCACTACCTTGTCATGGGGTTTGGTCAGCTCCAGTTAATAGAACTTATGGTAGTCTGACTCTTCTAGTCGCCCAAATTCTGGTGGTTTGCCTGTTTCTTTCCTCTTCAATCTTTAGTCTCTCTTTTTTTTTTAATTTGATTTTTCCCACCTATATTTTTCCTTGTTTTTTTTTAGCTTTCCTGGGTTAATATTAGGATTAAAGGGATTTAAGTTAGTTCATACATACACACATATAGATTTTGCACGCATAAAAAAAACACAAATAGACATATACTATAATGGGTCTTTGGATTCAGTTTTTTCTTTTTTTGGGAGGGGGGAGGGAAATGTTGGGTAAGTGAATTCCTTCTTTTTTTTTTTGTTTCCTATTTATTTTAATTTTTAGTTAAAATAACCATACATATAATCTGAAAGTTTTCTTTTAATGTAATTTAAAAAGGACATGATTAATTTAATTTTTGTTTCATTTAGCGCTTCCAGCACATTTTTAATTGAAAAGGGCCGGACCATACCTGTGTCGGTCAATGCACTATAAAGGTCAAAATTGTCAATCTGTTTTATAGGGCATTCAAAAAGTATATGCTCAATCCCCTCGACCCGTCCACATTCACACAAAGCCGATTCCTTAGTTTTGAACTTATGCAGGTGTTCAGCAGTCAGGCAATGTCCTGTTCTGAGTCTGGTCATAGTTGTTAGACTTTTTCTGTCAGTAAAACTTAATTTCTCATGCCAAGGTCTTCTCGGAAATTCATTTTGAATTTGGCCATACCACACCCCTCTTACTTTTATTTCTTCTTTTGTTTTGAAACTGAGTATTGTATTATTTCTATAAAAATTTGTCAGGTCTCCTTCTGTATAATCAATTTTTTTGACAATTTTTAAGTCTGTCCATTAATTTGATTTTTATTTAATTTTTTGAGAGCACTAGGGGAGTACAAATGAGTATATTTTCAAATTTTTTCTGCAAGCATATTTTTAATGCTACATTAATAGCTATCATTTCTGCCGTGCAAATGCTTAAATTGTTGGGTAATTTCTCTGAAAAATTGTACTTAATGCTTAGAATGTACACTCCATAACCCACCTGTTCTCCTTGAATTGAAGCATCTGTGTGTACCAAGGTATATTTTTTCCTCAGATCTTCAGTTTCCCTCAGGGGCTCGATTCTGGGCGTAATAGAACAATCATACCTTGAGAAGTGATCCATCGCACAAAAGTCATGCGAACAACGCACGGTGGTCGATTTTCAGAAAAACGCGACCATAACTTGAAAAATTAAAAAATTCAAAATGTGTCTAAATGTCCTTATATGGTTGTCAAGATACTAGGCGAATAGTTGGCTTTTTACGAGTTTGATATTACCCATCAGTATTCAACTGTTGATATCTCGAAAACAGGTGAGATCGACATAGGGTATGTTATATAAACATGCTTAGAATTTCAAAACAGAATGCAAAAATGCAATAATATACTAGGTGTTTCATTTGAAAGTTTCGGTTGTAATTCTTTTTAATATATCCTATACACATAAAAATATACTAGTATACTGTAACACTTATATATTGTGTCAATTACGTTAAAGTAAATTTGATTGTTCTAAACTAACATTTTTAGTTTAATTTAGCCAATTAATAAATATGTAACTTTTACCTTCTTAAAAATGTCTTAAGGTAAATGTGAAAATCCCACGATCATCCTGTGTATCAGCTAAAAAAAAATATATGCTTACTTATTTAAATATTGTAAACTATTTATTTTTTTATTAAAACTAAATATTTTGCACGATTAAATTAGAATGTGGAAGTTTTTTTATAATGTCCGCGTTTTTACAAAAATCGACCACTGTGCGACGTCGTACTTTACGAGACGGTTAAGTTGGCCGTAGCATGCGCATTAGCGAGATCTGTCACGTGATGGTTTCATCCAATAGCGTGTTCTGAAATCATACGAGAGACGTTTTACACACGAGCTTTCCTACAAGTTCATACTACTGGGTCTAGTCAAGAGAACGGCTTCGCTCAAAAATTGTTGTTCGAGGCAGCTCTGCGCGTGCCCATAATAGATTGGTGATTCTTCGATCGTCTCGTCACTGCTTTTAAGCGCGATTATTGGTTGAACCTGCTTCCCTTCTCTCAGGCGAACGATCACTTCCTATGACTTCCAGAATCGGAAGTTTAAGTTCTCATTATAACCCTCTTTTTTTTAGTTTTAGGTCTAATATTGCAAGTTCTTTTATTTGTAATTCATATTCTTCTTCATAGCAAGGGAGTTTTTGGCCCACATAAATCTTTTCTAGTTTTTTTTTTCATTTTAAGATAAGTTTTCAAGAGTAAAGAAATTTCCAGCCTTTGTGTTCTCCTACTATTGTAAACTTTTTTATATACTTTCAAAATATTACTTATTGGATTGTTGTGAGTTCTTGAAGATTGTATTATAAATTTTTGTGCCAATAGGTCTCCAGATCAAGAATTGTATTTTAAGCTAGTAGAGCTGGAATTGGTGTAGATTTCATACATCCTGACATGACTCTTAAGCCTTGATGATATATGGAATTTAGTTTGTTTAAGTTTTTTTTTTGAAGTTGGTTGTAAAAGGAAAGATCCAAAATCCAAGTGCGATCTGACCATCCCGTTGAAGGCCAATTGTAATGATTTCGGGTCAGCTCCCCACCATACCCCGCAGAAAGCTTTAATGAGATTTAAACCTTTTTTTGCTTTACCTATGCAGTTATTTATATGAATATCCCATTTAAGATTTTTTTGTAATGTTACTCCTAGGTGTATCTAACTTGGTTTTTGTAATTTATTTTTTTGTCATTAATTCTTATATCTGGGGGGATTTCTTTGGTACGTCCCTTTCTAAACCATATAGCTTATTCACACTAATTTTCTGATAATCTAAGATTATGTTTTATTAAGAAGTCTTTTATTAGTTTTAATGTTTTGGTTAGCATATTTGTCATTTGTATGACATTCCCTCTTTTTATAACTACCCCCCAAGTCATCCGCGAATCCTAAAATTTCTATATTTTCTGGTTTATTGGTAAATATCTCCTTTATATAAATGTTAAACAGTATAGTGCTCATTGGGGATCTTAGAGTTAGACCCAATGTAGATATTTGAGGTCCTAGATTTTCTCCATTTTCTCCCTTAATATATATATATATTTGCCATCTAAAAGTCTGTAGATTAAATTGCACATAGTTAGAGGTATCTGACTCTCAACGAGATGATCATATAGCACCTGTATATTAACATTATTGTAAGCTGCTTTAATGTCTAGGAAAACTGCAATTACTGTTTTGTGTTCTGCAAATGCTGAGTGGTTCTAATAAAAGATAAGTTGTTATTTATTCCCATATTTTGTCTAAAACCCATTTGAAAAGGTGGGAAGTAATTCTTGTTTTCTAAAAACCAGTCGATTTTATTTTTTATGATTGTTTCCAATATTTTTAAAACACATGATCCCAACCCTATTGGTCTCCAATTTTCTGCTATTTCTGAATTTTTATTTGGTTTGGGAAAAGCCACAATCAGCTGTTTTCTCCACTGTTTTGGTACTGATTCTCCTCTTTTATTTTGTTGAAAATTTCTACTAGGTGATAAAGGGCATTTTCTGGTAACTTTGCTATCATAGAATATGAAATTTCGTCCATTCCAGGGGCTGTATCTTTTTTTTTCTCTTAATTACACATTTTAAGTCATCAATTGTAAAGTTAATGTCTGAGTCATCCGTATTTTTTAAGGAAAACCATAGGTCTATCACCGTATTTGTCAATTCATCTAGTATTTGTTTAGCTAATTCATTACTTAATTGTTGTGTAATTGTATTTTAAAAATGAAATATCCCTAATAACACGAGTCCGTTCCGGGAACGTAACTTCGACGTCCCACCATAACTTACAGTACGTTCCGAGAACGACCTTTTTGGTCGCCGTACGTTCCGGGAACGTCCGAAGAACTAGCGATGTTTTCAAAAACTTTGTTCCGGGAACGTCCCTTGGGACGTTAAATAGACGTTGTTCGAATGTCCCTGCAGCGTATCTAGTTTATGGACGGCCCCTTATCGGCCTTGAAATTTTGAATCCTTTTGTTTCATCAAGACGACGTAATACATTTACTCTGTGATCGTTTAAATCACCAAAAGTGTGTTATCTTTTTGAGCAAAAAGAGGTCTCCGGTACGTTTAGTAAACGTTCATTAGGACGATTCTAAAAGGTCCGCTAAGAGTCCTAACCAGTCCGGGGGAGAACGTAAAAAACAGGTCTAAATAAGTAGACTTTTAATATAAAATTGTTAAAAAAGTTAGTTTGAACTTTTGTAAAAAAACGTCCCGCGATATTTATCTTAAGTCCAAAACAGACGTTTCCACAACGTTGTATTTGAAACATTCCTTAAACCGGTGGCGGGAACTTTCACAGGACGTTAATTTTAAAGCTCAGATTTTTCCCGCTGCGGAGAACATTCCTAGCACGTACTATTTGGGTCGGCGACGTTACCGATCTACGGTGATCTAAAGTGTGTAATTATTGCACACGTATAATGTATTGTACTTCATTTAACCGACCAAATATTGAAAATGAAACCATAGATCTCAAATTCGGACCAAAGAATAGTAAATACGTGTTGTCTCATGTTTTTTTTAAAAAGATAAACAAAAAAAATAATAACCAAAAACAACTCAGCAAACACAGTCGCCGTAGCCCTTGTCATCGGCACGATGTTAGTAACTACCGACATCGGACCATCAGCATTTTTGGCCGCCGGTCGACGTGCGGCCGCAAATCAATTTCCGACGTGACAGAGGCCATCTCCAGGAAATACAAAAAAAAATGTGTATACACAATTATAATAGTGGCAGTGGTAGTAACAAAAATTTAAACCACACCTAAGTATCCTAAACCTAACCTAAATTAAACTATGACGTAACCACTATAATATACAATAGCACACCTGAGGGCCGGTTTCTCAATAGCGGGTTCCCAAGTAGCACAAAGACGTACCAAAGACGTCCATAGTATATCGCCTCAGGACATTCGGACGTCTTTGGGACGTCCCTTTTAGGATTTTCAACGTCTTAAGGACATCTTTAGGACATCTTTTGTTACAAAACCAGATGTCCATAAGACGTACGTTCTAATACGTCTTAAGGATGTCGGTTTAATACGTCCCTAGGTACAAATCTGAGACATTTCTGTGACAGTTCCAGGACATTTTTGGTATTGTTTTGGAGACATTTTAAACGATTTAAGACGTATTTAGTAAATTTATATTCGGACTTTTCCAGGACATATTTGGGATATTAAACTTTCCAAAAGTCAAATCATATAAACACCAGAGAAAGAGACAGAAATATCACCCGATGACATCCGTCGTGTAATCTGAACGTAGTCCTGATGAACTAATCCCGATTATTCCCTAAATCTCGATCAAACTCTATTTTTGCATTATCCATAGATTCGGTTGTCTGTCTTTTTCCAGTTTTTTTTTTTCGAAATTTTTTTCAAGGAACTGCGGAAGTCAGCCTAACTAACTGAAAACTTTCTAACCTTAAAACTAAAAATTGGCGAAAATCCCCTATAATTAATAATAATAATTTAATTACCAAAAGATAAGTCCTACGGACGTCCTAAAGATGTCTTAAAATTTTGATCCTGAACTCCAAAGGACGTTTGCTTCGGACCAGGACATTCCTACCTAAATCGGACGTCCTGTGCTACTTGGGTTACTGGAAAGTTAAATTTAAGCCATTATTTTTTTAGGTTCTCTCTGAGGTAAGGTAACTTACCCTCACCTTAAAACCCTGGTTATTCTAGAATTAATTTTAACCCTTTTAGAAAATTATACTAGTAAATGTTACTCACGTATTTTATTTGATATATGGTTAGTTTGCATGCGTCGCACATAGAACGCGTGCGGCGCGTTCGCTGTAATTAGTCGGTATTACTTCTGTACGAGAGGGTATAGGGCCGAGATAATATATTTGCAATTTACCGACATGAGGATACTACATCCGACTTTCGTCGGCCGAAGCAAATTATTTTTTATGTCCATGGAGAATGATCGATGATGGAAGTGTAGTTGCAAGCTCCAACATTGGACCACGTTTAACTGCCGATGTCAAACTAATGCCAACATTGACGACGTCGGTCCGATTAATTACCGACCTTATGTTTTTGCTGAGAAATTACGGTTATAAAACCACTGAAAACTGATTTTGTTCGGGGTACGTTAGGTATGCGGGATAGTGGTAGTAACGATACGTTCAAAAGGACTGGCCCGTATTGGGTCTGCACATGCGCAGTTCGATACGTATACGGATATTATACTGGATGACTGGATCTGCTTACCGATTGTACGATTACATCCCACTAGGCAACGTATGATTCGGTTCGGGCTCTGTAGACTGCCAACCGAACTCAGCTCTCAAAATCCGAACCGCCAAAATCGACATCCTAACCTTACAATTTTTGGCTGCTTTTGTTTTGAGTGTTCATTTTGGAGGTTTTTTTTAAGTGATTGTTTTCTTTGATTTTGAGTAAACATTTCAGTTTTTCCATATTGTAAGTTTTAATTTTATTGATATTATGGTTTATTGCGAGTATTAACAACCGACGTTATTGAAATTTTGAGTCAAAAAAGGACACGCCTCAAAAATTATTGAGTTGGGATTTGGGAGCCCAGGTGGGCGACTTATGTAAAGTCCAATTTTGACTATAAAAATCATAGGTTAAGATTAAAGGGTAATTATGCAGTATACGGTTTTCTGCCATTTTTGATTTTTTTTGAAAAATTCTTTATGGGGGCACCTTCTAGGGTCCCTAGGACCCCAAATCCGTCTGCGCCGTTTGGTTTTTTTTTTTATTTTTTTTGTTTTTTTTTTAATTTTTTTTCACTAAAACAAACCAAACCAACACAGTCCAACCCAACCTAATCCAAACCAACCCAAAACAATTAAAAAAACACTTTACAACCCCCCCTGGGCAACCTTTTTTCTCGTTAAAAAAAAAAAAAAAAAAAATCGGGCGCAGGCGGATTTGGGGTCCTAGGGACCCTAGAAGGTGCCCCCATAAAGAATTTTTCAAAAAAAATCAAAAATGGCAGAAAACCGTATACTGCATAATTACCGATTAAAGTTTAAAAGACCCTACCAAAAATCTCGCACATTATACAGGGCATGGATGTGTATATTTAGTGAATATTTTTAGCGAGGGGGTACAGTTCATGGCATTACCCATATAAATTAACATGGCATTATGGTGTATATGTACGCATTTCTTTGTATTACTGGCAATACATGTATAAATTGTGGGTCAGCTACTGTCCCGTTGTCAGCTTATTTGCCAAAAAATCAAAAAAGTGCTTTGACTGTGTCTTATTGTTTTTACAAAATGTCCCTTCCATTAAAAGTTGAGTCAATCCTGATGTTTATTTGACTCCAAAAAGTATGATCCATTTTGAATGTCACATTAGCTAAGCTAAGATCACTGACAGATAAAACAGAATCTATACTCTTAAACTAAAGCCAGGATTACCCAGCAATGTAATGCACCATTTTAAAATTTAGTGCTTAATTTTATGTCTCTTATCTTTTTCCAGCATAGTATATATAAAAAATTGGATAAAGAAAATTGAGAAAAAAATTGTTTACCACTTAAAATACACTAAAATATTTTGGACCTTAAATTACCATCATGGCTGTACCATAATATCTAACGTGTGTCCAATATCATTTAATGAACCTACATATGAGGCAGATTCTCATGAGATGTCCACTTTCTGAAAAAAAGGAAGTAAAAATAAAGATCACAGATTTTTTTTTTATTTTGGATATTAAGGTTACATGTTTATAATGACAAATCTTTCCACATGTGAATCTTGACTTTTTAAAAATTTATCATCCATGGAGTTGAGAAGATTCACAAATATAATAATTTTGAAATATCCATTACATATATTTTGAAGATAGCTGTAGATAAAAGACAGAAAGGAAATTTATACTTAAATGCTAAGAATGTTTACTATTATATTTAGGAGAGATTAAATAGTGTGAAAGTAGAAATTCACATAAATGAAATTTACAGAAATGAGGCCAAGAAAAACAAACAACTCTCTCTACCTATTTCTAAAACCATACCTACATGCTCTTGAAGTTGGAACCTGAAATGTCACTTTTGCCGTATTCACGCAAATGACAAACATAAAACGGGACAGGTCTAACATATTTTTAACTGTAATTTTCTTCATTTTTGGTTTAACATAATCCTTTTGGTATTGGTTTATGAAAAAAAAGTTAAGGAATCAATTCAATTTTTCATTATTTTAATAAAAAGGGGATTGGACTCTCACAGTGAACATTGATGGAGATGATATTTGTAGGGTAGAAATATTTAAGAAATATGGAAAATATTAAAATTTTAATTTTTTTTCTGAGTACAAGACGAACAGACCTTTTAGCAATATGCTATAATCCTACTGAAACCTTTTTACCAAAAATACATGTTTTTTAGCTAGTGAACAACAAAAGTTGACATCTTGTGAGAATCAGCTAACACTGTTTAAAGCAGCCACCCAGAAGTCCATTAAACTCCTAAAAGGTGTAATTTACTTCCGTGTGTTCAATATCATTTAATGAACCTACATATGAGGCTGATTCTCATGAGATGTCCACTTTGTGAAAAATAGAAAGTAAAAATAAAGGTCACAGATTCTTTTTTAATTTTGGATATTAAGGTTACATGTTTATAATGATAAATCTTTCCATATGTGAAGATTCACAAAAATGATAATTTTGAAATATCCATTACATACATTTTGAAGATAGCTGTATATAAAAGACAGAAAGGAAATTCATACTGAGATGCTAAGAATGTTTATTATTATATTTAAGAGAGATTAAAAAATAGTGAGAAAGTAGAAATTCACATAAATGAAATTCACAGAAATAAGACCAAGAAAAACAAAAAACTCTCTCTACCTATTTCTAAAACCATACCTACATGCTCTTCAAGTTGGAACCTAAAATGTCACTATTGTCATATTCACACAAATGACAAATATAAAACGGAACAGGTCTAACATATTTTTAACTGCAATTTTCTTCATTTTTGGTTTAACATAATCCTTTTGGTATTGGTTTATGAAAAAAAAGTTAAGGAATCAATTTAATTTTTCATTATTTTAATAAAAAGTGGATTGGCCTCTCACAGTGAACATTCATGGAGATCCTATTTGTACGGTAGAAATATTTAAGAATTATGGAAAATATTAAAAAAAAAATTCCGAGTAGAAGACAAACAGACCTTTTAGCAATATGCTATAATCCTACTGAAACCTTTTTACCAAAAATACATGTTTTTTAGCTAGTGAACAACAAAAGTTGACATCTTGTGAGAATCAGCTAATACTGTTTAAAGCAGCCACCCAGAAGTCCATTAAACTCCTAAAAGGTGTCATTTACTTCCGTTTGACCAAGGAGAACATTCCAGTTTACAACTTTTGAGAGATTTTTAAAAGATTTATTGTTTTCATTCAGTGTTTTGAGGACATGCCTTGTAAAAACATATTCTTTTAAATATTTTACTCTTTAAGTTAATATGGGAGAGAGAATATCTGACAAAATTCTGGAGAAGATTAACAATCAGAAAAACAATAGACGCTGCAAAATCATTCTAAGTCAAAAGTAAGTAAATGTTTTTTTCTTACATTTAATATCTTAAATTGAATATCTTTAATGATAATTTTTTGCTTAAAAAAATAATTAATCCCAGCTTGTGGGGTAACTGGTAATTAAAAATCTGATTGCTGTCGTAATATTTCAAAAAATGGCTTTTCCTTTTGAAAACAGGCAACTTGTTGTCCCTGGCATTCTCCTAAAAAATTGATGATGCCACAGTTAGCATAAAGTGCATATTCAAGAAAAAAAATATATAAATTTTGAACTGCCTATATATTTTTGACTTGTATATACCAATAATGGCTTCCAGTTGGGCTTCAATTAAATATAAAAAAATATCTTTGATGTAGCTATTTTTTGGGGTAACATTTTGGGGGGCAATAGTCATTTTTTTTGTGCAATCTCCTGTTTTTGATACCAAATTTTAAATCCTTTTCAAAGCAATTATCTCGCAAACTAAATGAGACACCCTATGATGTTGCCCACATAGCAATTTTTCATCCTTAGCATGTGCATGGAATATCCTCAAGAAGAAAAAGGACTTGATAAGGATGTTCTAAATTAAAATTGGAACATCTTTAGCATGTGCTAAGAATAGGTTATGTTCTACCCTAATCACATGCTATGCAGGTTCTTAGGATGTGCTAATAGATATTCTTATCAGATTTGTGCTCTAAAAACCATGTCCTATCACAATACACCCTAAGAAAACAAAATAAAAACAAATAATAAAAAAAAAGTGTGACATGCCAACGGGGTTCGAACCCACAACCTACAGGTTGAAAGACCAAAGCTTTATCCACTGTAACATGCGTTTATAAAGAAATAGGTTGAAACTGCGGAATATAAACGTTTTGGCAGATTCTTATTGGTTGACTTAGTAGTAGTAGTAGTAGTAGAATAAGGGGGGGTTCCCGGTCCGGCGACTAGGCTCTACGCGAGCCCTTTTCGCCATCCCCCAGAGCTCCCCCCTCACGCTCCCACTACACCATGGTTGAACCTCCCTGTCCTTTGGATAAAGGTCCCATCCTTTGGAAGGTGTTCTGGCTTGAACACTTCGTTTTCGAAGATTCCCTCTCTGATTCCTCTGTAGACTGGACACTTTGCAAGATAGTGGTGTGCGGATTCATCCTCCTCCCAGACTCTCTGCAAGTTGACTCCCGCACTACCTTCATCCTTGCCAGGTGCTTTTGATTTTATTGTATCATGCATATAGATGTACTTAATATTGTACCATAATCGGTATATACTTTGCATATGCTAAATATATTCTTCATTCATTCATTATATAGTATATGCTAAGGAAATACTAACATAACATTATTTTGATGTTCTGCTTTTAAGGACCAAATGTTTCAATAATTGAAATATACTTTGCGTATGATATAGTTGTTCTAATAGTAACCTTCTTTAGTGGTATATCCTTAGCATCTGGCAAGAAAATACTTAGAAGCTCATTCTTTTGATGTTCTTTTATGGTACCAATGGTAACTTTGCAAAAAATGTTTTAAAATTGATATATTCTTTGCATGTGTTAAAAATGTACTCAAAGGACCTGCTCAAATGGTACATTCTTAGCTTTTGCTATGAATATCCTTAATAGCATATACTTAAATAGTATCTACCGAGCATATGCTAAACATATGCTCAAAAGGACATCCTCAAAAGGAGGTTTAACTCATATGCTATGCATGTAAATGTTCTCTCATCATCATCATCATCAAATAGTAACATTTTTTAAATTAAGCATTGGTATTAGAGTTTATAGGATATTTTTTTTTTCTTGAACATGTAGCTTAGTAAAGGCGAACTGTGGATGTTTTAAGCACTCCTGTTTTTGATACAAAATTTTAAATCCTTTTGAAAGCAATTATCTCACAAACTAAATAAGACACCCTATGATGTTGGTTGTAATTTAAAGTTTTTTTGAGAGATCCTACAAATAGTAACATTTTTGAAATTAACTATAACTATCTCAAAAATATATAGTTCAGAGTTTATGTATTTTTTTTTTCTTGAACATGTAGGTTAGATGAACTGTGGATGTTTTAAGCATAAGTGGTCTTTTTGAAATTTTGATTTGTACATTATATACTCCATCATTCATATGATCTTGGGTTTAAAGAAAAACTAATAAAAGTATTTGTTAACAAAAATAGAGAGGTACCAAAAAATGACATCATAAGCAATACACTGGACGCTGAGGATTTAATAAAAATTAAACAGACAAAAAAGATACCAAATAGTATGGCAAATGGGGGTGCAAAGAAGAAACCATCCAAGAAATTGACATTTGAACATGACGAGTTCGATGCGTTCGCTCGATATTTTGAATCAATTAAGTAAGTATTGACTTTCTTCAGAGTAATGCTTTATCCATTGCTTCTAAATTACTGTCAATGTCCGGGACGAAAAAATTTTGCCTGATTTAAAGCATGTCAAAACTTGCATTTCTCGGACACTTCCTAAAATTTGCGCACCTATGGCGTATTAAGGGCTGCTTTTGCCAACAAACCAAAAATTCGCCCCCTTGCTAGCAAATATAACTTTCTAACTAATCCAACACAACACCTACTTGACTGCCCCCCCCTCTTTAAAAAAAAAGTTTTGGCAGCTCCTGTATGTACTCTTTTTGCTCTGAAAAATTATCTTCACCATAATTTAGCTTCTGTGTTTGGAGGTCAGATTCCATAATTAAAATTGGCCTGAAGAAATTTAAATGGATAACATTATGTCTGCAACTTACTAAAGAATTTATTTTTAGCAATGACAATTCAGTGATGAACATTGTCACTGTAGTTGATTCTCTGCCGTTTGTAAGCGCTTGCGATCTCTATGAAGAGGTCAGACCTCCCACGCCAAGCAGGTTTGATGAAATACAAAACATTAGACCGCCTAATGTAAAGGGTCATAATCCTGACATATTGTATGCTGCTCCTAATCTTAGGATACTGTAAGTATTCTAATTATAACCATTGTGATAATATTCCTGCCAAAAATACCGCGTCAAAACTCGTAAAAAAAAACTAGTGAAAGTTCACGAGTTGTGGTCGTTATTTCATGCGGTTTATGAAACACCACTTTCGGGTGAAATCTCATTAACTTTCAATATTGGAAAGAGATTCAAAACTCTTCAAACATCATGAGTTTTGAAAAGTTTTAAAAATAATTTTTGACAAGAGTTAATAAGATTTTACCAGTATTTTAAAAGCTCTTCCACTGGTTTTGTTAAGTTTTAAGCAGATTTTAACAAAAATTTAAATCAAAGTTAATAAGATTTCACAAGGTTTTATGAGAATACATATGTTTCCATCCTCCATCAGATTTCACAAGATTACATAAAAAAATCCACATGTTTTTAGCAGTTTTGAACAGATTTTAAGAGAAACAAGTTGATCTCTGGTGGTTTTGACAAGTTTACATGTTTTCAAAAGTTTTGAGCAGATTTTAACAGAAATATAAAATAAAGTTAATAAGATTTCATGAGATTGCCCATGTTTTCTGCAGTTTTTAAAAGACCTAATCCCTGTAGTTTTTAAAAGACTAATCGATCAATGTTCGTGGCCCTTTTAGGGTTCTGTTCTGACAAATTCTCACCATCTTCGGGGGTCCCACAGGGTTCCCATCCCACTGTTGTTTGTAATTTACATTAATAACATAAGCTTGTGCTTTAATTACCGCCTGTTCCTTTGCTACGCTGATGACCTTAACATTTTTCTTAAAATTAACTTCATTTTAGATTGTGAGAGCCTTCAAACTGGTATCAATAATTTAATACAATTTTGCAATGAAAATCAATTATTTTTAAACTATGACAAATGTTCTGTTTTATCATTTTCACGTGGATCTGCTACAATTAATTATAACTACAAACTTGGAAGTACTTTCTTGAATAGGGTTTCTCATATAAAAGATCTGGGCGTCTTATTTGACTCCAAAATGACGTTCCATCTGCATATTGATAAATTGGTTAACGATTGTAACAGAATTCTAGGGTTTATCAAAAGGCAGTGTGCTGATTTTCAGAAGACAATGTTAACTCTTTATTATTCTTATGTTTTTAGCAAACTACAATTTGCCTCAGTGATATGGAGTCCTATATATAACAATAACATTGAGAGGCTCGAAAAAATTCAAAATAAATTTTTAAGATTTCTGTGCTATAAGACAAACTTTCGTATTATAAATCATAATTACGCAATGGCTCGATCTCACTTTAAAATTTTAAAATTAGAAAAAAGAAGAACTATAACTGATATTTTAACTTTATTTAAGATTGTTAATAATTTATCTAGCACTCCAAATATTCTTCCTAAAATAAGACTTAATGTACCTGCCCGTAAACTTAGAAACTATGAATTATTTTGTGTTCCATATTGTAGGACAAATTATTACCAGGGAGCACCCTTAATAAGAATGGTTAAAGCTGCTAACTTGCATTGCACTGGTAGTAGTTTGGATCCCTTCGCACATAGCTTATTGTCATTTAAAAATAACCTTAAGCTTAAATTCTTGGAATAGACATAGAACTTGTGATAAATAATTTTTTTGAAATTTTCTTTTTAGTTAATTTAAATATTTAAGTATTTATATATCCGTTTGTGATAAATAATTTAAAAACTATTTTTTAATTAGTTAGATATTACACCTAAAATTGTTATAACTAAGATTGAATTTATATATTTATAAACATTGTAATATCAGGATACTATTTTTGGACCTGATCCGTTTGTATCCTAAAGACCTAAATAAATAAATAAATAAATAAATAAATAGACCCACCATCCATCAGATTTCTGGTTTTGACAAGTTTACATTAAATCGTTATTATATATTCTTTTTAATTTATGTTTATAGATTCTCATAAAATCTTTTAAATTCTCATTTTGCTTGCCAAATCTGGTTAGCGCTTGTCTATTTTCTAGACTTTAATACTTATATAATCTTGTCAAATCTTCACAACCCTTTATCCTATTTCTCATGAAAACTTGTAAAATCTTGTAAAAAGTCCCTCCTTTTAGACTTGTGAAATCTTGCAAAATCTTATAGAAATCTTGCTTGCTAAACCTCATGTGTCTGGTGTAACTTGTAAAACATCTAAACATGAAATTTTATTGTCTTTAGGATCTTTTAAAATCTTGTGAGTTTTCAATAGTCAGAAATTATTTGAAAATAATTCTAATGAAACATCATGAAAATTTGTCAGTTTTCATGTGGCATAAATTTTTGCCAGGTCAAGTCTCTTCAAACCAAGAGATTAAAATCTCATCAAGACTTGACCAGTTTTTAAGAGTTGAAGTGGTTTTTTTGGCCGGGATACCCATACAATTTGTATAATCAGACATGTTCCTTCTCGAAGCAAACTTTAGCAGTTATGTATTATTTCAGCACAACTCCAGTCAAATAATAAATAGACCCACCATCCATCAGATTTCATAAGATTACATGAGAATATCCACATGTTTTTAGCAGTTTTAAGCAGATTTTAAGAGAAACAAGTTGATAAGATTTCACTGGTTTTGACAAGTTTACATTAAATCGTTATTGTATATTCTTTTTAATTTATGTTTATAGATTCTCATAAAATCTTTTAAATTCTCATTTTGCTTGCCAAATCTGGTTAGCGCTTGTCTATTTTCTAGACTTTAATACTTATATAATCTTGTCAAATCTTCACAACCCTTTACCCTATTTCTCATGAAAACTTGTAAAATCTTGTAAAAAGTCCCTCCTTTTAGACTTGTGAAATCTTGCAAAATCTTATAGAAATCTTGCTTGCTAAACCTCATGTGTCTGGTGTAACTTGTAAAACATCTAAACATGAAATTTTATTGTCTTTAGGATCTTTTGTGGCATAAATTTTTGCCAGGTCAAGTCTCTTCAAACCAAGAGATTAAAATCTCATCAAGACTTGACCAGTTTTGAAGTGGTTTTTTTGGCCGAGATACCCATACAATTTGTATAATCAGACATGTTCCTTCTCGAAGCAAACTTTAGCAGTTATGTATTATTTTAGCACAACTCCAGACAGAGGCAAACACTTAATTACAAAAACTCAAATAGATCGAAATGAAGTTTTAATCAGCGAAAAGGTGTCGGTTCTTCAAGTAAACCCCTTATGTAACTGTGACGGGGATGAGTACAAACAGTACAGATGTCACTACTGTGCTTCTTTGTGTGTTAAATTTTATGTGTAAGGAAAGACTTATTGGAGACTTTTTTAACCAGGCACTATTATGGCCGGGCAGTATTTGGACAATGTTGACAGATACGCGTGCGCCGCAGTCATCAAATCTAGCCATTATAGTGTTCACAGTTGGCAAAAGTATTATTTTTAAAACAAAAAATATATAAACTTTACAACCCTTGATTTTTGAATGTCGATAGTCCTCCCATAAAAATAAAGTAGAATACAAAATCTCGAACGTACGTTTTTTTTTGTAAAGTCGGCGAAACAATAATATTTAGCTAGAAAAGTTATTTTGTCTATTTTTTCTCCCATAAAACTCATATTTTATGAAAGTGTTGGTATATTTGATTGAATATTATTTAAATTTGGTATCTGCCCTGCTTTTTGTACAGTCAACTAATCCATAAATTTTCTTCATAATCAATTTGATGTTTTTTAATATTGAACGTTGCACTAATACTCATACTGAGTAACAAGCTTTTTTGTCAGTGGAATAATATATCTATTTCTGTTTTATAGGGATTTTACAAAGTCCTAATTGATTAAAATGACTTACGTTACATATGACTACTGTTATAAGAAGAAATACAACGTTTTAAATTATTTATATACCAATCTGAGTTTTTGTTCAAGTTAAAATTATTGAAGAACATTTTAAATGAATAATGAGACTGTTCGGTGGCCTGTTCCAAATAAAAACCCAATGGTTTGTTTGTGACTTCGATAAATTCTGGGATATGGTGTATAGCAGCGTGTATTTTGGGGGTATATTTTCAAAGAAATTTAAATAAAATAGAAACCGCATAAAAATTTTGAGGCAAATCACACATCTCGGCGCAAATTCCGGAATATTATTTTATTTCCTGTAATTAATATAATATACTTACTTACTTTACTTAATTATAATGTTTTGTTTTACCTTCTAGAAATCATTATCTAAATCAGGGTTAGGACAATTTGACAACCAGGGCAGAAAAGTTATTGAATTATTGTGGCATGGTTTGCCATCTTAGGTCCAACCGATCCGACGGGTTTTTGTTGGTTTTTTGTGTTTTATGCAACTGTTATTTACTATTCTTATATATGTTTGTTTTAAGACTTATAAAAATACATAAGTGTGGGTTATTTGAAAAAAGTTCTAAAAAGTCGCCGGAACGGAAGGCGAAACTTTTCACGGTAAACACGCACACATGTCTTCTTCTTTTTGTTTCGTTCTGATTGGCCTCCACAGCTTGGTTATCCGGCCATCTTCTAGATCTGTGACGTTATTCTATTATAGCTTATTGGGGGCGCAGTAAAGCGGTCTGGAGAGTTCCATCCCCAAATGGCTTTCGTTTTCCTTGTTTTGTCTTCTGTTGTTTGTTATTTTTTCCCCGTTTTTTTGGTCTTCTTTTTTTTTGGCCTAAAGCTTTTTGTTTGTGGCGTTGAGGAAGTTTTGTGCTGTTTTGATTTTTGTTTTTGTGATATTTTTAAAGAACAGCTGTTCTACGTTTTGCACCTGTGTGCCGTCAGCAGTTTCCAGTTCTGCCTGAAGAATGACTATGTTCATAGAGTTCAAAATGCAGTGAAAGAAGATGTGTTGCAGATTACCAATATCCCCACACGAGCACTGCGGCCCATTCGCCAAATTTAGTCTAGATAGGTGGGCAGGGGTAGCACAGTGGCCAGTTCTTGGCACACATCTCTATTAAACTGCCATAGTTTAAATATTGCTTTAGAACCCATCAGAACACGGCTCTACAATGTTGCCATGAACAGTCCTCCGCAATTTCCTTAGATTTGGTTACTGATTTGTAAAATTTGCTTTTAATATATGGAGTGCACCTTCTATAGTCTATTTTAATTTCTTTATATGTTTTAGCTTCGCCTTTTTTATTTCTGCTTCAAACAATTTCCAAAACAGCTAGTCAGTCACCATTCTGTTGAAGCTTTCTAATGCTGGTATATATTTTGGGTAGTAGTAACTAGTATAGTACTATATTTTTGTGGGTTTTTTGGGTTTAATTTGTATTAATTAATAGACTTAATCTGACTTTCAAAATAGATTTTTTTAGAAGGTTTATTATTTTGTTGACTTACTTAAGCAATTAATGACATCTTAATATAAATTCATATTTTTCAACAAAAAAAAGATCAAGCAAGAAGGAAAATTTTGATTTAAAATACTTTTATATGAAAATTTATGGTTTCTTCGACTGTACACTTTGTACGATTTTGTATTTTACTTCTTTTTGATTAGGAGACCATCGACATTCAAAAATGAGGAGTTGCAAAGTTTATATATTTTTTGTTTTAAAAATAATACTTTTGCTAACTGTGTGTTATGGCATGACTTTATTTTTTAATATTTAACTTAAAAACAGCAGTAATCAATAATTCGATTCGGTAAAAAAATATTTTGATTCGGTGTACAGGAAATCCTATTTTCGATGGGATTCAATGAGACATGCGGTTTTCGCATTGCTGTCTTACTTTTTTGAGCTTAAAAAAATGGTATTAACAGATTTATTCTGTCACTTGTAGTTTTTGAGCTACAGGAGAAAGTTGAAAAATGGTCGGAATTACCAGTTGATGATATCTCCCTTAATTTAAAAGATAATTGAGTTCTATAAAAACATGTCTGTGGGAAGAATTATTTGTTAGTTCTATTTAATCGATTACCTCTTCACAAAAGAAGGACAAAAATCTTCCTATGTAGTATATAACTCAAGCAAACTCAACAAACTTATATAAAAGTTTCTCATTGTATCATTTATGCAGCATGTTCAATAAATATGCTTCAGTTATTGATATTGATAGAATCAATATAAAACAATTTAAAAAAATTGTAAAAGATAAATTGTGGGAAAAATAATATATTACCAATACATAGTGGACAGTATTAACTATATATATAGTGTGATATAATTAAGTATGTTGTACAAATCATTGATCTTATTATGATATATATTTAGGTGGTAGGTATCTGTAATTGGCCAATTGGTGCTTTGAATAAATAAATAAATAAATAAATAAATACAAATCTTTTTAGAAAAACACAATGATCTTTTCGAAATTTTAATCCGACGTTTCGTTTAAGTAAGTAGGTAGGCATTTGATTTTCTCCGCCATCTTGGATTTAAATATAATACAATACAATGTCTGTTTGTTTTTGGTTCACCCAGTATGTTCATATAATAAAATAATAAAAAAAAAACAAATAAATTAAATGGGATAGGGCCATACCAGAAAAAAAGTGCACTGAAGATAATTTTTTTCGGGATCGAAACATCAAAATAAAAAAAAATATATTTTATTATCAAACAAACTAAAATATGAAGTAAAACGTTTTGGTCCGTATTTAACTATTTGATCCCGATGATGGTATCTACGAAACGAAAGGTCGGATAAAAATTTCGAAAAGACTATTGTTTTTCTAAAAAGGTTGCCACAGACATGTTTTTACAGAAATCAATTATCTCTTAAAGTAAGGGAGATATCATCAATTGTTAATTTCAACCATTTTTCAACTTTCCTCTGTGTAGCTCAAAAACTACAAATGACAGAATAAATCTGGTAATACCATTTTTTAAAGCTTAGAAAAGTAAGACAACAATAACAACGGAGTGGCCCAAGATTTTTTTTATCTTATGAAAGGACTTTTTTGAAAATTTAATTTAGGGTTCTCTGTGGTAGGTTTTTTCGTTTTTCTGTTATTTTTATGAAATATTGGTGGTAAATATGACACATTTTGCCCTTTTCAGCAGCCTACACCTAGCACTGGAAACAAAAAAGTTTCACTAGAGAACCCTCCCAACCAATTTTTACTACGTTTTTCACATTTCGATGCCATGATATTGCTCACATTTTAAAGCTCTCTTTCCAAACTTTCGATTTCTAAAATAAAACACTAAAATTTTTCAAGTTTTCACTGTTTTTTTAGCGTTCAAAAAAAGTATGTAGGTCGCGATTCTTCAGAAGCGACAGAAAATCTCACCCGTCACAATTCCGGAAAGTGGCGATTTTTACTTACTGCCTCATTTAAAGTAGAAACACAGCGTTCTTAATATTTATGCTAACGTTGTAAGAGAGACTGCGTAATTTTTGTAAATTTAATATTTTAAAGATATTCTGCAGGACTAGTTTACGGCGGAACTAAATTGCTACTACGCGTACCAATAAACGTCAAAAAGTTTCTAAAATTCTCACTATGTAAAAGGAAAGACAGAATTTGTGTGACTTTTCTGAACACTGACAGCGACATATTCCATGGCTATCTATGGTTTTGTATGTTAAAAGTTTTAAAGGTTTGTTTACACACAAATATAAGCTTGATAAAATACATTTTGAAACAAAAACAGGGTTTTTCAAAAGAACTACTGGGTCAGTCCATATCAAGTCAACCAGGGTATTTTACCACACCATCTCCGATGTTGATGATTTTTAGTATAATGTTTTTCCTACCAAAAAACTGGAAAATCCAAAATTTCAGACTTTTTTGACCAGTTGTTTATTTTTAATTAATTTTTGAAAATCGAAAAAGTCACTTATTTGTCCTTAACATGTGCGCACAAAATTAGGAATATCCAAAGAACCACTTATAATAGAAAAGTAGGTGAAGGTTCATTTTAAAGCTCTTATAAAGACCTTTCATATGAGAATATTGCATAACATATATTGAAAAAAAAATAAAAAAAAAAAATTTTTGATTTTTTTTTTTGAAAAATTTCAAAAAGGCCATTTTTAATTTTTTTGAAAAAAATATATAATTATGGTCAAAGTGTTACTTAATTATCCACAAAATTTTATGATGGAGAAATGATGGGTTCAATGTCAAAAAAAATATCAAAAATATTAAGTACATTAAAAATCATGCATTTAAAAAAATAAACATATTTTAGGAGCACCAATAGTGCACTGGATATTAAAATAAATAAATTTGTTGGATGGATACAGGTTTTAAAAAATACCCAGAGGCTTTATCTACAAATTATTTTATTTTAAACTCGCAAAAGAAATAAACAAACTTTTCTACTTCGTTGATAAAAATTAGACAGAAAACACTAAGACTAACTATATACCTTAAATTTATTTTTTTAACTTTCTTTTAAGAATTTCTGATGAATCTGACATTTCTTTTTTGCTGACATTGTAAGTTCTGCCAGTAGCAGTGTTGGGTTCAACTTTTTTTATAAGACTTTCTGGTTTAATAATTAAAATATCTTGAGGTGTTAGGTAAAAAAATGATGAAGCAGGTCCTCGTGGATGAAGAAAGCTTACTTTCAGTTCTCCGCTCTCATTATTTTTCCCCAAGACACAAGCCAGCCACCAAGCACTGTCATATTCTACAGTGACAAACCCTGACTCGATATTTTGCAAAATAATGCTTCCACCTTTAAAAAGATTATGTGTTTCGACCCACCCTTTTGCCATTTATTTTCTAAGTGATGGTAAACTGCACAACCTGAATTATGTGTTTATTTCGGAAAGCTTGACACATAATACAATTGCATTTCATTTATTTTTAAAAAAATTAATGCCTGATTTAAAAATCAAAATACCAGGACTTAACAAAATTTTTTATTTTTCGGATGGATGTGCTGCGCAGTACAAAAACAAAAAGAATTTTCTGAATATATGCCTGCATAAAAAAGATTTTGGTGTTGAAGCAGAGTGGCATTATTTTGCCACCTCGCATGGCAAAAGTGCCTGCGATGGCTTGGGAGGAACTGTTAAAAGACTTGCTGCCAAAGCCAGTTTGCAGAGGCCCTATGACAATCAAATAATGACACCTCTACAATTGTTTACTTGGTGTGAAGAAAACATATCTGGCATTGATTTTAAATATTGCACAGAAGCAGATTATACAAATCATGAAATAATTTTGAATAAAAGATTTGCGGAAGTCTTAACAATACCGGGGACACAAAAAATTCATGCTGTAATTCCTCTTACAGAAAGCACGTTTTTGGCAAAACAGTTTTCTACATGCTTAGAGGTCGAAACACATAATCTTTTTAAAGGTGGAAGCATTATTTTGCAAAATATCGAGTCAGGGTTTGTCACTGTAGAATATGACAGTGCTTGGTGGCTGGCTTGTGTCTTGGGGAAAAATAATGAGAGCGGAGAACTGAAACTAAGCTTTCTTCATCCACGAGGACCTGCCTCATCATTTTTTTACCCAACACCTCAAGATATTTTAATTATTAAACCAGAAAGTCTTATAAAAAAAGTTGAACCCAACACTGCTACTGGCAGAACTTACAATGTCAGCAAAAAAGAAATGTCAGATTCATCAGAAATTCTTAAAAGAAAGTTAAAAAAATAAATTTAAGGTATATAGTTAGTCTTAGTGTTTTCTGTCTAATTTTTATCAACGAAGTAGAAAAGTTTGTTTATTTCTTTTGCGAGTTTAAAATAAAATAATTTGTAGATAAAGCCTCTGGGTATTTTTTAAAACCTGTATCCATCCAACAAATTTATTTATTTTAATATCCAGTGCACTATTGGTGCTCCTAAAATATGTTTATTTTTTTAAATGCATGATTTTTAATGTACTTAATATTTTTGATATTTTTTTTGACATTGAACCCATCATTTCTCCATCATAAAATTTTGTGGATAATTAAGTAACACTTTGACCAAAATTATATATTTTTTTCAAAAAAATTAAAAATGGCCTTTTTGAATTTTTCAATTTTTTTTTTTCAATTTTTTATTTTTAATTTTTTTTTTGTTAAAATTATGTTGTGATATTTCATAAAAAAGAGCTTCAAAATGACTTTAAAATGAGCCATTTATTACTTTCCTAGTGTAAGTGGTTCTCGAGATATTGCTAGTTTTGTACATTCTTGTTAAGGTCAAAATGCTGACTTTTTTATTTTGAAAAATTAAAAAAAAAAACTACGAATCAAAAAAATCTAAAAATTTGCATTTTCAACTTTTATGGTAAGAAGAAAATATATACCAAAAATCATCAAAATTGGAATTGGTCGCGTAAAATTTTTGTGATTTTTTGGTTGATTTGATATGGAATGACCCTACTTACAAAAATTAAAACTGACATATTTTTTATTTGCTGGAACAGTCTTGAGAAACAAAATTTTAAGGAATATTAGCAATTAAGTCCTAACAAAAAATCAGTTAGTGTAAACTTGTGTTTAAAAATTGTCAGATTTTTTGTAAGGGCGAGATTTTCTGATGGTTTGAAGAATCGTGACCATACTGCCAAAAAAGATTTTTGTAAATCATAGGTCTAAAAACCTATAGTTTTTGTTCTACTAGGGATTTGTTAAATCTCGTCCGATTCTTTAGATTTTGAGCTCTGTGGGAAGCTAAGGCTCTGGCCTATTTACGCTATCTGTCAAATTTGACATTTTATGAAAATCCCTAATGGACCATGCTTTTGAAACTTTTGATATTTTTTACTCCTTTCTGCCAAACTTTTTTGTAAGCCAATTTACCTGATATCAATTGTCCGGAAAGTCACATCTTTTCAGTGTACAAAGAGGTATCATTCGTAAAAATCGGACAAGAACTATAAAAGCTTTGCTTAATGAAAGAGGTGCTGTTTTTAAACCTCCAGAGCAACGTTGCTGGCTGACGTCGGGTCACTTATTCGCTAAGTCTGCATAACGTAAGAACGTCCAAATGCTGCTTGGGCTATTTCTGTCAAATAAAAGAACATTTAAAAAAATGTTTTTCGTCCAAATCTAGGGCCAAAATAACAGTGGCAAGCTCAATTTTAGGTATTAAAATTTTAACCTTTCTACTAAATCACACTTGGATTGACTAATTGGATTCTGTACTTTCTTTGAATGGACAGATTCAGGTACATCTGATTTGAAGATTTGGCAATACCATACTCTTAACGTATCAGGAAAATTCAACACACTTTGTTGAAAAATCACATTTTGTGGGGCTCTTTATATGCCCTCTGACGCTTGTTTAAATAAGTTGAGGGTAATGATAATAAATAGGTGAACTATTAATTAATTCGATAATTTTTATTTATTTTTTTAGATGTAATTTCTGTAACATTGTCACCTATTGTTCCCAAGACTGTTTAAACATAGCCAGCAAGCAGTTTCATAGGTATGAGTGTGAAGGTTTGCAAACGCATTTTTGGTCGATGGAGGATACTGACTACAGGTAACAACTGGTTCTGGAGGTGTATAACATAACACCCTTCTTTGTAGGTCGCTCTGATCTTAAAAAAAAACCATTTGCAAATGCCTAGGGGCGTCTCACTACGCCAACAAGTGAATTTCCATCGCGGGATTGCTTACGATTTTTAGAAAGTTGCGGGATTTCTTGCGATTTTCAAACGTCCCTAAAGTTAGCAGTGGAATGTCAGCAGTTCAAAGATTTTATGATTACAAAAATTGGTGCTAATTAAGTGCTAATTATACGCCAAGTCACCAAATTTTGTGCTCGTGTACTTTTCAAGATATGGCCTGCACTGTTATCTACCCGTTAACAGTACACATTGCTAGAATGGTCCAGAAAAGTGGTAGGGTGGTCTAAATGGTCAAGTAAATTGAATGCTACCATTTCCATTTCTGGACCATTTTAGTGAAGTAAACTGCTATCTGTAAGGCAAGGGGTAGTTCACAGTACAGGAAATATATCTCCGAAAGTGCAAGGGCACTTAATTAGCACCTAAATAGCACTCATTTATGCCAATATCAAAAACACCACCAACCTGACTCAATCAAGCTACACCACCCCCTCAACGAAACTCAATTTCCCCCCCATGCTTAGGAGACAGATTTAATCAAAGTTGGTCATAATTTGGTACTAATTATGTACTCTTAAAGAAGGGTACTTTCAGTTTACAAAAACCATCGGTTCCTAAGATTTTTATTTGTTTTTTTATGGGGTGTGTGCCTAGGAAAGAAATTTCAAAAAAGTAATTGTACCATAATTTGCTACTAATTATGTACTAATTTCGTCCCCTTCTAGAAAATTGGCTACTCTCAAAATAACTTGTTTTTATGAGGTGTGTAGCTTGATATCAAGGCATAGATAAAAACAAAAAAAAAATAAGTTATCTTGAGAGTAGGCAATTTTTTAGAAGGGGACGAAATTAGTACATAGTTAGCAGCAAATTATGATATCATTACTTTTTTGAAATCTCTCCTAGGCAAAGGGGGGTGTGCCTTGATATCAAGCTACACACCCCATCAAAATAGAGTAGGCAATTTTCTAGAAGGGGACGAAATTAGTACATAATTAGTACCAAATTCTGACATAGTCACTTTTGGTCCAATCTCTTTTCTAAGCAGAGGAGGGTGTACCTTGATATTAAGATACACACCCCATAACAAACAAACAAAAATCTTAAGAACCTATGGTTCTTGTAAACTAAAGGTACCCTTCCTTAAGAGTACATAATTAGTACAAAATTATGACATATCAACTTTCATTATATCTGTCTCCTAAGCAAGGGGGTGCAGCTTAGCGCCAAGGCACACCCCCCATTTTAAGTGCGAATAACCTCGTTATTCATAAAGTACAAAATTTTACATAATTAGTACATAATTTTTACAATATGCAAATTAAGTTTCGTTGAGAGTGGGGGTGCAGCTTGATTCAGCCCACCAACCTCTTCTTTCATGAAATCTCAAATTTGTACTGCATCTAAAGTTAGCACAAAATTTGACGACTTGGCATTTAGTTAACACCTAAATAGCACAGGGTGACCGAATGTCCTAAAATCATAAAAAATCTTAAGATTTTGACTGCGTTCTAAAATTTTACGTAAAAATGGCCAAAAATTCTAAAATTTTCACAAATTAACGTTTTGTCCTAAAATTCTTTTATAATGTCCTTAAATGTTAACTAAAATAAAAAATTTATTTTTTCTCTGATTTTTTTTTTCGAGTTTATTCTATACTTTTTGTCCTAATTATTACCTCTAAGCAAATATGTTGTATTTAGAGTGATTATATACTTGGTAATTTGTAGGAAAAAATGCCAAATAGAAAAACAAAATATATTCAGTCATGCGAAAATACTTTTTTTTGGTTAAAAAAAATGAAAACGATGAATATTCTGCATATTATAAAATATGCAGAGTTGACTTTAAAATAGACAGCAGTGGAGTAAAGCAGGTAGAAAATCATGGTAGGTCCCAAAAGCACCAAAACTTAGAAAAATCTCATGAAAAAAGGGAGCAGCCGAAATTGTTATTTAATAGGATTATCTTTTCATTAATGACAAATTTACGAAAGCAGAGGCCCTATGGGCTTTACATACCTTTGAAAAAAATTTTTTTTCCAGATAGTGAAATAGCACGAAATATGTCTCTGGGAACAAACTATATTGTTCAATTTGGTTTGACTTCAAACAAAAATTTAAAAAAATGATTGGTTCAAATCCCTCTCTTTATTATTTGTCAAAACCACAACTTCACAACAGGTTGAAAAACAGTTGGATATGTATATTCAGTTTTGGGATTCTGTAAATTTGGACCAGATCCAAAACTGCTAATTCATCTAAGTATGGATGCGCCCAATGTTAACCTGAAGTTTTTTAAAATATTAATGGTTGCCTTGCAGGAAGAGTTTGGTACGGGAAAGAAAATGTCCTAAAATTTTTCCAAACTGTCCTAAAATTTTTTGGTTTTTGTCCAAAAAATCCTAAAAAAAAATTGACCAAAAGGCTGGTCACCCTGATAGCACTAATTTATTCCAATATCAAAAACACCACCAACCTCTTCTTTCATGAAAACTAACTGTAAAACATGTACTGCATATATGTGAATAAAATAAGAGAATATAGAATTTTCTTATGGATGAATAATTAGCATTTAATTTTATTGACCATTTAGTGGTAGGGTGGTAGCACATTTCTGTACCATTCTAGCATGGTTTATATCTCGGAAAGTACAGTAGCATAAAATTTGGTGATTTGGCATTTAATTAGCACTTAATTAGCCCTAATTTTTCCAACCATAAAATCTTTGCGCTGCTGACTCTACACTGCTAACTTAAGGGACGTGATTTCCAAGCGATTTCCAGAAATCTATCGTGATTTTCGGAAATAACATGAAATTTTTTATATCCTTTTAATTTCTGACCATTTTCTTGTTCCAAAATTCTTGGGCGGCACTATCATTCAAATACGACCCGATCGAATCTAAAGTCTTTATTCTTTGTTGTAGAATACACGAAGACTTCCGCTGAGAATACGAACTGTGGCCTTCACAATATCAAACATGCGAATTTTAAAACAGAAGAGGCGATGCAATCATCGCAACATGTTTCATATTGTGTTACGCCCTTTTTCTCAAAACTGTAGCTTCTATTTTTGTGATTATACAATACAGATACAAGGCGTGGCATAATAAAAACAGTTTACTAAATTAATTTTGGCCCGTAAGAACCCATAGTGGGAATGCGTATTTCTAATTCTTCTAATATTTTTTTTAGTTACTTGGCATTTAGGACTATGTTATACGGCGCTTTACACAATTTTGACACAAACGTGAGAGATAACGTGGGTTATGGAAGCACGAAAAATAACTATCCCTATGTATATCAGCTGAAAACGCATTTTGACAAACTACCGGTGTGGAAGATTTACAACATATTAGAGGTATGTACTTCCATTGTCTATATTTTATTTATACACAACGTTTCGATCAGTACAATCTCTGATCGGGTGCAAGCTAGTAGTAGTTAATTTCAAATTAGAGGTAATTATTTTTTTCAATTTAATTATTTTAATTTTTACTACTTATAAACTAAGTGCTGGGTACTAACATAAAACCTCAAGTAAATCATTAACGTCTATGAAAATATTAACAAAAAGTAGTAGCATCATTTTTTCTTATACATTTTAGGCTTCTACCAGAACCCTAATTTATCTAATATACCGAACAGATTTTTTTAAACGGTTTCCAGTGGGAAGCACACACTACATGTATAAGTATATTGGAGGACTATTGGTTAGACATCACTGCCAGGCCTTGTACAATTCAGTATTAATAAGGTATATTAGATTAGATTAAAATTGAGTAAGTTAGATTAGATTTGTTGATACTTGGCATTTTCTTACCTTTCAGCTGTCACTTAAAGCAGTCGTTTTCATATAAAAAAATAACTACCTTGTATATTGTGTTCCGGAGGCGGTTTCACGTATTTAGAGTCCCTCGCCTCAGTGTCGTTTTCGTTGGTACACTCTATAGAAATATATGTCCCCCCTGTATTATGTGGTAATTTTGTTTTACAGAAAAGTAGACGAAAACAAGTTGATTTTGACGTTTTTTCTCTTCTCTCGATATTTTTCGAGATGTAGTGGGTTCTTTTTTAGGAGTTTTTATGGTAAAGCCATGACGGTAATTTAAGGCTTGGTGTGTTTTTATTTAAGCAATTTTTTCTATGTTTTTTATGACATGATTTTGCTCAAATTTTAAAGAATTTTTTCCAAACTTTCGATTTCTAGAATAAAACACTCACATTTTTCAAGTTTTCACTGTTTTTTAAGCGTTCAAAAAAAGTACTGCCAAAATACATTTTTTCTCTGTTAAAATGAAAAATATTTAAGCGTTGTTGAAGAGAGATAGCAGGCTATAAAATTAGAGAAATATGGAAATAATATAAGGCAATTGTTTAATAAAAATTTCTGTTTTGTCATCTGTCTGTCATCTTTAGTGGTGTCGTGCATATTCTTTTTATTTTGCCATTTTTATCCAAAAAAACAGCAAAAATTGTAGTTGGTCAAAGCGTAAAGTGGGTAAGATATAAGGTGGTATTAATTTCTTTCAATCAAAGTTCTTTACCAGTCTTTAAATTTACCCAAAAACCTGTCCTACTATAAGTGTATTTTAGCACATCAAAAAACAGGTATTTAACAAAATTATTTTAAGGTTCATCATGGCTCTATCATTATTCTTGCCGGGTTAAATGTTCTCTCTTCCTCAGAAAAACTAATTTAATTTTATAAAACTAGGTATAATAAAGTAACATAAAATAATGTAAAAAAGTTCAAACGTAACAGACACTAAAGTAAATATTTCAATGCATCGGTATCGGTATACCTAACCCGTTCGAAACAAAGTCCAAATATACTAAATTTTTGACTTATTCATGCCATGTTTCGAACGATACCCGCTTTTTTGACGGATGCGATGACAGGACAGCTGACTCACGAACGTACGCAACGATTCATCAGCAGTTCTGTCATCGCACCCTTCAGAAAAGCGGGCATCGTTCGAAACATCGCATAGACAAGTAAAAAATGTAGTGTATTTTGGCTTTATTTCGAACGCGTTAGGTATACCGATGCGTTGAAATATTTACTTTTATTGTCTAATAATATTATCAACACAAAATTTACTATACTCATGCAAAATGTTCATTCAGTTAAGTCCTTACCATACAAGTGGTCTTTTGCATTTTCTTAAAGCAAACTGAAAGGCTACATTAAGTACAAACTTAATTGGTTGCCATAGAAACTTAATTGTGGTCGAATCGTAGAAAGCAAAAATCTTTCGTATTTTCCCGTATGGTTGGACCATAAATCTACTAATTATTTAAAATTCGTGGTAAGCAGGTAACATGATCAAGGCAACTTTGTGCATTGCGGAAATGGACAGCAGTGCAAAGTCTTTGGTATTCTTTAACCAAGTCTTTTGCTTCTCTTCTTCAAGCTCCAGGGTCATCTCCGTTACATCAAACTTCAAGAGATCGTTTTCTTCCTTGAGGTTTGCGCAGGAATTTTCTGATTCCTGTAGTTTGGATTCCAAATTTTTATTTTCGTTGTTCAGTTTGTTTAGTTTTTCTTCTTTTTCTTTAAGTGTATTTGCTAAAGATGCAATGTCGCCTTGTTGTTTCTTATGCTCTTGTTTTAGCATCGAATATTTTTTGCTTTTGAATTTCAAATTTAATTCAGTTTCTTTTAAATATCTTTCTGTAGTCTTTATTGTGTCTTGCATGTGTGAAAGAATAGCCTTTTGGGAGTAAAGTTCTTTGTCTTGAATTGTTATTTTCTCTTCCAATATTCTTTTTTCTTCGATTTTATTTTTAAGCTGTTCTTGCAAACTTTTCGTTTTTTGGTTTAAGGTGGAAATGTTTTCTGTTGCCACTATTAAGCTGCTTTCGTAGTCGTTAATACCTTTCTTAAGATTTTTGTTTTCGTCGGCAAGATTGTTATTTGCAAAGTCTAGGGCTTCAAGGATCTTTCGCATTTTCTGATTTTCCACTAAAGCTTCGGTACGTTTTTGACCTTCTGATTTGCGAAGATTGTTTAAGACGCCATTTTGTCTTTCCAGTTGCGTGACCTGGAAAACAAAACCAGTGTGTCATAATATATATTGAGCCACGTCCTCATCTTCTACTTAAATGTGAGGTTTAACTTAGTTTGACTTATAGCTTGTAGGTACTGTTAAAGTTTAATCAAAGTTGTAATGTTTGCCAGTTAATGAAGGAAACATAAAAGTTTTGCAAACATATAGGGCGGTATTTACTAAGATGGACTAATCTAATTAACTGGGTTTTTCTTTAAACTTGAGCAAAACTTGTTGGAATTTTGGATGGGTTTCGTAAATATTACCCAAAAATTTTGTTATATCTACAGTTTTCGAGATACTTTGGACTATCTGTGCATTCTAGCTCAAATTTTTTATTCCTCAATTTGCGGAGGTCCTCATGAGAAAAAATATATATATACACACTTATTCACACTAATGAGAAACGAAAATTGAAACTTTTTTAATTCATATATTTTTATCGAAAAATAATTAAAAACTGTAAAAACATACTTAACTGACGTTTCGCTCGCTGACGTTTGCACGAGAATCCTACCTTCTTAAATAAAAAAAAGCCTTTTGCGTCTCAGTAAACAAGTCTATATCTAATTTTGCCAAATTTTAATTTCGACCCTCTTTTTTTTTGTAAGATTTTCGAAACCTCCCCCTCTCCGTAAATTGGGTACCAAATATTTTGAAGCATTAGTTATTTTATTATTTTGTTTATCATTTTTCAAATAAAAAGGGTAACGAAACGCAGGTGCGCACTTCCCCCCCCCCCTTGTAACACTACCTACCTCCCACGCCACATGACATAATTTATGAAAGACACCAACAAGTTGCAATCTATAGCCATAAGGCAAGGTCCGGGAGAAATTCAGGAAGGGAGGGGGGAGGGCGACTGCTCTCCTTCTTTTATGGTTTCTGCAAGAAATCTGCGATCTTTCATAAAATTTTGGCAAACTAGCAAAACAAAAAAAATGGTAAAAAACAAAAGATCAAAAGATCTTGGGTGGAAACACAAAAGATCAAAGCGAAAAGAGAAATTTTTGTACCAAATTTCGTTAAAATCGATTAAGGCGTTCTTGAGTTATCATATATACAGACAGACCTAGTCTAGGTGTGATTATTAATTAAAAATTACAAACCCCACCTGGTCGTTTCGCTCTGCTAGTAGGTCAACCACCTCCGCATGACGTTTTTTGCTTTTTCGCCATGCCATGAGCATCAGTTGCCGATAGATGGCGCATGAAAATCGTTCTTTCGGGCATTTTCTTGGATATGGTTCTGCACCTATAATACAACATAACATGGTGCTTGTCTAAAATGTTTTCTTCTGGCTTAGTTAAAACCTTTGCTTTTTGTTCCGATTATTTTTGGTTGCCTTTTTTGACACTTCAAGTTTAATTTCGCAACACTGGACCATAGCCAGCCCTGGGGGTACCAAAACGTATTATAAGGTCCCAGGTCAAACTCTGGATAAGGGAAAAACATGAAAGCCACTGACAAGAAAGGCGAAAAACAATGCAAGGCACTGGATCGCAAAAGGCAGCTAATATTTGGGGAAGTTGGAACTAGATTCAATATCGACTGGGGACTACTCCATTAAGGACCTGTACAAACTTGCACAGAGGACAAAATTCGTAGAGTAGTTAGCCTGGAAACCAAAAGGGTGCACAATAAGCCAGTAATGGCTGCAGTGCTGTGACTGTGGCTTGCCACCAGGGGGCTGATTCTTGAATTTTGTAGGAAAGCTCGGACGGGAACGTTCACATCCTTCGTTTCGACCAATAAGAAGGCTCAGAAGTTGCCGAGCTTGCATGGTGCACGCGCAAAGCTGATCGAATTGTCGTGTTTCAAGAGCGCTCGTCTGGGGGTTGATTCTTGAATTTTGTAGGAAAGATCGCCCGGGAACGGTCCTCTCCCTGATATCGATCAATAATACGCTTTGAAGCGATCACGAGTTATCCGAAACTATCCGACCACGACCGAAGCTTACCCGATTGCCGTGTATCGTAGGAACTTTCCTACACCTGCCCCCGGATCAGGTTTATGAAAGTGTAGGAAAGTTCCTACGATATACGGCAATCAGGTGAGGTTCGGTCGTGGTCGGATAGGTTTCGTATAACTCGTGATCGCTTCAAAGCCTATTATTGGTCGAAATTAAAAAGAGGACTGTTCCCGTGCGATCTTTCCTACGAAATTCAAGGATCAGCCCCCAGGCAGGTTGGAGTCACAATCGGGGGGTTTTAGTCGACACTACCCGGACTCTGGTAGATGAGAAATGACTCTGGCAGGGAAGTAGTTCGGGCACCTTATGCAAGATTTCTCCTTGAGAGCCTTGGAAAAAGACACACTGGGCGATTGATCCCAGGATGAATGAAAAAAGTCCCAGTATGAAAAAAAACTCTGAAGGTAATTTAATATCACTGTACCTTCTAGGGGGCGTGGCGTAAATAACGTTGCCGTGGATGAGGTTGAGGTGGAAGTCGCATCTCCTGCCCCTGCTGCCATCGTATGTCTCATTTTCTTTTTGGCTACAGATTTGGTGGGGGTGATTTCTGCCATGGAAGCCGACCTGTTTTAAAGAAAAAAAAAACTGAAAAATTGATTGATGATTTGATACTTTCAAGAGAAATCCAAAACGTTTTGAAAAAAAGCAAACATTTTTATATTGTTTTTATCTGAGATTGCAATAATTTTTGTCTATTGCTTACCTAACGCATCCCTTAATTATGGCTATTTCCCTCCCATTTTCACTGGTAAAAGACTTATCTAATTTCAGTCGGATATTCTCATCTTTGGGAGCTCTAAGATTGGGTTTTCTAGCCGATGGAATAACGGTTCTTTTTTTCGATGCGCTCTTTAGGACAACATCCCCACCTAGATTAGATTAGATTGGATTTAGTACTTTAGAATTGGGATTCCGCGTCGAGTCGTATTTCGAGCGGAAGTCTTCGTTTTTCTTATGATAAAGAATAAAGACTTCTGATTTGATTCGGTCATATTCTGGTGGTAGAAACTGGCCTCAGAGTCCCTGGTTGAGTCATGTCTTTTTTATGAGGTTCCTGCACATTTTTCAGTTACTGCCCAAGTAACATTTTTGCTTAAAATTTCTTAAAATATTCCCGAGTTAAGCTAGTAATTTTTTCTTATGAAAAACTGGGAGGTCAAAAAAGAGGGAAGTTTCCCGCCTTTTTACCAAAGTGGGGACAAAAACCAAGGTAATTCGGTGGGCTTAAATAGGTAATTAATTTTTTTTTCCTGAAGGTGAATTTGCCCAAAGGACACTTTACCAACTTTTGGGACACATGTACACATCTGCATAAATGCTCAACCTAATTTGTGTCCTATTGTACACAATGCCCTCTCAGTGCCCTCTTGTTTGTCTGTGACTGAAGCGCCCTCTACGTATCAGAATAGAAGGAGATGAAAACATTTTTAAATGGAAATAAAAAAAGATAAAAATAATAATTATGTCCATGGCCTACAACATCATAGGGGTTAAACTACTATTTTAAACTATTAATGGGAGGAAACCGACATGCGCCGAAAATTTTTTTATTTAATTGTTTACTTTTACTACTACGCCCATCATAACATGCAGTTTTAACAAAAAAATAACCAAAATCATGCTTCGAGAAAACACTAATTAAATATTATTTCCAATTTGTAATCATAATTTAATATGGGTATGAAACAAGTGTAAGCAAATCATTTTCATAAAGATTTTGTAGTTTTTGACAATAAAAATAATAAAAACTTGTTAAAAAAGAAAAAAAACATGGCGCCTTATCTTTTTTTGGCGACCGTGCCCTAAAAGTCAAGTTAACTATGTTTTTTTCCCCTCAAACACAAAATTTCCAATGTTGAAGCCAAAATTTCTTATTAATTTTGCATCAGGAACGGCACACCCTGCCTATTGTTCGGTTGTCAGTTGTCATGTTGATTGTTGAGATAAAGGCGGATTTACGCTGGTGAGCAATTAAGCAACCAAACAATTCGAAAAAGTTCCATCATATAGGAATACATACAATCGTTTACGTTCGCAAATGTCATAACTTGACATATGATATTTACGAGCGTAAACGATTGTGTGTATTCCCATTGGTTGTGTTCGACACTTGTAGAGATCCACTAGGACTTGTTGGATCCCCACTATTACTTTTAATTTCTTTAACTTTTCTGTAAAAACTGATGCTGTGAAAGGTTTGTTTCTTTTTTCTTTTGGCATGTTAAAACACAAAACTGTCAGGATCACCACTACTAGGTAGGTACTTTATCACAGAGTATGCTTTTTGACGATCAAAACGTGAATGCCCTCTCTTCCTTAAACCCAAATTTTACCTAAACATCTACTTTCCTTGTTTGAATTTTGAGCTTCCATCTGGTTTTTCCTATCCCTTTTTATGATAGGAGGGTAGGTATCGAATAGCCCAAAATCCAAACAAGGGTTGAAGATACAATAGAATGAACATGAAAGTTATGATTATTGATTAATCTAAACAGCTGATCATGACAGTTCGTTAGAGGACACATGACGCAAAGGAGTTTTCTTGTTTTCTACCAGAACTACTTTCTTCCCATCAAGAAAAACAAAACTGAAGTTTTAACCTAATCAAATCTTAATATTCCATATGGTTAAATAAAATAGAATAATTTTTATTTTGGGTGTGTTTAGCGTCCTTGGAATGTACTAATGATCTTGAAATTAGCGGGTAATAGGACAGGAGAAAAAAGAAACTCTTATTCTTTTTTAACGGCCAACGTTTCGACCCTTTATTGGGATCTTTATCAAGGCTGCAACAATGGAGAAAATTACAATAATTTTTTATTAATATAAACACACTTTCGCTCAAATATAGGTAGGTAATATTTCCTAACTTAGCGATCAACGGATCTAAAATAATTATTTTTTTTTCATGTTTAACAATAGTAGTTTTATAAATCTAGAAGTCTAAGAGGTAATAAAACAGCACTTTTTTGTATAAATAAAAACAAAATGACACTAAACCATAAGCAGAACACTTTAAAATGGAAAATGGAAATATAAAACATTGAAATCGTTTCGTTTATTGATGCAAACATTCAAACTAATTCCTATTTCCTACTTCCATTCACCAGTATAGTGGAATTTAACAATAGTTCCAGACAATTTTCATAATTTTTTTAAATTATTTACACAGAATATAAAAACAAATAGGGAAACCGTATGTTTTTTTTATTTTTATAGGAACTGAAAAATTGTAACATTATAAAAAAAGTTAAGGAGAAAAAAATTAAAAAGATCATTACGGAGTGTTATTGGAGAGAGTGGGAGAAGGAAGAAAAAAAAGGAAGTTATGTGCTATAGAAACATATGGTTTCAAGTGTTACTGCTGCATCCAACAGAATGTGTAGACTGTGGACAAAATCATATTTTTAAGATGACAAAACTCTTATAACCACACTTAATTGGTAAGTACCTATTGCCCACCTTCTATTTTTAATTGTCGGAAAAACAACATATGTCGTGTTTTTGTGGGTACCTGGCCTGAATACGTATGGTTTCCCTATTTGTTTTTATATTCTGTGTAAATAATTTAAAAAAATAATAAAAATTGTCTGGAACTATTGTTAAATTCCACTATACTGGTGAATGGAAGTAGGAAATTAGTTTGAATGTTTGCATCAATAAACGAAATGATTTCAATGTTTTATATTTCCATTTTCCATTTTAAAGTGTTATGGTTTGCTTGCTGCTTATGGTTTAGTGTCATTTTGTTTTTTATTTATACAAAAAAGTGCTGTTTTATTACCTCTTAGACTTCTAGATTTATAAAACTACTATTGTTAAACATGAAAAAAAGAATAATTATTTTAGATCCGTTGATCACTAAGTTAGGAAATATTACCTACCTATATTTGAGCGAAAGTGTGTTTATATTAATAAAAAACTATTGTAATTTTCTCTATTGTTGCAGCCTTGATAAAGATCCCAATAAAGAACGTTGGCCGTTAAAAAAGAATAAGAGTTTCTTTTTTCTCCTGCCCTATTACCCGCTAATTTCAAGATCATTAGTATAATTTTTCATAAAGTTCGAACATATTTTTAGGTTGTACTTATTTGGTTAAAAGGCCAAATTTTTGTCCTAAACCTCATTCCAAAAAAAACCCTAACTGAGGAATAACTGTAGGTCAAAAATAAGTAACTTTGAGTTCAGTTTTAACCAAAAAATTTCTTAACATTGAGGCATTTCTTCAGGACAATATTAAAATCTTTTGGCAAGCAATGTTGACCAAGAAATGCCCCAACCAGGCGGGGACCTCAGAGTAGAATCTCAAGTCAAGTTTACCATCAATTTACCTTCTCTTTTAACTTTATATTCAAAACAACTTTGAAGACATGATACGAGGAAAATAATTCAAAAAATATCCTAAAACAAAATCTTTAAAATGTCGTGTATATAATGACCGTTTCTTAAGGTTATTTGTTCCAGTTTAAAACTGATTTTCAAACCTCAAACTACAGTTTTCTGAAGGAAAATGGGGTATGTTTTGACGTATGATTGGTTATCTTAACCTTCCAGCGTTCCACTATGCCCTAAAATGTTACTTATAATCCTCAAAGTTAAAATGAACTAGTCTCAATACAATTCAAGTGTTTATAAAAGTGCTTGGAATGTTGAAAATTACATTTTCCGGACGCGTATCCGAGTTATTTGAACAGTCAGGAGCACAAGACTGCATTTTAAAGCCACAGATTATTTATAAATATGAAATAAAATTTAAACCACTCCGAGCTATTTGAACAGTCAGGAGCACAAGACTGCATTTTAAAGCCACAGATTATTTATAAATACGAAATAAAATTTAAACCACTTTTTCAAAAACAAAAAAGAACGTAGTTGACCGCAATCTCGGGCGGCTAGCGAAAAAAACCCGGTCGTATTTACTGTGAAGCAAACGAGAGGGTAACACTGATGTGGGTCCCATCAGGTCATGAGGGAGTACCAGGGAATGAGAAAGCGGACGAATTTGCCAGATTAGGAGCCGAAACTCAATACACTGGACCTCTTCTGCTCAACAAATGAGCGAACAATGAACTGAAGATGTCCAGAGCTTTTATTACTGACACCTGTGCCCGTGAGTGTGAACTAATTTCTCATTTCTCACCTGCTTTGAATCATGTGAAAAGTGAGAGAGGCAAATACTCACCGGTGACTACTCACGTCACAGGCTGTCAAGAATATGGGCCCTGGAGGCAAGAGTCAGAGTGCAGACAGTCCAAGCTATTGACTGACTGGGCATAATCGGCTGAACAAAAATCTGACGCAAATGAGAGTAGCAGGAGATCCCGTGTGTCCCGCTTGCGGGCTCGAAGAAGAATCGGAATCGCGCAGAGTGCGATGCATATGCAAGATCAAGGCAGCCGAAGTGGGGATTTCCCACAATAGAGGAAGAAGAGAACAAAAGATCAAAAGATCTTGGGTGGAAATAACGAAAATTCAAACTTACATGAGTATTCCACAAGGAATACACAAAAGATCAAAACGAAAAGAGAAATGAATAAACGATGTTTCGCCCTGGGTAACCAGCGTGGGCTCATCAGTAGTTTCACTGGTCACCCTCCACTATACATCATTAAAAACCATCATACACTTAGATTTCCAACCTTGAACCACTCACAAGTAGGCATCGTTCCGCACTGGTACTTACTTATCCAAGTTATCTAATACGAATTCGTCCTGGCGTGTTAATATTTCCAGTAGGATTATGCTCCTAAGGCAATTAAAACAAAGAAGAAGTTAAAAAACCTCCAAATCAGTTACTTCAACCGAAAAGAAACTAAAGAACAAAAGATCAAAAGATCTTGGGTGGAAATAACGAAAATTCAAACTTGGATGAGTATTCCACAAGGAATACACAAAAGATCAAAACGAAAAGAGAAATGAATAAACGATGTTTCGCCCTGGGTAACCAGCGTGGGCTCATCAGTAGGTTCACTGGTCACCCTCCACTATACATCATTAAACACCATCATACTCTTAGATTTTCAACCTTGAACCACTCACAAATAGGCATCGTTCCGCACTGGTACTTACTTATCCAAGTTACCTAATACGAATTCGTCCTGGCGTGTTAATATTTCCAGTAGGATTATGCTCCTAAGGCAATTAAAATAAAGAAGAAGTTAAAAAACCTCCAAATCAGTTACTTCAACCGAAAAGAAACTAAAGAACAAAAGATCAAAAGATCTTGGGTGGAAATAACGAAAATTCAAACTTGGATGAGTATTCCACAAGGAATACACAAAAGATCAAAACGAAAAGAGAAATGAATAAACGATGTTTCGCCCTGGGTAACCAGCGTGGGCTCATCAGTAGTTTCACTGGTCACCCTCCACTATACATCATTAAAAACCATCATACACTTAGATTTCCAACCTTGAACCACTCACAAGTAGGCATCGTTCCGCACTGGTACTTACTTATCCAAGTTATCTAATACGAATTCGTCCTGGCGTGTTAATATTTCCAGTAGGATTATGCTCCTAAGGCAATTAAAACAAAGAAGTTAAAAAACCTCCAAATCAGTTACTTCAACCGAAAAGAAACTAAAGAACAAAAGATCAAAAGATCTTGGGTGGAAATAACGAAAATTCAAACTTGGATGAGTATTCCACAAGGAATACACAAAAGATCAAAACGAAAAGAGAAATGAATAAACGATGTTTCGCCCTGGGTAACCAGCGTGGGCTCATCAGTAGGTTCACTGGTCACCCTCCACTATACATCATTAAACACCATCATACTCTTAGATTTTCAACCTTGAACCACTCACAAATAGGCATCGTTCCGCACTGGTACTTACTTATCCAAGTTACCTAATACGAATTCGTCCTGGCGTGTTAATATTTCCAGTAGGATTATGCTCCTAAGGCAATTAAAATAAAGAAGAAGTTAAAAAACCTCCAAATCAGTTACTTCAACCGAAAAGAAACTAAAGAACAAAAGATCAAAAGATCTTGGGTGGAAATAACGAAAATTCAAACTTGGATGAGTATTCCACAAGGAATACACAAAAGATCAAAACGAAAAGAGAAATGAATAAACGATGTTTCGCCCTGGGTAACCAGCGTGGGCTCATCAGTAGGTTCACTGGTCACCCTCCACTATACATCATTAAACACCATCATACTCTTAGATTTTCAACCTTGAACCACTCACAAATAGGCATCGTTCCGCACTGGTACTTACTTATCCAAGTTACCTAATACGAATTCGTCCTGGCGTGTTAATATTTCCAGTAGGATTATGCTCCTAAGGCAATTAAAATAAAGAAGAAGTTAAAAAACCTCCAAATCAGTTACTTCAACCGAAAAGAAACTAAAGAACAAAAGATCAAAAGATCTTGGGTGGAAATAACGAAAATTCAAACTTGGATGAGTATTCCACAAGGAATACACAAAAGATCAAAACGAAAAGAGAAATGAATAAACGATGTTTCGCCCTGGGTAACCAGCGTGCGCTCATCAGTAGTTTCACTGGTCACCCTCCACTATACACCATTAAACACCATCATACACTTAGATTTTCAACCTTGAACCACTCACAAATAGGCATCGTTCCGCACTGGTACTTACTTATCCAAGTTACCTAATACGAATTCATCCTGGCGTGTTAATATTTCCAGTAGGATTATGCTCCTAAGGCAATTAAAACAAAAAAGAAGTTAAAAAACCTCCAAATCAGTTACTTCAACCGAAAAGAAACTAAAGAACAAAAGATCAAAAGATCTTGGGTGAAAATAACGAAAGTTCAAACTTGGAATACACAAAAGATCAAAACGAAAAGAGAAATGAATAAACGATGTTTCGCCCTGGGTAACCAGCGTGGGCTCATCAGTAGTTTCACTGGTCACCCTCCACTATACATCATTAAACACCATCATACACTTAGATTTCCAACCTTGAACCACTCACAAATAGGCATCGTTCCGCACTGGTACTTACTTATCCAACTTACCTAATACGAATTCGTCCTGGCGTGTTAATATTTCCAGTAGGATTATGCTCCTAAGGCAATTAAAACAAAGAAGAAGTTAAAAAACCTCCAAATCAGTTACTTCAACCGAAAAGAAACTAAAGAACAAAAGATCAAAAGATCTTGGGTGGAAATAACGAAAATTCAAACTTGGATGAGTATTCCAAATACACAAAAGATCAAAACGAAAAGAGAAATGAATAAACGATGTTTCGCCCTGGGTAACCAGCGTGGGCTCATCAGTAGTTTCACTGGTCACCCTCCACTATACATCATTAAACACCATCATACACTTAGATTTCCAACCTTGAACCACTCACAAATAGGCATCGTTCCGCACTGGTACTTACTTATCCAAGTTACCTAATACGAATTCGTCCTGGCGTGTTAATATTTCCAGTAGGATTATGCTCCTAAGGCAATTACGCTGGTTACCCAGGGCGAAACATCGTTTATTCATTTCTCTTTTCGTTTTGATCTTTTGTGTATTCCTTGTGCAATACTCATCCAAGTTTGAATTTTCGTTATTTCCACCCAAGATCTTTTGATCTTTTGTTCTTTAGTTTCTTTTCTGTTGAAGTAACTGATTTGGAGGTTTTTTAACTTCTTTGTAGAGGAAGAAGAGCTGCACACGCTGAAATCAGCCGACTTCTGAACTTTGTAAAGAAGTCAGGGAGACCCGGAGAGAGAGTTGCAGCGGACGTAGGGGTAAGGAACGGGGTATGGCAGAAAGGGCCCATGAAAAGGCCTAATTGCCAGGCCCACGGGCCGGCCCTATAATACTACTACTACTACTCTGAAGTTTGCAACGTAAAGCACAACGTCACGAGGACTTACGGAGGTTTTTTCAAAAATCCGGTAATTTAAGGGTCCCAAAAATGTAAAATAATAAAATCGGCATATTTTTTAACGCGCGGACGAACCCCACTCGTGGGCTCTTATATTTTCGCAGATTTTCAACAATCGCGAAGCTAGAAGTTGGACCGAGTTGCTCAAAAGCCAATAAACTCGACCCGACTCACCACAGTTTGATTAAAACATCGCTACTAGTACAAAGCAGTGGAGTGATTCTGATAGAACGACCTTACAAACGAGTGTGTTAGGTTGTATTTGATTGGCTTTTAGGGATTTGTAACAGCGCCTAGCTTTTTGATTGGTGGAATCTGCGACGGAGTACTCCTTTCTATTTTTTTTATACTGGGACTTTGCATCCATTATAGGATCAATGCCCAGATTAAGCCAAGTTTTTTGCAAAGTTAAAGACAAACACGAAATATCCATGCACCTACGGAGACCGATCGAATATTCTATCAAATCAATAATGAAGGCCCGTAGGCGAGACTTTCCTGAGCCTTGCAAACTGCGGCCTCAGAGTGACTCCATACGGGTTTTAGAGGCTTTTCCTCCTGCTGGACGAGCTTATTTAGGCTGTTTTCTTCAACAGTAACCGATGTAAAAAAATTTTGTCGTAAAATCCTTAACGGTAGTGAAGAGCTAATTCGTTGGTGGTTTATTTACCAAGAACTCCACTAAAATTTAATTGTATCATAAAATCGTCAAAGGTAGCCAAGGGCTAATAATAATTAGCTCGTGGTTAATTCTCTGACTCCTCACTAAAATTCATAAAAATGTTGTTTTGCTTACCTCCTTGAGATTTCGGAATACCATCTCCTCCACCTTGAGAGTTATCCTCTTTCTCGTGTTTACTGCTTGGGTACATGTTTTTTTGGGGCTCTTCGGATTTTCTCTTTTTTCTTTGTGAATTGACAGTTTGTCAGGGCTGACAAGTTTTTGACATTTTTTAAGGTTACTAAATTACTGATGTTTCTAAAAAAACTGAAACTTAACGAAAGCGCAAAACATTTTTCTTGCATGGTGCATAATGACCTCGTTCAAAATGTTATTTTTTACAGAATTAACCAACAGTAATAAAGACAAAATTTCACATCTCTACTTAATTTATAATGTTACATTAGAGAAGGAGTGGAGTCAACTAAACTTATTTAACTTAACGGTCAAGCCATGATGAACCTTAAAATAATTTTCTTAAATACCTGTTAAATTATTTTTAGATGTGCTAAAATACACTTTAGTAGGACACGTTTTTTGGTAAAATTAAAGACTGTAAAGAACTTTCATTGAAAGAAATTAATACCACCTTATGTTTTACACACTTTACAATTTGAAAAACTACAATTTTTGCTGTTTTTTGGTTAAAAATTGCAAAATAAAAATGTTTTGCACGATACCACTCAAGATGACAGACAGATGACATAACAGAAATTTTTAGTAAACATTTAAATTATGTCCATCTTTCTCTAAAATACTTTTTTATAGCCTGCTGTCTCTCTCCAACAACCTTAAATATTTTTCATTTTAACAGAGAAAAAATGTTTTTTGGCAGTACTTTTTTTGAACGGTAAAAAAAACAGTAAAAACTTTTGAGTGTTTTATTCTAGAAATAGAAAGTTTGGAAAGAAAGCTTTAAAATGTGAGCAATATCATGGCATACAAATGTGAAAAACATAGTAAAAAATTGCTTTATCAAAAACGTTACCACTTAAATTATGCTAAAATATTTTAAGCCTTAAATTACCATCATGGCTTTAAATTACCATAACTGGGTTTCCGTATAACATAATATGAAATAATATTTTTTTTTTCTAAATAAAATAAATAAAAAAATTTAATGAATTATTATGCTTAATTTATATACAGACCGCTTCAAGCTACTGCGAACATAGGGCGGAAGAAGTCTAATTTGCCAGTGTACGTACATGCAGAGACACCGCACGCCTATCAGTGAAGCAACCAACACTCAGGCTTCCGATCGCCATTCGCTGCCGTTCGCCGCCTTTCGCCTTGTATTTAGTACGCCTCTAACCACGGTGCTGTGTGGAGCGTAGTCAATGAAACCGGAATTTGGTCAATAAATACGCAAATTTTTATAACGTCATTTTCTTATTTTTTGTCACTGATAAATAAGAGCGTTTTATTGTCAACTGCTCAGATTTATCAGTGACGAGGTGTTACAATGAAAATAATAAGGAGAAACAAAATAAAATAATACATTCTAAAAACCAAAAAGATTCTCCCAGTCAAAAAAAAATTAAAGCAAATGTTCGAAAAGTCCTCCTTGCTCGGCTAGACAATATCCGAGCCTACTATAAAAACCCCTTCTAACGTTTCCAAGCATGTTAGTGGTGATAATTTGAAAAGCTTCTTCAAAAACAGATAGAAGTCATTAGGAGCAAGATCGGGAGATCGAGCTGGCCATAAAATAGTTCCCCGTGTACTTATAACCCGATTAGGATATACATTATCAAGATATTCCCTAACGAGGCCAACATTGTGAGCGGAACAACCATCTTGTTGAAACCATGTTTCACCAAATCTTACACCTAACAACTGCCTAGCAGTTGGAATAATGTGCTGCTGCAGTAGATCCAAGTATCTAGGACCATTCAAATTGCAATTGCCGTTAATAAAAAATGGCCCAATTACGTGTTCCCCTACAATACCCCCCCCCAAACATTTAGTTTTTGGGGATACTGTGTTCTTACGTCAAAATACAAATGCAAATTTTCCCTCGACCAATATCGAACGTGTGTTGGGTTATGACGATTTGACCATTTGACCATCTGCACTTTTTCGGCAACTTCGTAGACATCCATTTTTAGTTTTAAAAATGTATTATTTCAATTAAGAACTTACCCATCTGTTTCTCGAGCAAGGCAGAAATAAAACAAAATAATAAAAACAAAATGAATTTCCAAAAGATAACACTGCAGCATGCTTCGAATCCACCTCGGTCGTACGGCACGGAGAGTAAATTGGACTTGATTCCCCCTATGTTCGTAGTAGCTTGAAGCGGTCTGTATATGTATATATACATTTATTTTTATTTTATTTTATTATACACTCGTGGGGCGCTACGGAGTTTTCAAGCTGACAGGTATTTTTGTAAATTTACAGCAGAATTTACATCAGAATCGGTTTTTTTCAGACTTTTCCTTAAAATTAGGAAATATATAGTGAAATTCAAATCTCCAAACTGTAAGTTTGTAGCAGCCTTGGTTCAAAAGTTATGAATTTATAAATTTATTAACCCTATAATACCCCTTCAACCCCCCATCCCCACCCAAATATTTTTTGACTCTGAAATTAGTAGACATGTAAAATTAAAATCTTAAAACTGCATATGTTCGTAGCAGCTTTGCCTTAAAAGCTACGAATTTTTAAATGTATCAACCCTCTATCCCCCTCTTACTCCCACCAATGTACTTTATCGTATAAAAGAAAGGATACTGACTGGAGCTCGAAGTTACGAACTTTCAAATATCATTACTCCCTCTTACCTCCTTAACCAACCCCTCACCAAATCAGTTTTTTTTTTTTAAATTAGGAAATGCAAAATGCATCACAAGATTTGATAGACCTTAGATTAAAAAGAGACAAGATACCTGACACTTACGGAGACATTGGTTATATTATTATACGGAACAATGTTTACCTTTCTGTTGTTTACACTTAGTGGTGTACCTACTTAAATATAAATTTACACATGAATTATATTATTTATTTTACTCCAATATGAAATCTGCAAAATAATTTAAAAAACATGCAAAAAATAATTCTGTCAATTTGAGCTTTGGAAGCTTCCTAACAGTAAATGTTTGTAGTATAGTTTTATAAAAAATAAATTTATTACAAAGTTTAGAGATTTATTACAATTTTAATTTTCAACACAATAAAATTATACCATTCTTCACACTCATCTTTGTATCATAAAGACTTATGCGACGCGACAGTCTAAGTTAGCCGTTGGAGATGACTAGGACAGAGACAAAAAGATTCAAATATCACTTCGAAGGGCGAGCGCAGATTGCAACGGCGGCAGTATAAATCACCCTTAATATTCTGATAAGAGGTAGGAATTCAATATTCTTACAAACCTGAACACATGTGAATTCATTTTTATTCTTGTTTGCAAGTTTTTTTTAGGATTTTACCTACCTTTATTTTATAGTCTTTATAAAAAAACCTTCGAGAATATATCATCTGCGCATTAACTACTTCATCAAAAGTATGCTTTATTTTATCGTCTTTATAAAAAAAAACCTTACAAAATATCTCATTTAAAGCATTGGTCTTTAACTATTTCATAAAAAATATTTAAAATTTTGAAAATTAAAAAAAAACGTGTTGGTTGATATTTTAATCTAAGGATCTACTATTTTAAATATAATTCATGAACTTTTTTTATTTTCTGTGTACCTACCGGCATGTACCGCCACTGACTGATTTCACTTGCTCCCCCTTTGTTTTCAAAACATTGGACAATATGTTCCAAAATATCACTTTAAATGCACTGAAATATTCTCCTACTGGTAAAAAAACACTATAAACGTTTTTTGAAAATATGTGGTTTTAAAAAGACTTCCAAACTGCTTAAAATCTGAAATTTTAAAATAAATAAGCGCAAAAGCTTATGTCAATAAAAATATCATCCGACCGTCTGCGCTCTGCCGACTTTCCCCGCCCACAAGCCAATCACGACCTAAAGTGGTTGACCCACAATTCTCTGTCTCTATCGTTCTAACGTCGTTTAAAAGGAGAGAAAAATAATCGATATTTCTCTTTGTTTTGTTTTGATTATATTTGTAAATAAACAGTGGTTATTATTTGCCAAGGAGTTTTCGTTGGATCAGATATCTTGTCAAAACTACTTTTTTTTTGGGTTTTTCACCGCTAAGTTAAGGAAAGTTTTTTTTTCAAAAATATGTTAAAACCCACTGCGTAAATTCCTAAAGAAAAAAAAATTGTTCGTTTGTCAGTGGTTTTAAAAAAAGATAAAAAATTTGCCTACACACACGTAAATCCTAACTAGAATCTAAGTACTTATCTGACGTTTCGGCAGAAATTCTACTGCCGTTATCAAAGGAGTTTATTCTTTTCAATTTTTTTTTTCGATTCTTTTTTTAAAATATCTGTCTGTTGTCATACAACTGACTGACTTTGACCGATGTATATTTCAAATATTAACTTGACAGTTTGGTGCGTCGATAGTAGCCAACAAGGTATTGGGTAAATTTAGTAAAATTTAAAATCAAAATTATATTGGTTTGAGTGTTTTCGATTTTAGATTACATTATAAAAATAAAAAAAAATTATTTTAAAATATCAAGTATAAAGATTATATTTTGACTGACTTTAAGAAAAAATACATTAGAAACCCCAAGAACATCAATGCTTTTTTTAATTTATTTAAAAAAAAAACCTTTGCGAAAATCTTGTTTTAAAATTGGAAGTCAAACTGTATTTATATCAACTGATATGCTAGCTATGCATTCATCTTCATTAAGATAGATGCATGCTGCTTCTTTGATTTTTCGTTTAATTTTGTCTGGTTCTTTTTGTAATATACTGATTAATAATATGAATCCGCCACAAACATATAGATTTTATTTACAGATATTTTGTCTCTTTTTAATCTAAGTGATAGACAGATAGGCATATAGGCAGATCCTGTGAAGCTAAATAAAATCGTTTAAAACCGTTCGCCATGTTGTAGGCCTTGATGGAAACCCTGATAATGAAAGTTTACAATGCCGAAACGTGTTGGTTAAATAATAAAAAAGGAAGTAGGTACCATTGTATGTAGTTGTTTTAACTCAATTTTATTTTTAGGTATCCCAACATAAGCGAAGGCTACGGATTCAATTTAATCGGTGGTTATGGTAAAGCCGTCTGCCCAGCCATTGCCTTGCTTAATCATGCTTGTTCACCGAATGCGGTTATTATGTAAGTTTTTTTTACAATTTTTTTAGTTTGAGGCGATTATTTTGTTTTGGATACTGACTGGTAAATGGCAGTTAAAAACTACGGTTTGATTTAATCAAATAACTTTGAAAAACAAAAAAGATAATTCAAAATCGCGGTTGGCTTTGACACTGCTCGGGTCAGGCCAAAGGTCCAAAATATACCGCGCATGCACTAACAAACCCAATGGGAATTTTTGTCTATATAGAAGTTACAGCAAATAATATAAAACCTTCATAAAATAACCAAAAGTTATATTATTTAGTGTTGGTGATAATTTTGTAACTCTAATATATCTCTTAAATGAGTAAAAAAGACTTGAAAAACAAGTGACCAACACCAGTTTATAAAAATTTATGGTACATAGTTATGGATAGAAAAACAACTTATAGATTTTATAAAACTTCCTTGTGAGCCCTCAAGTCTAGAGATTATTATAAAAAGGTTTTACAACTCTTTTAACAACACTACATAACAAATTAAACGTTTTTATCGATTTAGAAATATACATTTTCCATCTTTCTTCCCTTTGCTTGTTATGTATTATTCTTTTTCTTTTACAATCAAAAATTTATAAAATGGTTTTTATCAATCTTCTAAAATAAATTAGAATGGAAGTGAGATAAGTTGAAGCAGGAATATGAATATTTATACAGACCGCTTCAAGCTACTGCGAACATAGGCCGGAAGAAGTCCAATTTGTCAGTGTACGTACATGCAGGAACACCGCACAACTATCAGAGAAGCAACCAATACTCAGGCTAGCGATCACCATTTGCCTGACATGCCTTTGGTATTTAGTACGCCTCTAACCACGGTGTTGTCAGGAGTGTAGTCAATGAAACCGGAATTTGGTCAATACCATTTTACCATTATTTATTATTTTACCATTATTTACCATTATTTTGCAATTTGCAATTTGCAATTTCAACCATCTTGTTGAAACCATGTTTTACCAATCTCACACCTAACAACTGCCTAGCAGTTGGAATAATATGCTGCTGCAGTAGATCCAACTATCTAGGACCATTCAAATTGCCGTTAATAAAAAATGGCCCAATTACGTGTTCCCCTACAATACCTCCCCCAAACATTTAGTTTTTGGGGATACTGTGTTCTTACGTCAAAATGCAAATGCAAATTTTCCCTCGACCAATATCGAACGTGTGTGGGGTTATGACGATTCAATAATGGAAAAGTGCTTTCATCTGTGAAAAGAATAGATCTCAGAAAGTTTTCATCACGATATTAGCCCTTTCCATCATTGTTTAGCAAAATTCCATACGACGATAGTTGTCCTCCGGAAAAATTTGATGCGTTTTTGACGCTTTGACAGTGGCTGAAGACGTATCAACTGCTTCGGCAAATTGGTGGCTAGTTAACTTTCGATTTTCCTCCACTGCAGCGCAAATCATCACATCTCGTACTTCCTGCTCGTCATTTAAAACAGTGGGTTTTTTATGGTTTCTTGGCGCTACACAACCAAACTTTTCAAAATTCTGTACAAACCTATAAATCGTTGATAAACTAGGTTCTGGGCGATTTACAAAATTCTCCAAAAAATGTTCTTGAATAAGTTTCAATGGTCTGCCTTGATAGTACCATTTGACACTTTTTCGGCAACTTCGTAGAAATCCATTTTTAGTTTTAAAAATGTATTATTTCAATTAAGAACTTACCAATCTGTTTCTCGAGCAAGGCAGAAATAAAACAAAATAATAAAAACAAAATAAATTTTAAAAGATTACATTGCAGCGTGCTTCGAATCCACCTCGGTCGTACGGCACGGAGAGTAAATTGGACTTGATTCCCCCTATGTTCGCAGTAGCCTGAAGCTCATTGTATACTAAAGTAACATAAAAGCTTTTTTCCAGTCATCCTACTCTGATAAAATCAGCTGCGGTCCCGTGTGTACTGTATAGTTTTCGAATACACAAACAAAATTTTCATGGGCTCCAGAAATATTTGAGAAAACACTTTTTTTTTCACATACGTTTTTCGCATTCTGGTAGAAATATTAAATTTTGTATTTTGTTTTTAACTCTAAAAAATTAATATTTCGTTTAAAACACATGTTGAAACCCCATAAATAATGCTTTTATTTTGATCAAAAACCTATTTTTGGAATCCAAAATGGCGAAAATTTACGACAATTTATAAAAAAAAACTACAATTATACCACTTTTTTATCAACGTTTTAAAACATGATGCTAGTTGGAACAAAGGGTTGCAGATGGCCCAGTGTTGAACACTGAAGGTCCGTTTCTGCGAGCTTAACATATTTACCATTGTCCTCTTTTCCTAAGTGCATTCGTCTGAGACAGATCCAGTATACTACCCATACCAGGAAAAATATACTGTCAGAGGTAACTATCTCAAGAAGATTGCGGGGTCGAAGAGTGTACAGGCGGATATTTCCCTGGTATGCTGGATCTCTCTCAGACGAATGCATTTAGAAAAAGATGACAATAGGCGCACTGTATGCGCTCGACGTTTTACGGTGCTTTTTTGCAAACTTAACACGGTTACGATATTATTCTCTTTTTCTAAAACTCGGTTCCCATCTATGCGTGGGCCCCCCGAATCAAAACACGCATCGCGTGGTCTAATGTCGGATCACGTGATAAGTTTTTTAAAAACGGTGGTGGGAATCGGGTGTAAAATGCATTCGATTCCGATATATGTCATCGGCAACAATATTTGGATCTCTTATCTCTCTCAGATTGATGTAATTAAAATAAGATAATGATGGTATGGTAACTCGCAAAAACGCGGCTTTTTATGTCGCAAAAACGCGCCTTTTGATATCACAAAACTAACCTCACTCCTGAGGGTATACGAAAAAATCTTTTTTGTTTTGTTATTATAATTGCCAAAATAAATTAAAATTGTTTTTTGGTTGTAAAAACAGTGGTATTATACCCACCATATAAAGAAATTAATAAAAACATTATATAAAGAAACCTTATGGGCAAAAAAGGTTTATGAATGAGTTCATAAGAATATTACAGACACCAATTTATATAACTGGTGTGTGAGTTCCCAACTTTTTGTCTCTGTCTCTCGAAATATTTTCAATCTTATCTTATATAAATTTGTTGGTGGTTACTTAAGTTTTTATAAGTGGGTTGATAGCAACATTTTAAAAACCAATCTATACATCTTTAATTGATAGTTACTTACGGTTCTATAGATAGGTTGACAGAAATATTTCAAACACTAATTTATATAACTTTTGTCACTGATGACTTATATTTTTATAAATATGTTGGTGGAAACATTGTTAACAGCAATTTATATAACATTTGTTACCGATGAATTTAATTTTTATAAAGATGTCCATGGAAATATTGTTAACGCCAGTTTTATGTTACCTTAGGGTACCATCAACCATCAATTTGGAGCCTTTAATAAAACAAATATACAAACTCAATTCCTATAGGAAACCTCTAAATACCCTAGGGCATCAATAGAACCCTCTTTATAATAATTATATAATTTCTGTTACCAGAGGTTTCTGAAAATGCTCATTGGAACGCCATGCCAGATAGTATAAAAATATCAACGTTGCCCGATTGACCATAAAAAATTAATTGAAAGGATCTTATGTTACTTTAAATGTACTTTGACTACAACATTGTCCTTTTAGAGCTTTTTAAACGCATTGGGGTCGTTTAAAAGTAAAATTAATCCGATTTGATGAAGAAACTAGTAGAAAAATGCACAAAAACAACATCAAAATTTTTTGCTACATTTTTGACGAGGTGTGGTTTCGCCATTTTGTTTATTTTGTTGTGGTGGTTTTGGGTTTTAAAATTTTGTTGCGTTATTTTCTGTGATTAGTAGTCTTCTTAGAATAAACTAGGCCTTAATTGGCTTTTAACTCACGCACAAAATGAACACAAGAACACTTGTTTGCCCAACTTTTATGCAAACATTTGAAAAATAAATCACAATAATACCTAGTAAGTAGGTTTTCTTTGGAGAAAGCGATAGATTGACCTAAACTCTATAATTATACTCACCAATTAAATCTAGAGGAATTCAATTAAATTACGGAAAACACTATAGATAACGATTTTAGGCAAACTAAAATATTAAACAGATGGTTGTCAGTTGCTTTCACAATCGACGCGCCTGCCCGGTAGACTCTTCGCCTTTGGATTATTTCCAGGCTGACTTGATTGGGAGAGTTATTATCGGTACGTCTTTTTCTCGGGAAATGCAACGGCAGGATCGTTATAGTATATGAATGAAACACACTTTACCATAAGCAAGATTTTGCAGTTTTCATTAAAACAAAATAGATTTTTGATTTTTAAGGCGGGTTCATTCCTTTTCTGTAACGGTCTTTTCCTTAAGCCTTAAGAAATGACCTTGATAGTTAACCAATACTTATCCTATTCACCAGAAAGAGAAAACTAGAGGGATTCAGAGCTCCCATAATGTATGGCAGACCCCTAACTTTGGTATCACAACTTAAGTATTTGGGGGTGACGCTGGATAAGGGACTCAAGTGAAGCGAGCATGTTGCCAGAATGACTGTTAAAGTCCAGGCAACATTGTGGCAGTTGCGCCGAGTAGTCGGTCGAACCTGGGGCATTAGTCCGAGGATCCTACACTGGATATACACGGCCATCATAAGACCAAGGATACAATAAGGATCAGTGGTCTGGTGGCCCGCTGTAGAGAAGCTGACCATATCCAAAAAGCTTACGAGCCTGCAAGGGGACGACCCCCATCCACGCCCTGAAAACAATCTTGGGGTCTCCCCTCGCTTCCAACTTGGATCAAGAAGGAGGCGATGGCGACGCACTTGCGATTAAGGGACAAGGGACTGTGGAAGGGCAGGGAGGCAAGGGAGGGCCATCTAGCGGTCGAGGGACTGGCGACGAAAGAGTTATCCCTCCTAAGACTGCCAGTGAAAGCAACGCTTAAACCATGGAGGGAAAGGGAAGAATTTCGAACGGAATTAAGCAGAGAGGCGACGGTCTGCTACATGGATGACTCTAAACTGTCGGCCAGGCAGACAACAGACGCAGGAGTGTACGTGGAAAGCCTAGAAGCTGAGTAGAGTTATCCACTTGGAGAACACGCTACGGTGTTTCAGGCGGAGGTGTATGCCATTATCATGGCAGCAACCCTACCCAAGGTCAAGGCTCTAAGTGCACCCAAAATAGTCAGTAGTCTGGTGGAGGAGTGCGCTGAAGCACTGCAAACACTGGCTTAAGAGAAATGGGTGACACTGATGTGGGTCCCAGGTTATGAGGGAATACCAGAGAACGAGAAAGCGAACGAACTTGCCAGACTAGGGGCCGAAACCCAATACATTGGACCGGAACCTCTTCTGGGAATAACAAGGAAACAGGTATAGACTGAGCTCAACAAATGAGTCCGAGGGTCCGAATGTAGCCAGAACTAAATGGCTCTTAGGCAAGACCCGAAAGGACATTGGACTGCTGACAGAAACAAATTTAGGACCAACATTAAATACTAAAGTTAAGGAAAAGGAATATAAGCCTGAACCAATCTTTAGTCTTAACAAATACAGCTGACCAAGATTAGTATCCCAGCTAAAGACAATCTAGAGTTCTATATTTATTTAATTTTTTTGTGGAAAAAAATTAAATAAATATCGAAATCTAAAAACTAAGAGAAAAACATCGAAAGTCTACAAAACCTTCTTATATTTGTACTGGGATAGTGACAATTTTATCATTGTTTAATATACGGGAAAGTTTATACAATAACCTTATGGACAAAACCATTTACACTTTTTTCGACCAAGTCCTTAAATATTTTGGACCCAATAAATGGGTCGCTTTTCTTTTAATTTGATACCAATTTTATTTTAAAACCTATGTAAAATTAAATTATTGTTTTGAATAAGAAGTGAGCGATTCATTAGTACAGTTTATAACTATTTGGTCCAAAAGTGTCCATAAGGTTGTATAAATTCTCACGACAATATTAAACAACGGTTTTACAGATTTGCTTAGGAATTGGAACTGTTACTCAATGAAATCAAATAAAAAATTAAAAAACAATAGAAATACTTATAGCAGAGAGCATATAAATCTAAATAGAGAGGACACGTAATGGTAATATCCGACCAGCATGCCAATGCGATTCACAGCGAGTTTTTGATTATTAGCTGAATGCTCCAGGATGAACCGGGGTAATATTTATTTAAAATTAAAACGTTGAATGAATATGGATTTCTCACTGGCGTACATACTTATAATTTAATGCAATTTTAAATGAACTTGTTGCCAAGGGAGCTGACAGAAAGTTTTTATTGTATATATTTTTCAAGCCTTTATTAATTATATTTTTTTTTTATTTATAATTTAGGAAAAATCAAAGAGCATATAATTCAGGTTTTGTCCGGTAAAAAATGAGTGTTTTTTATTTATTTTTTAAATATATTGCTATCTAAGGTTACTTCAATTTTCCTATAAAAAACAAACATTTGCAGCAAACCACCCAAACTGCTTCTGTACCAAATTTTAATAACCCCGTCATTTCCAAATGTTTAAATACATGATTAGGAGATCAGAATGGGTGAGAAGGTATGTGAAAACTGATGGTCTCATATGATAAATTTTCTTGGATATTTCTTCAATGGTTCCGTTTTCCTAATCCAAAAGAGGCGGTTGTGACGGAACCGTGTCAATTCCCATCATGGGAAGTCTTCTCCAAAAGGGAGAGACAAAGAAATTTTTTTGAAAAACTTAACACGTGATTATGATTTTTTTTAATTTGACCGCCCAACACGAAACCTTGCAAAAGAGTAATGTTTAATTTAAAATAAAAGAAAAAAACTGGCGCCGCAGGGCAACATTTTTGGAGAAGTTGGTACGTAATTTCGTCGGAAGTAGGGTCGATCGCCTCCCTCTGTATTGGCCACCTGTGACTGGCACGGGTCTGTTGTCTGCAGCGCAATGCGGGCGATCGATATTATGGATAGCTTCGAACGCGGAACTCGTTCAAACGAATAGGATTTTCCTGTGCGCCGCCATTGCTTTGGATCGATAAAAATAAGCAAGATCGAAAGCGAAAGTGTAAAGTAAAAAAAAACGATAGCTGCGCCACTTGGTTTTCAAGTCAGTTGAGCGGGGTCGCAAATTTACTATTAGGTGCCCTCTCTATTTAGATTTATATGCTTATACTCTCAGGAAAAAGTAACTAATATATAATGGTTGGAGTTCTTTGTTTTAGCCCGTATGGCAATAGAATGATCGTGAAATCAGTGAGAACAATTCTCGAAGGTGAAGAAATAACTATCTGCTATCAAGAAGTCAACGCTTTCTACAATCTCTACGAAAGAAATCTCATTACGTCACAACTTTATAATTTTACGTGTACCTGCAGTCTGTGTTCACATGAAAGGATATGGGTAAGTTATATACAGAACTATAAGCCCTACAAACTTGGGGAGGGGGGTGAAATTTCATAAATTGGGGCCTGTCTCTTTACGCCTGGCACCGGAAACAAAAAATACCATGGGAAACCCTTGGTCCAAGCTTCGCCTATCAAATAAAATAATGAAAGAAAGTTAGTTTTCTAAATTTATGGCCAATTTTTTTTTACTGCTTTTTATGTGTTTTATGCAACTGTCGACAACTGCTGTCTCTGACGAAAAACAGTTGTTTACTTGTTTACACTGGTGTAAGTTTTTTTTAATTTACGTCAGCTATCATGTACCTATTAGCTTCAATAAAGTGCAAAATGCGTAACGAAAATAACTCTGAAAAACAAATAAAATTCCAAATCGCGGTTCGCTTTGGCATTGTTTGGGCATTGAATTAGGGTTTGTAATGTAGGCACTTACTAAGAAAGGATTTTTAAAAAATTGAACTCTAAGGAGGTAAAAATGGGGGTTGCAATAGAGATCAGAAAATTGCCATATAGACTCTTCTAATAAAACAAGCAAATACGTGTTTCGGCATTTTAAAAATTTTACCGTTTTACTTGGAGTTCGAGAGCTAAAAATTCGTATTTGGGTTTCTTTTTAAAAGTTAGTCGATAAGTTTTTTTGGATTTTTTGAAAATTTGGACAGAGGCGATAAAATTACCCCCTAGAATTAGAATGGAGTGGTGTAGACACCTGTCCACCTCGACCTTCTCAGATCTATTGAGGTTCCCCTTTCTTGCCTGCTTTGCTAGAACTACAAAACAAGTGTGCAGTAAGGCCCTGGTTCTACCTAGACCTTCACGTTGACATAGGACATGTAATGTTCTTCTTCTTTCTTGCAGAAGTGGCATGAATCATCTTCTACCAATCCCATTGCATACAAGTGCTTATTGAGTTTGCAGTGACCTGTTAGAGGCCCCACTATTTGTCTGACAAGCTTCCTTTCCTTACTAAGAAGTTCTGAAGTCAGCTTTGGTAAAAGTTCCTTAATGAACTGTTGGGCCTGTCTTTGTCCAGGCGTTTGCTCCCACAGACCGTTCGTCTCTTTGGTGAGCCATTGTTTAATAGATTGCTTGGCTCTTGCCTTAGCGATCCCTCAAAATGGTTCAGGCCCTGTGAACTTTATTGCCGAGCCTTTTTTGGCCAATTTATCGGCTTTTTCGTTTCCAGAGTGTCCCCGATGGCCTGGAACCTAGGCTAGTGTCACCCTTTTGGTGCTTGCCAGCCTGTTTAGAGCTGTTCCGCAGTCCCAAACCAGTTTGTACGTCACTTGCACTGCTTCTAGAGCTTTAAGTGCAGCTTGGCTATCTGAATATATAACTACCGAATGAGAGTTTTCCTCTACTCTTAGTATTTCTTCGGCACAGTGATATTACCGCTACTTTAGCTTGGAACACTGTGCAGTCGTTTGTCAGGCTTATAGAGACTAAAGTCTCGGATTTTTACCCATATATGCCAGCCCCTACACTCTCATCGATCTTGGAGCCGTCTGTGTACCAAATGGATTCCGCTCCGAAGGGAGGATCTCCCTCCCAGTCGGCTCTATCTGGAATTTTGTCTTTGTATATCTTTTCGAAATTGTACTTGCAGACCATTACGTCACTCGCCAATCCCAGTATAGAATCTTTTTTGAGCCCGTTTTTAAGTCTTTCATGCTCAGTTCCATGTGAACCGATAATGGGTGCTTGACCCCGCGTTAGCCTGTAGGCTACCTCCCATGATTCAGCCTGAATTAAAGGAAATAGAGTCTGGAATCTAAAACAGTGTGTTTTTTTATTTTTTTTAAAAGTAATTATTTAGGGTGGGGAAAAGGTGTTGTGAGGTATGGTGTTAATCCGTCAAAATCTATGGTACAAGGTTTTAAATGAAACAAAATACAGTCTGGGTTCTACAACTAAAGTCTAAATTGTTGTACGCATGATTGCGAAGGTTTCTGTATTATTAAACCAATTTTACACCAATCAAAGGGGGCGGAGGGGATACCATGTAAGTATCTCTCCGATTACGTTCTAAAGTGAATTACATGGGTTTTCGGGGTCGAGGATTGAAGTTGACAACTCGTCAAGGGGGGGGGGAGGAGGGGTACCATCTAAGCATCTTCGATTTCGGTTAAAATTGGTACATAAGGGTTTTTGGGGTCTAGGAATATGAATTTTTTTATTATATTGAAATATTTATTATAAGTTAGAAGCTCCCATCCGTTGTAGAGAAGCATATAATTTAGAGCATGTCCAATTTTGCTTAAAATTAGTTTGGGTAACTAAAGAGTTTTGATAAAAATTTCGGAAAACCGCAGGCAAAGCCGCGGGTAATCAGCTAGTCATTTCTTTAAAAATTAAATAGCTCCGTTAATGAAATTTCCTGTATAATAACTTACTTTTGTAGGAGAGAGCGCCCTACAGCTGTGCGAATTGCGCCAACGGCAGGGCGAGAAAAGTATGCCAGGAGGAAATTATCGTTGCCATATGCGAAGTGTGCAACAATTATTTTGAATTGGCGCAGAACGTGGAAAAGTCAGCTGCTGTATGCATAAAACTATGTAAGTATCAAGGAGACTAAATTATGAGTGTCTCACTCCCCTTTCGCAAGTACCTCAACCTTAAAATTAACTTTGTGTTTCGGACTTCCATTGTCTATATTTTATTTATACACGACGTTTCGATCAGTACAATCTCTGATCGTCTTCAGGTGCAAACTACAATCTATTCCTAAGGCTACGTACTTATACGCCTAAGGAGGGGCTTCCAAATATTTGGAATTTCAACACTTGGCTTACTGAAGACACCCTGATTCTGCCCAATAAAGGCAGCTTCAAGGAATTGTCGTTTCTTTTAGTGTGACTCCTTGTGCAAAACCTTTGCTTCTGTCCACTTCATTCCTGATTTCGTTGTTTTGCCTCTTTGGGTATTCGTCTGATGTTCTTTAAGCCTAACAGACAGTGGTCTTTTTGTTTCACCTATGTATGATTCACCACACTCACAAGGAACTTGGTAAATGCATTCCATATTTTGTTTGTTCTCCGGTTTTGTTTTACTAAGAAGGCTTCGAATTGTATTATTAGATTTAAAAGCTGTTTTAATATTAAAGTTGTTCGCTACTCTTCGAATTTTCTCTGATACTCCTTTAATGTACGGAATTGTAAGGAATAGATTTGCCTGGTTTTGGTCTTGTAATATCTGTCCTGATTGCTGAAATTTAAAAATAGTATCTGTTATAAGTTTAAGGCTGTAACCATTCTGCTGCAGATCCTTCTTAATGTTTCTTATTTCGATTTCCAAGTCATGAGAATTGTTACAAATTTGAATGGCTCTATTATACAAACTATTTGATACAAACTATTTGAAAACTTGATTTAAATATTGTCCTGTGTGAGTGGGTTAACGATAGACTGTTATTCTGATGTCGCTTTCTACTCGTTTGACAAGAAAAGGAATTTGACAATTTTGCTCCAACTCCATTGTGAATTTAATGGTGGTTCTTATATAATTTAGGTCGTTCTCGGTCCAGACAATAAAAGTATCATCAACATATCTTAGCCAGAGCTTAGGTTTATATGTTGCGGTATCAACCGCGTGTGATTCACTGGGGAAAGCGATGAACCCATTGGCAGACCGTCATTCTGAGCATAAAACCTATCTTTCACCTTTCAACCTTATTTTACGTCATCACATGTCTTGACTCAATTATTTAGTTTTGTCTCTTTTTTTTTGTTTTTTTTTAAACTTAAAATAAATAAGATTTCTTTCTTAGGCCACTAATTCGAAATATTCATTTGAATCGGTGGCCTTAGAAATAAATTTTAGCTCATTTGGCAAAAAATTAAAAAAGAGCTTCAAGCCGTGTCTTAGTTCTTTCATTCAAAGTAAAGCCAATTATTATGTGTATTTGACTGCATTAAGTATGGGTATCATATGACCCGTCCCTTCGACATTTCCCTAGCTAAGGTCACTGACAAAAAAAAAGAATCTTTAGTCTCAATATCGTTTTCGATCCACACTACTCTCACATGACCCTCAGCCAGAGCAGTGACGGCACAAATCTATCCGGGAGTGATTTGAGGTCGATTCCGAATCCGAATACAAGCACGCGACCTGTGATCGTAAATCGAACCCGTCTACGCTCTAATATTCATGACATAACCCAAAATTTTCTTTGTTTTTTTTTGTCTATATAAAAGTTACAGCAAATAATATAAAACCTTCATAAAATAACCAAAAGTTATATTATTTAGTGTTGGTGATAATTTTATAACTCTAATATATCTCTTAAATGAGTAAAAAAGACTTGAAAAACAACTGACCAACACCAGCTTATACAAATTTATGGTACATAGTAATGGATAGAAAAACAACATATAGATTTTATAAAACTTTCTTAAGAGCCCTCAAGTCTAGAGATTATTATAAAAATGTTTTACAACTGTTCTAACAATACTACATAACAAATTAAAGGTTTTTATTGATTTAGAAATATTAATTTTCCATCTTTGTTCCCTTTGCTTGTTATGTATTATTCTTTTTCTTTTTACAATAAAAAAATTTATAGAATGGTGTTTACCAATCTTCTAAAATAAATAAAAATGGAAGAGAGATAAGTTGAAGCAGGAATATGAATATTTATATACTATAGTTAAATAAAAGCTGTTTTTCAAGTATCCTACTCTGAAAATCAGCTGCGGTCCCGTGTGTACTGTATAGTTTTCGAATACGCTCATATAAATTTCAGGGGCTCCAAAAAAAACTTGAGAAAACGGGAAAAAAATATTAATTTAAATATCACTTTTTTTCTTCATACACGTTTTTTGCTTTCTGGGACAAATATTGAATTTTGTATGTTGTTCTTAAATCTAACAAGCAATATTTCGATTGAAACACATATTAAAACCTCATAAATAACGTTTTTATTTAAGCCAAAAATCTATTTTTGGAATCCAAAATGGCGAAAATTTCCGACAATTCTATAAAAAAAAAACAATACAACTATACCACTGTTTACCTCGTCAACACTATTTTATGACCCTTTAAAAAAATTATGCTAGTCGGAACAAAGGCCTGCAGATGGCGAAGTGTTGAACACTGATAGTCCGTTTCTGCGAGCTTAACATAGTTACTATTGTTCTCTTTTCCTATCCACATACCAGGAAAAATACCCGCCTGCAGACACTTCAAGCCCGCATAACTGTCAGAGGTAACTATCTCAAGAATATAGTTAGATTGCGGGGTCGAAGGCTGTACAGGCGGGTATTTTCTGGGATGTTCACATTTGTCGCCGACCAGCAGTATCAGCGTATGCGTTCAAAGTTTCACGGTGCGTTTTTGCGAACTTAACACGGTTACTATATTGTTCTTTTTTTCCAAAACACGGTTCCCATCTATGCGTTTCTCATTCGTGGGTCCCCCGAATCAAAACACGTATCACGTGGTCTAAGCGGGATTTGCCTATACAAGTTCATGTCGGACCACGTGATGAGTTTTTTGAGTCAGGGTGACTGCGCATGGGAAACGCTGGTGGGAATCGGGTGTAAAATGCATTCGATCCCCATATCTGTCATCGGCAACTATCTCAAGAAGATTTGGATCTCTTATCTCTCTCAGACTGGTGTAATTAAAACACGATAATAATGGTATGGTATCTCGCAAAAACGCGCCTTTTGATGTCGCAAATACGCGCCTTTCAATGTCACAAAATTAACCTTAAAAAATCTTTGTTTTGTTATTATAATTGCCAAAATAAATTAAAATTGTTTTTTTGTTCTAAAAACAGTTGTATTATAACCACTATATATCGAAATGGTAATTATGCAGTATACGGTTTTCTGCCATTTTTGATTTTTTTATGAAAAATTCTTTATGGAGGCACCTACTAGGATCCCTAGGACCCCAAATCCGCCTGCGCCCGATTTTTTTTTTTTAAGAGAAAAAAGGATGCCGGGCGGTGTTGTAATGTTTTTTTTTATTGTTTTGGGTTGGGTTGGATTAGGTTGGATTGGGCTGTATTCGATTGGGTTGTTTTAGTGAAAAAAAATTTAAGAAAAACAAAAAAAATAAAAAAAAAACAACCTAGGGACCTTAGTAGGTGCCCCCATAAAGAATTTTTCACAAAAAATCAAAAATGGCTGAAAACCGTATACTGCATAATGACCAAAGAAATTAATAACAACATTATAGAAAAAACCTTATCGGCAAAAAAGGATATTACAGACACCAATTTATATAACTATTGTGTGTGAGTTCCCAAGTTTTTATAAGTGTCTCTCGAAATATTTTCAATCTTATCTTATATAAATTTGTTGTTGGTTACTTAAGTTTTTATAAGTGAGTTTATAGCAACATTTTAAAAACTTACGGTTTCATAGATGGGTTGACAGAAAGATTTCAAACACCAATTTATATAACTTTTGTCACTGATGACTTATATTTTTATAAATATGTTGGTGGAAACATTGTTAACACCAATTTATATAACATTTGTTACCGATGACTTTAATTTTTATAACGATGTCAGTGGAAATATTGTTAACGCCAGTTTTATGTTACTTTAGGGTACCATAAATTTAGAGCCTTTAATAAACCAAATATACAAACTCAATTCTTGTAGGAAACTTCTAAATACCCTAGGGTATCAATGGAACAACCCTCTTTATAATAATTATATAAATTTCTGTCACCAGAAGTTTCTGAAAATGCTCATTGGGGTATTGAGTAGTGTAATTCAACACAAAACTTTACTTTACCGAACACCTATGGTCTATCAAACCAGGAATTTATCAGACTGTATTTAAAAATTTTCATCGTAAGAACGATTCACTCATTCAATATCAAACTCGTAATTTGTAAAACCCATTTTTAATAAAACCCGGAATTTGTCAAACCATTATTTTTCAAAACCGGAATTCGTAAAACCCGTTATTTATCAGAAAATTTTTGCTAAATTGATTGTGCATTCGCCAATAATACATGAACCGGAGGCGTACACGCAGGTGGCGCGGCGTTTCGATTTATTTGTCGTTCTATGTGCGCACACTTGGCTAAAAGTATTCACAGGTAGCGTTCAATACTTTGTGTATAAATGTTACTCTATTTTTCTTAACTGGAATCCAAGTGACATCTATGCATCGAAACGCCGCGCCGCACTGTGGTCAGTTTGTCGGATCTGAACGATCAAAAGCCCGAATATAAAAATGTTTCCTATATTATCACTGAGTGTTAAAAAAAGTTCCTAACTGACAACCCTAGTAAGCCCCAATACAAAAAATTGAGTACTTGCCTCGTGGCGACTACACCCGAATGCAGTTTACCACAATTTCTACCGTTTGCATAGTGGTATACAATATTTGCGTGTAGTTATTCGAACATTTGAACTGTTACTGAGTGTTTGTAGTAGTGTTTCTGTTGGCATTTCTTTACGTATATATATATATATATGGGTATGTATCTTCAATATTTACCATTTAGACATTTACGAAGCTTTCATTTACCTATGAAAAAAATATATGTGGATTACTTTTATTACACCGGAAAAGTATGGGATTGATAAGGATATCTATTGATTGTGATTTTATTTAGCTGCAGTTACTTGCAGTCTTACTAGCTATAATTTTTTTTCAACGTTGGTGAATGGTATAAATAGGAGTATTTTATTTGACGTGTGGAAAAATGAACCAGTTGCACAGGATAAGAATCAATCGATGTTGGCCTACGTGTGCGAGAATAGTGATTATCATGACTTTAATATATTAATTTCATCATTTCTTTTTTCGCTTTGGTCCTTTGTGTGTTCCTTGTGGGATACTCATCCAAGTTTGAATTTTTGTTTTTTCCACTCAACATCTTTTGATCTTTTGTTTTGTAGATTCTTTTCGGTTGAAGTAACTGATTCGGAGGTTTTTTAACTTCTTTTTGTTTTAATCGCCTTAGGAGCGTAACCCTATTGGAAATATTAATACGCCAGGACGAATCCGTATCAAGTGACTTAGATAAGTGCCAGTGCGGAACGATGCCTATTTGTGAGTCATTCATTTGGATTTTGTTTTTTTTTCACCCAAGATCTTTTTATCTTCTGTTTTTAGATTCTTTTCGGTTGAAGTAACTGTTTCGGAGGTTTTTTTAACTTCTTTTTGTTTTAGGCGCCTTAGGAGCGTAACCCTATTGGAAAGATTAACACGCCAGAACGAACCCGTATCAGGTAACTTGGATAAGTGCCAGTGCGGAACGATGCTTATTTGTGATGAGCCCACGCTGGTTGCCCAGGGCGATACATCATTTGATAATCTCTCTTTTCGCTTTGGTCCTTTGTGTGTTCCTTGTGGGATACTCATCCAAGTTTGAATTTTCGTTTTTTCCACCCGAGATCTTTTGAGATGTGACTCTCTGACAACATAATTTTATAAAACAATACTCTGTCAAACTATCTTCTGACTTTTCGATGTATTTATTTATCTCTGATGATCAGAATTGGACTTCTCGAAACATTTTGGATATGGCGATGTAATTCGTTTTAGAAAGAGTTGTAACAGGATTTACCAAGTTTATCAGTTATTTTACGGTAAGTAGTAACTCTTATAGACAAAAAATCTAAATCAGGCAAATTGATATTTTACCTTTTAAGTATAAAAAGATAAAATATAGCGTGTGCTTTTCAGCGTTCTAATTTCCTTAAAAATGTAGGGCGGGATCACTAATTCAGTTTTTCAATATCTTTAACGTTACCCTTTATAACCATCAAATTTAGGACATTCTGTATCTAGAAAAACTAATAATATTAATTTAATTACATTTACATTAAATAGTATGTTGTATAATATAATGGTTTAAACTAATTATGATGGTCATTTCTCACACTTTTCTTAATCAATCAAATGAAAAAATCATTACAAGCCAGAAAAGCATCAAACTTATTAAAATACCTTTTTCATAATGCACGCAGTTTTAAAATGACCTTTTATCAAAAAAGTCAGTTGACATATGACATTTCCTGACTCCCAGTATCAAATTATTAAAGCTGCAAGCATAAAATTATTTTGCTCAATTAAACCATCAAAACTGCCCACTGTGCGCCGCCGCGCAACTTGCTTGTACGCCTCTGGTTTGTGTATTATTGGCGAATGCGCAATCGATTTAGCAAAAATTTTCTGATAAATGGTTTTAAGAATTCTGGTTTTCAAAAATAACGGTTTGACAAATTCCAGGTTTTATTAAAAATGGGTTTTACAAATTACGAGTTTGATATTGAATGAGTTTGATTAAAAATGGTTCGATTAAAATCGCGTCTTATAAATTTCGAATTTGTTATTGAATGGGTTTGAAGAAATAAGTGAGATAAGTTGAAGCAGGAATATGAATATTTGTAGAATACTATACTAAAATGAAAGCTGTTTTTCCAGTCATCCTACTCTGAAAATCAACTGCGGACCCGTGGGCACTGTCTACCTTTCGAATATACTCACAAAATTTTTATGGGCTCCAAAAATACTTGAGAAAATGGGAAACAAATATTCATTTAAATAAAACTTTTTTTTTACATAAGTCTTTTGCTTTCTCTGGGAGAAATATTTAATTTTGTATTTTGTTCTTAACCCTAAACAAGCAATATTTTGATTGAAACACATGTTGAAACCCCTTAAATAACGTTTTTGTTTTGGTCAAAAACCTATATTTGGAATCCAAAATGGCAAAAATTTACGACAATTCTATAAAAAAAAAACAATACAACTATATCACTGTTTACCTCGTTTAATACTATTGTCACAAAATTAACCTTACTCCTGTGGGTTTACGAAAAAATCTTGTTTATTTTTTAAATATGAAATCATGGCCGATGTTTTATTATTATAATTATTACATTACAAAAAAAAACCTTATGGGCAAAACAAGTTTATGAATGGGTTCATAAGAATATTACAGACACCAACTATTGTGTCTTGAGTTCTCAAGTTTTTATAAGTGTTTCTTGTTTGTTGTTTTTATAAGTGTATTGATAGCAACATTTTAAAAACCAATCTATGTATCTTTAATTGATAGTTACTTACGGTTTTATAGATGGGTTGACGGAAAGATTTCAAACACCAATTTATATAACTTTTGTCACTGATGACTTATGTTTATATAACCTCTGTTACTGATAACTTTAATTTTTATAAAGATGTCCGTGAAAATATTGTTAACGCCAGTTTTATGTTACCTTAGGGTACCATTAATTTAAAACCTTTAATACAAATATACAAACTGAATTTCTGTAGGAAGCTTCTAAATACTCTAGGGCATCAATGGTTTCCAGAGGTTTCTGAAGATGCTCATTGGGCATTTTGTGGCAATGTTATTTACATTGTAAAAATAATAGACACTTTAAGTTGGTCATAGGACATACACGCAAACGTGGAATATAGCGCAATATTTATCTGTACAAAAGCAAAGACTTCCGCTCGAATACAGATATCCAAGTCCAATTTCTGCGGTCTATCGTTGAGCTTTTTCATCAAGGTCACGTCATTTGCATGTATAACGTTCATATGACGCTAACCTACGTAGCATAGCGTTTGCGGCATGTTGATGCGTGAAGATGTCATCAAATACGCAGCGAGTTTTGACGACGGGAGACAAAAATCAATAGACGAGCGGCCGAACCAAAGGAAGCAAGCTAGAAATACATAGTATATATATATATATACCGCTGGGCACCTCGTACGTGTCATGACCAACTTAAAGTGTCTAATAAATTTTGAAGTAAACGTTGGAACTATCAACTACGCGACTTTTTTTTTGGTATATTTGATGTCGCTGTCTAAAAAAATGTTTCAAATAGAGATCCAAGAACATAACGTCACTTCACTCATCGAAAAATCTGATTATATATATTTCTTACTAAACCGTAATTTTTTCTTATAGATAGATCGACATTCGAGATAGATCACTTACTGAGAATAGCAGAATATTATGACACACTATACCAAAGGAATTCGTGGATGTTGCTCGACGTTTACAGACTTCTATTTGAAAAATATGTTAATTGGGGAGGTTAGTTAATTTCATATATTTTCTTGAAAAACATACAGCTTGTGTGTGGATGTGTGTGTATTTGCGCGGTTGTTCCTCAATTATGCTAAAAGGGTGAAATTTAGTAAGAAGATAGTGTATGACCTGTCTTAAACCCTTAGATTAAAAAGAGACAAGATACCTGACACTTACGGAGACTTTGGTCATATTAATATAAGGAACAATGTTTACCTTTCTGTTGTTTACAGTAAAAACCAGTGGCGTACCTACTTAAATTTAAATTTACACATGGATTATATTATTAAAGTTTTACTATAATATGAAATCTGCAAAATAATTTTTTTTAAAAAAAAACATGCAAAAAATAATTCTGCCAATTTGAGCTTTGGAAGCTTCTTAACAATAAATGTTTGTAGTATAATTTTATACAAAATAAATTTATTATAAAGTTTGTATATGATTTATAGCAATTTCAATTTTCAACGGAATAAAGTTATGCCAAACATTAAAACAAAGAAAAACAGTTCACCTGGAATTTTCGTTGTTTCCACCCAAGATCTCTTTTTAGTTTCTTTTCGGTTGAAGCAACACCGTTCTTAACTAAAAAGCCTGTTAACTCCTATCGCCTCAGTGCCCTTTAGCCTATTGTGGCTGCCATTTTTATAACCAAATTAACAAGTAAAACATGGATTTTCTGTCAGTTTGGTGTCAATATGGCCCCGATCATAGGCCAAAGGATACTAAAACGAAAATGAGTTAACTGGCTTTTTAGTTGAGTACGGTGATGGTTGAAGTAACTGATTGGAGGTTTTTTAACTTCTTTTTTTTGTTTTAATTGCCTTAGGAACATAATCCTACTGGAAATATTAACACGCCAGGACGAATCCGTATCAGGTAACTTGGATAAGTACACTATCGGCATCATAAAAGTGGTACGTGATAAACATAGGTATTTTTTAAATTGTATGTTTAACCACCGGATTATATTTTGTGACAGACTTGTACTAAAATGTCAAAATATTGACATCAAAGATTGTTTTCAAAAATAATTTTTATATTACAATAATACGCTAACGCATAAAACAACTGTAACAAAAATTAAAAAAACACAACTGTATCGAAAATTATAAAACAATAGAAACACATAAATCTTAATATCTAGATTATACCATTTAACCTTCTTGGTAGAGAATCATCCAAAATTTTAAAAAGGTTTTCATTTTCACCAATCATTTCTTCATAAGCATTGACTATTAACTGGACCAAGTGATGTTAAACCCCAGATATTTTCCATAGGATTGGCGTCTGGGGTTTTCGCAGGACAAGGCAGAACTTCAATATTTTTCTCCCAAAACCAAGTTTGGCAAATTCTGGCCGTATGAGCAGGGCAGTTGTATTTTTAAAAATAAACTGGTCTTGGTAAAGTTCTGTGACGGCTGGATGCATGGTGTTTTCTAAAATGTCCACGTAAAGCTATGCTGTGAGCCTTCCATTGATTCGAGATAGAGTACCATGACCTCTAGCAGAAAGCCAAACCCACATATTTACCGAAAATTTTCCAGCGCGATCGTTGTTACCAGCAATATATCTTTCCTCAAAGCGCGTTCTTAGTGGACGAATTTGTTTTCTGTCACTACAGGACTGAAACACTTTTTCATCGGAAAATATTACCTTTCGCCAAAAATTTGGTTCCTTTAGAGAGTAATTTAGGGCAAAAAGTAACCTGGCCTGTTTTTTTTTCATTCGTAAGTTTAATTTTTTTAGCAGCTATACGACATCGACATCTTAAATTAGAGCCTATCCTTATGCGATTTAAGTGATAAGTATTTATTTTTATAATCATGGTTTTACTCCGTCCATAATGTCTAGCCACGTCCCTAATTGACCATCCTAGTTGTAGTTTTGCCAGGAGTTGGGCTTTATCAAATAAAGAAATTTCTGGAGGCATTTTTTTATTTATTTGTCTGACTGAAATACAGAATGACATACTTTGACAGTTTAAGAAAAATACAATAATGGGTGACTTTGTTTGTAAAAATAGACCAAGGTATTACAACAAAAAGTATTGTGTACCACTTTTATGATGCCGATATTGTACCAGTGCGGAACGATGCCTATTTGTGAGTAATTCAAAGTTGGAAATCAAAGTGTATGATGGTGTTTAATGATGTATGGTAGAGGGTGACCAGCGAAACCACTGATGAGCCCACGCTGGTTACCCAGGGCGAAACGTCGTTTAATCTTTTCGCTTTGGTCTTTGGTGTGTTCCTTGTGGGATGCTCATCCAAGTTTGAATTTTCATTATTCCCACCCAAGCTCTCTTGATCTTTCGTTTTTTATTGGACGGTTTGTTCCAAAATATCACTTTAAATGCACTGAAATATTCTCCGACTGATAAAAAAAAACACACTATAAACGTTTTTTGACAAAATGTGGTTTCAAAACGACTTATAAGCTGCTTAAAACATCCTGAAATTTTAAAATAAATAACACGAAAAAGCTTATGTCAATAAAAATATTATCCGACCGTCTGCGCTCATAAGCCCATAAGCCAATCACGACCTAAAGTGGTTGAGACAGAATTCTCTGTCCCTATCGTTCTAATGTCGTTTAAAAAAATAGAAAAATAATCGATATTTCTCACCTTTGTTTTGTTGTGATTTTATTTGTAAATAAACAGTGGTTATTGGTTGGTGGTGGTTGGACCAGAAGATATCTTGTCTCTTTTTAATCTAAGCTTAAAACATAGAGGCTACTTTTTATTTGACATTTCGCTCAGCTCAGCGGTGAAATGACATATTATTTTGTTGGCTGGTAACGACGCGGGTTGACGTTAGTTGAGTAATAGAGCGTTGATAGACCATTAAAATTGGTGATACCGTACGCAAAATCGGTTATTTTTCTTCCGTATCCAAAAATAACCGAACCAAAATACGTTACTTACGGAGGCTTAACGGGACCCGCTCGGTTATTTTTTGCAACCAACCAGATTTATTTCTATGCAAAAGCTTTTTTTTGTGAAAGTGAATTTGCAGAAATGGGAATTTTTGTTTTCTTTTTTTTTCTATTTGCATTGGCAGTTTGTATGTGGGCAAAAGAATACGGTTATGGCAATTTGTGTTTTTGGTTTAAAAACTCTTTTTAGCAACTCAGTTACGGTAATACGGTAAGAAAATACGGTGACGATAAATTAGTGATCTATTAAGTCTCTACCCAATGAGCATTTTTGTCTATATAAAAGTTACAGCAAATAATATAAAACCTTCATAAAATAACCAAAAGTTATATTATTTAGTGTTGGTGATAATTTTATAACTCTAATATATCTCTTAAATGAGTAAAAAAGACTTGAAAAACAACTGTTCAACACCAGCTTATAAAAATTTATGGTACATAGTAATGGATAGAAAAACAACATATAGATTTTATAAAACTTCCTTATGAGCCCTCAAGTATAGAGATTATTATAAAAAGGTTTTACAACTGTTCTAACAACACTACATAACAAATTAAAGGTTTTTATGGATTTAGAAATATAGATTTTCTATCTTTCTTCCCTTTGCTGGTTATGTATTATTCTTTTTCTTTTTACAATAAAAACATTTATAAAATGGTGTTTAGCAATCTTCTAAAATAAATAAAAACGAAAGTGAGATAAGCTGAAGCAGAAATATGAATATTTATATACTATAGTCAAATAAAAGCTGTTTTTCAAGTCATCCTACTCTGAAAATCAGCTGCGGTCCCGTGTGTACTGTATAGTTTTCAAATACACTCACGTAAATTTCATGGGCTCCAAAAATACTTGAGAAAACGCGAAAAAAAATATTAATTTAACTATCAGTTTTTTTTTATACGCGTTTTTTTCTTTCTGGGACAAATATTGAATTTCGTATGTTGTTCTTAACCCTAACAAGCAATATTTCGATTGAAACACATGTTGAAACCCCATAAATAACGTTTTTATTTAGGCCAAAAACCTATTTTTGTAATCCAAAATGGCGAAAATTTCCGACAATTCTATAAAAAAAAACAATACAACTATACCACTGTTTACCTCGTCAACACTATTTTATAACCCTTTTAAAAAATGATGCTACTTGGAACAAAGGGCTACAGATGGTGCAGTGTTGAACACTGATGGTCTGTTTCTGCGAGCTTAACATAGTTACCATTGTTCTCTTTTCCTAAATGCATTCCTCGAGAGATCCAGCATACTACACATACCAGGAAAAATACACGCCTCCACACACTTCAAGCCCTCATAACTATCAGAGGTAACTATCTCAAGAATATAGTTAGATTGCGGGGTCGAAGGGTGTACAGGCGAGTATTTTCCGGGGTGTTCACATTTGCCGCCGACCAGCAGTATCAGCGTATGCGCTCGATGTTTCACGGTGCGTTTTTGCGACCTTAACACGGTTACTATATTGTTCTCTTTTTCTAAAACACGGTTCCCATCTATGCGTTTTTCATTCGTTGGTCCCCCGAATCAAAACACGTATCACGTGGTCTAAGCGAGATTTGCCTATACAATTTCATGTCGGAACACGTGATGAGTTTTTTGAGTCAGGGTGACTGCGCATCGGAAACGCTGGTGGGAATCGGGTGTACAATGCATTCGATCCCGATATCTGTCATCGGCAACTATCTCAAGAAGATTTTGATCTCTTATCTCTCTCAGATTGATGTAATTAAAACAAGATAATAATGGTATGGTATCTCGCAAAAACGCGCCTTTTGATGTCGCAAAAACGCTCCTTTTGATTTCGCACAAACGCGCCTTTTGATGTCACAAAATTAACCTTAAAAAATCTTGTTTGTTTTGTTATTATAATTGCCAAAATAAATTAAAATTGTTTTTTTTGTTCTAAAAACAGTTATATTATAATCACTGTATAAAGAAATTAATAACAACATTATAGAAAAAACCTTGTTTTTTTTGTTCTAAAAACAGTTATATTATAATCACTGTATAAAGAAATTAATAACAACATTATAGAAAAAACCTTATGGGCAAAAGAATATTACAGACACCAATTTATATAACTATTGTGTGTGAGTTCCCAAGTTTTTATAAGTGTCTCTCGAAATATTTTCAATCTTATCTTATATAAATTTGTTGTTGGTTAATTAAGTTTTATAAGTGGGTTTATAGCAACATTTTAAAAACCAATCTATTATATATCTTTAATTGATAGTTACTTACGGTTTTATAGGTGGGTTGACAGAAAGATTTCAAACACCAATTTATATAACTTTTGTCACTGATGACTTATATTTTTATAAATATGTTGGTGGAAACATTGTTAACACCAATTTATATAACATTTGAACCGATGACTTTAATTTTTATAAAGATGTCCGTGGAAATATTGTTAACGCCAGTTTTATGTTACTTCTTCTTCAATTCTTGTAGGAAACTTCTAAATACCCTAGGGTATCAATGGAACCCTCTTTATAATAATTATATAAATATCTGTCACCAGAAGTTTCTGAAAATGCTCATTGGGTAATAGCTACTTTCCTGAAGTTGCTAATTTTTTTTCCTTAACATCTGTTTCCCAAAAAAATTTGTTAACGTCCCCTAGAAAACATTTTTTTTTTGGCACACGATTTTAAGTAAACACAAAATCTCAGTCGCCGTTTCTTAATTTAAAAAAAAAAAACAAAACTCTAGCCCACTAAGCTGAATTATCAAGGGGTCATCAGCTGCAGATGATTTAAAAAAAAACGCATACATGCAGTCACAAAATCGACCCTTCTAAAAGTGTATAATATATACGGACTACCAGCTAAAATGCCTAAAAACTTAAAAAGTACGACAATTTGTCATATTGTTTTAAAAAGGTCTCTAAAACTGAAAATAATGTTTTAGTAAAGTCTTTATTGAACAATATCAAATTATCACTCGAGTAACGGAACAGAAAGAGGGCGGTAACCCATTTTGGAGTTGATAAAATAACAATAATACCATGGAAACAGCGCTGGATTGAAAACAATTCGACGAATAGGAAACTTGGATTAGGACAAAAACGATGGTAAATTTAATACTAATTATATTTACTTAAAAAAGAACTAAAATAAATAATTTAGTATTTAATAGGATCACCATTTTTCTCTATTACAAGCTGCAAACGTCTGGGCATTGAAAAGGTTAAATTTTGAAAATACTGATGGTCTTCTGAGAGCTGATCCAATGCGCGATAAATAGCATTCCTTTGGTATATTATTTTAACGATTCGACCCCATTTATTTTCCATTGGGTTAAGGTCAGGGCTGTTGACTGGCGGAAGTGTTTCTATATTATTATTCTGAAACCATTGGCGAACAATATTAGCCGTGTTTACTGGACAGTTGTCCTGCTGATAAACGAAGTCATTATTTTCATGTAAACGTTTTCAAGGATTTCAATATATCGTCCACTATTGAATCTGCCTTTGATTCTCCAAAAAAAACCTAAACCTCTAGCACTAGCACTAAACCAGCCACAGAAAAATGTCCAGCTTTTTTAATTTGGTTTGTATATTTGGGTTCAAATCTAGAATTTGGTGGACGATAAACTAAAATTCTCCTGGCGCTTGAAGATGATTGAAACACTTTTTCGTCAGTGAAAACCGCCCTCTCCCAGAAGTCGTTATCACGAAGAACGTTGTTTAGTGCAAAAATCACTCTGGCCTGTTTTTGTTCTTCTGTTAGAAAAGGCTTCTTTGCAGCAACTAGACAAGAGACTTCTGATTTCGTTACTCTTCTATTTACTGTTGCTAAAGAACCCGGAAATAATGTTACATTAGCTGCTTCAACCGACGTTTCTCATCTTGCACTTCACAACTTACTTTTGGTCGTCGTGATCCATCTTTCCTATCCGTAGAATTATTTTCAATCCAGCGCTTTTTCCATCGCATTATCGTCATTTTATCAACTTCAAAATGGGTGGCCGCTCTTCTTATAGACCAGTCGTCTTGTATAACTCGAGTGATAATTTGAACTTTTGTAAATTTTGATCTCTGTGGCATTTTTAAGTCACACTGAATTTTAAGCTGTCAGGCATACTTAGCTGTTGGTGCCTTATAATAGTATACACTAATGGAAAGCTAAATTTTGTGGCATAGAAAAAATGCCTGTATGAATTTTTTTTGAAATCAAGTGTTCAAAGCGTTGACAATACTTTAACAATACCTGACAATACTGGAGACAATACTGGATACAATACTGGAGACAATACTGGAGACAATACTGGAGACAATACTTGACAGTATTTCAGTTTTTGGCAGTAGGTGTATAAATTTTTGGCCAGCTGTTGACCCCGAGGGGTCATCAGCTGCAGACAGTAGGTGTACAAATCGTTGACGATACTTTAACAATACCTGACAATATTGGAGACAATACTGAACAATACTGGACAATACTGGACAATACCTGACAATACTAGACAATACTGGACAATGCTTGACAATATTTCAGTTCTTGACAGTAGGTGTACAAATTTTTGGCCAGCTGTTGACCCCTCGTGAATTACTAAACTTAGATACTGGGCCTATCTTTGATTTTATATTGATCAAAGATTCTATATATCGTTTTCCTACGACCACATGAAAGTGATGGATTTCATACGATTTGCATACTTAGAAAACGTTAGATTTCACCATTCTGCAGAAATTTTTATGTATGATGACGTTAACTACTGTCACCAGACTTTTCCGCACATTTGTTGCAAAGTATTTTTTCACAAATGTGCGGAAAAGCAGTTTCATTTGATTTGTGCAAAATTAAAAACCAATTTTGACAAAACAATAATGCAATTCATCAGTGTTCGTAGAAAAAATAGCGTATACAACTCGATAGAAAGGAACTTTCTTACATTGGCGTATTGTTTCACTCGGCTAGCGCCTCGTTCACAACATTCACGCCCGTGTGAAATTTGTCACTTTCTTCTCTTGTTATGTAATATACTATTGTTACTAATTTGTTTTCAAAATGAAACCAGCAATTCTATTATTGATAGTAAGTAATATTGTTAAATTCAATGTTTTTTTTTGTTGTAGAAAAACCTCTAGAAATAATAAAATACGGCATAATGACGTTCACAATTTTGGAGCAATACGTGCCGAAGCTGTACAGACCCCTTTTGGAAGCCAAGATAAATTTTTATTTTTCCGTAATAAGGAATGACAATTTGTGGAAGATGAGAAGGGTGACTGAAAATGATAAGTAAGTTAACATCCAAATTTTTTTTTGATTCTGCACCACCAAAAAATTTTTTGTTAGGAACAAAATTATCACAAACTGAATTGATTAATGGCTCTTAAAGCAACACCTAAAAAATGTTGAAGGAATATTAAAAAAAACTGACACTGGTACTAAATGTTTAGACTATGTATTCATATTCAAAAGTTGGGTACATCAAACCACTGATACAACTTCTCGGCTCCTCTGTTTAGAATGTATGCAAGACACTTTCTTATCCTAAAAAAAATTAAATGAAGTCTTTTTTTAATATTCCATAGATTCTTTAAAATGGTTAAAATTATATTTGTAATTTCCAGGTACCTTGCCTTACATTACAATTTACCTTGAAAATATTATTTTTCATGTATAAATTTGACACTGAGTTTGACACGATGGTTTTTTTTATTTTTGATATTTATTCCAGTAAAAACTAACATTGATTTCTGCCCATGCGAGTACAGGGTATCCACATTCTGGTAAAAACAAGTCGTGGAAAGTCAGGGAAAAAAAAGTGGTGATGGAAAGTCATGGAACTTCCCTGATAAGAGTATCTGAATTGCTATTCATATGATCTTTCAGGGTATTATTTCAATTCAATTTCAATTCAATCGCTTATTGTTTATAAAGAAAATATACATTTCTTGTAATAAAGAGCTTGGTTAGAGTGCTTATACAAATTTATGGTGTAACGTATAATAAAAAGTAGTATGTGCTTAGTCAATAAGAAAAAACAAATTTATACATAAAAAAAAGTTTTACTAATGAAGGCTTACAAACTAATTTCTTAGAGATTACAGTTGGCTGGTTCAAAAAAGATGAGGAAAAAGCACTGATAAAAAAAGCAAATTCAAAAGGACAAAAAAAAAATATTTAAAAGTTTATATTGACATTGATTTTTGAATGATTTATAGTGAAGAAAACATAAAAGAAAGAACAGTTGGTACATGCACTAAAAAAGGATTAAAAAAACCATTATATTTTTCTTTGCTCGACAATAAAAGTTCATTTTCTTTTTTTTTTTTGGTTTGATCTTGATAAGACAGATAGGTATATTTATGTGCAGATATTTATCCATTTATTATCAAGGATCGTAGTTTTAAAATATTCCACAAGTTCAGAAACAGAGCTTTAGCAAGAGGAAGCGTTATGTCGTTCAGGGTGTCCAAAAACTCATCCGGTCCACGGAAGAAATTCCGCTGAGAAGATAAATAGGACAATCTAAGAGAATGTGAAGTAAAGTTTCTTTTTCTTTTCTTTCGTTTCTTTCAGGGCATTAAAAATGCGCTTTGCAGCTAACCCAATGCACGTTTTTCTACTATTTCATCAAAACCTTAAAAATATCAATATTTTTTTTGTGTAATTTTAGCTTTCTTAACACCGTCCAAAACATATAGAAAATTAATTTTTTAGTCAAATTTAAAAAAAAAATTGTCCTGCAGAGCGTTTATCCAACTTTTATCACATAATTTTGGCAATCAATCTATAATAATTGACACTAGAGTCGCGATTCTCAAAAACCGTCAGAAAAAAAAAACTAGTCCTGCAGAATATGTTTAAAATATTAAATTTACAAAATGTTATTAAAAAAATTACGCAGTGTCTCTTACAACGTTAGGATAAGTATTAAGGACGCTGCGCCACTCTCCAAAATTGAGGGTGAGATTTTCTGTCGTTTCTGAAGAATCGTGTCCTAGATGCCAATCCAAAATATATTTTACAAAAATCGACAAAAAATTATTTTCGATGTTGGTCATGGAAAGTCGTGGATTTTTTTTCGAACACCCTGGGGTATGAAAGTAAAAGCGAGATGGAGATATACAAAAGTACAGAGAGTACTCCTACTCACCCGTTTCAAGAATACCCGCTCGGTTACAAAATTATCTGCCAATTTGTTTTGTTTAAAAAATAAGGAGGCAAAGCTGCAATTACCAAAGAGTAATAATATACCCATGCTTTGTTAATATTTTTTTAAATGTAGCCGAATACTTACGGAAAATAAGTATACTTGGAGCATCCCACAATAGGATGGTCAAATTTGTAACATTTGGTGTTTAGCATTGTGAAATAAAGTTGGCCGACTTTTGAAGCAGTTCTTGTGCTTACGGATTTCAGGCATTTGTAGAATTCTACGTCGCACTCACAGTTTAACCTAAAATTGTCGTTTTGAACTGTTAGAATTCAATATTTGTAATGACTGATCTATATCTTTGATAGTGTTTTTATGAACTCTTATAACATTAATTAGCCTTTTACAAAAAAATTTTAACCACCCAATTTCTGTGATTTTTTATATTTATTCAAAATGGGGGGTTTAGCCAATTGAAATCCAGTCAGTTCGGAAGGCATAGAGAGTAAGAAAAACTATTTCCATCTTTGTTGGACTTTTGGTACTTAATATGTGCATGTGTAAAGCACCTGATTTTTCCAATGGTGCTTCTTAGCTGATGCGGACTATATGAGTGGATTTTTCGAAATACTTTTTGGTAATATTAGCAGCTCGAAATTAGTTCTTAAATTTGGGATAGTTGCTTTTTATTTTTCTATACGCTTTAAATGAGGGGAGTGTAGCTTGACGTCCGGCTGCACCCCCTATTTTGAATATAAAAAAAACTAGGCAGGAGTATGGCTCAAAATTTTTAAAAGTGGTTCAACATTAGTTCGAAATTATAAGTATATCGAAACTCGAGTATCTTTCAGGGGCGTGGGGGTGGTGGCTTGACTGACCTAATTTTTTACTTGTTATTTGAACCTGTTGCTTAATATTCTTGCAAGTGACATCAATTATGTGAAGCGTGACTATACTTATTGAAGAAGTTTTTCATTTAAATTTAAATTATTTACTATCAAGATAAATTGAGAAAAAATAAAGAAAGAAAAAAATATTTGATTAAAAAAGTCTTATTTATGTCAAATATTTTATGAGTGACATATATGCTAAACAGAGAACACAAAACCGTCAAAAAACTTCAATGTCCTGGACTTTATTAACAACTGTTTTTGTACATTGTGAACATTATTGTTCTATTCTAGTATTATAAACGTTTTTTTACAAAATTTAAATTGTTATGGTTATATTTGAGGTTTCTTATGCTGTCAGGGGCTAAAACCCGGGTAAATCGTAGTTCAAAAAATACTTTACCACTAGTTCAAAAAGTGGGGTTTGACCGGGTTTCTTGGGGCTCAGGCAGTCGCAGGCAACCCTTCAACCTTAATAAAGGCGTAACCACCCTAGTTTTTGTAACTGACGTCTAGATGGTGCTAAACAAAATATTATGAAATCTTCAACTGGTTTGCTTATAAATTGTAGGATTGAGTACATTTTAATATTTTTATGTTGTTCACTTTTTTTCTTTCGATGGTGAAATGCTTTATGCACACCAGACCCCACGTGGCTGGTGGGGTGGGAGTCTCTAGTTGCCTGGCATATCCACTAAATCCGCCGGTTTTCTCTGCGGTTCAATTAATATGATTAATTTCAAATTTAAAAGATTTGGGCTCCAATTGTACCTGACACACATTGCAATAAAAAAATATACAATAATATATGTTTTTTTTCCTGCAATTCGCTTAAATAAAAACCTTGTATAAAACGACGGATTCGTCAAATTATTCTTGCTTTGGTGGCCTTCGATAATGTCGGGACACATGTCGTGGGTCCTGCAACATTTGTCCGTGTCCCTTTCCGGTCCCAGGTCGTCGTTGTTGGCTGCGACGTTGCCAGCTCCACACCATTTAGTGCCTGACAAATAAAATCAGGGACATAAATAAACAGGCCTTGAGCAGAAACTTGTGACGTCACTTAACCCCACAGTCGTGACTATAAGAAACTATTCACAGGCCAACAAAATAAAAAAAATTTTTTGGTGCCCGAGATCTAAGAACTGATTTTAGATGTACTTAATGTGCTGATTCTAAAACTGGCAGCAGATTTTTTTCTATCAGCTCTAGTTTTTGAGATAGAGACTAATTGAATTTAGTTCTAATAAAAGGCAAAAATAAATAAATCAACGTCTCTTTAAAATTCTAAATAGAAATTTGGTATTGAAAACTAGGATCTCGTAAACCAATATTCCTATACCTGGTTAACCCGCATTACTTAATCCTATTAATTTTATTAGCTATTTTATATTTGGAATTCCCTATGATCCGATCTTCCCATACCTGCTCAACCCCGACTAATTGGTTTTGTCCACCTTTATCCTTCTCGACTTAGTATATTGTGTAGTTTTTGCAAATAAAGTTGTGTCATAATTTTTTGTACATTTTCGTCGTTTTATATGTTAAAACTAAAACAATGGCATCCACAAGTAGGCGTAGCTGTGTAAGCCATCCAGATGTTTTTTGTTATGTATGTGGCGAATACACTTTGAAAGAAAGTAGAAAAACTATCTCTGAATTTGTGAAAAGGTCTTATCTTGCCTATTTTGGCGTTCATTTGGGAGATCACGATAAATCTTGGGCTCATATGCGACAGTGGACAATTGGAAATAGAAAGTGCCTGAAATTTGGTGTACCAATGGTTTGGAGGGAACCACGTAACCATTATAAATATGAACAATCGACATAAATGGACATATGTGATCTAGATTCTGTAAGAAGACCTCTACCGCACTCTAAGAAAGAAAGAAAACAACAGTGAATTTGAAGCAAATTTAACAACTCCTCAGTGTTTTAATCAACAAGAATTGAACGATCTCGTGATAGACCTATACCTCTCAAAGGAGTGTGCTGAATTACTTGCATCTAGATTAAAAGAAAAGAACCTTCTTTATCCAGGTACTAATGTTACATTTTATCGTAAGAGAGAAAAGGATATGCTGCCTTTTTTCACTCAGAAAAATAAGCTGGTATTCTGTAACAATATAAAAGGACTCTTCAGACGATTGGCGCCTTTTCATTGACAGTTCAAAACTTAGTTTAAAATGTGTCCTTTTACATAACGGTAACAAATATGCCTCAATTCCTATTGGACACTCTACTACCATGAGGAATATAAAACAATAGCACAAGTTTTCAAATAAATTAAATACGAAGAACATCAGTGGGCAATTTGTCTTGATTTGAAAATGGTGAACTTTTTCCTTGGACAGCAAACTGGAAATAAACAATACCCCTGTTTTTTATGTCCTTGGGACAGCAGAGCTAAACTGGGTTAAGAGAAATTGGCCTTTAAGAGATACTCTGGTTCAAGGAAAACAAAACGTAGTGAATGAACCTTTGGTTACGAGAAAAAAAATCTTACTACCACCCTTGCATATCAAGTTGGGACTTATGAAGCAGTTTGTGAAAGCGTTAGATCGAGATGGAAATTGTTTTGGGTACTTGTCACGTAAGTTTCCTGGGATTAGCACGGAAAAACTAAAAGCTGGTATATTTGATGGTCCTCAAATAAGGCAACTTATTAAAGATCCACAGTTCACCACATCAATGAATGAGACTGAATCTAACGCTTGGGGTTCATTTGTTCAAGTAGTTAAAAATTTTCTTGGAAATCACAAAGCAGACAATTACATAGAATTAGTGGAGACTGCTTTCAAATTTTCATATTCTCGGTTGTAACATGAGTATAAAAGTTCACTGCCTCCACAGCCACCTAGATCGCTTCCCAGAAAATTTAGGTGACTGTAGTGAAGATCAGGGAGAAAGATTCCATTAGGATATTAAAACTATGAAAGATCGATATCAAGGACGATGGGATAGCCACATGATGGCCGACTACTGTTGAAGACTTCAGCGAGACTACACCAGTAAACTCCATGCTAGAAAGTCGTATAAAAGAAAATTTGTAGGTGATAGTCACTAATATAAGTAGGAATGTATGTTAAGCTACTTTGTATATAATAATTATTTAATTATATGTGTTTTTTTTGTTACTGACAATAGTCATAGTTATAACGTAGAATATATATAGAGGTTAACAAAAGTAAATAATTCCTATTTTAAAAACTAGATCTGATAGACAAAATCTGATGGCTATTTCGGATTCTCCACCCAAAAATTACCCACGAACAGTTAAAAAAATCGCCGGCACCAAAATGTGTGTTGGCCTGTGAATGGTCCAAGGATTGTAAAATGTGTAACAATAATAACTTTGAAAAAAAAGAAAATAACTAAAAAATCAGGGTTGACCCGGGGCAAATGAAAGAGCAGGGGCGTTATAGTATCTCCATATAACGGCAGGGTTGCCACAATCCTTGAAAACCGGTAAGTCCGGGAAAAAGGCGGGAATTCGGTGGGGTCGGAAAGTATTCGGGAAAAACTCGGGAAATTTGCTAAGAATCCTTGAATTTTTCAGATATTTTTGACCTGGTTGAGATTCCCTTGTACAGGGTGTCCCAAATTGGGAACTTTTGGGAGGTTTAAGGTACTTCCAGGCGAGATAGAAAAAATCTGAGCCCCACTTGCGAGGCTCGATTTTCAAGAGAAGTTCGAAGGTAAAAACCGCATCTTGATATGTCAAGCCGTTTACAAGCTTCGGGGTGGGGGGAGGGGGGGGGGGTTTGAAAACTTGGCATTTTAGAAGAGGGTACGTTATTACTGAAAATTTAGTTTTGATGTAAAGAGCTTTTTTATAGACTTTTTGACAAAGAATTTAACTATCTTTCAATATTTTTTCCACCGTCTGTAGTTTCCAAGATATAAGTCAAAGTTAGTATTTTTCTTATGGAACACCCCACATTTTATTAAAATTTTGAATTTGTGATGAAATTTCCTTTTAATTAATATAGCATATGTGATAGTTTGGTAGGGCCGTTTTTGAGGTATTTAATATTTTGCATTTCTGTCTAGTATGCCATGGCATAGGTCAAACCATTCTGACAATGACTTATTGCATTGCTGCCATGGCCTACTCTAATAATTAATTAGTATGTTCTCGTATCGTACTCAATACGTATCGAAAATCAAGCATCATATTCTTTCATAAATCAGGCTCTTTGGCAGAACAGAGAATTTACTAACTAACAAAAATGGTTCAATGATTTGTTTCTTATAAAGGTGATAAACTATATAACTACGCTTGCTATAGTTATTACCTATAACTTGAAACGTGCTTCTATAATAATAACGTTACATTCAAATGAAAGCTTTGTAGTTTTAAAAAGCATGCCATGACAGGAAGCAATTTTGACAGAAATTTGATGACATAAATGACTAACACACTGTGAAGCTATCAAAATAAAGTAGACTGAAATGGAAAATATTAAATATCTCAAAAACGGTCCAACCAAACAAAACTTTTATTTTATCACAAATTCAAAAATTAAATAAAATATGGGGTGTTCTATAAGAAAAATACTAACTTTGGCTTATATCTTGGAAACTAAAGACGGTGGAAAAAATTTGAAAAGAGTTAAATTATTTGTCAAAAAGTCTATAAAAAAGCTCTGCAGCGCTACCTTTCGATTTATAAATAATAGAAAATATATTTTTATAAAACATTTAAAATATTACGGTTTTTTTAATCTTAAATATACAATTTTCCATACTAATTTTTGTAAATCTTACACACTGCGGTATTTGTTTCGAACACAATATCAGATAATTTTTTTCAGTGGGCAAGCGCCCCTCCCCCCTTTGCAGCTCACCAAACCCAAAAGTTTCAACAAAATTTGCTTTTGGCGCTCGCTATAATGTCATTAATTGTTACAATTTTAGTTAACAGTTTTTATCAACACATTCAAAACGTGTAAAAAAATAGTATTTTTTTTATACCTTCATCAAAACATGATTGTAGTTACTGTCTGTAGATAACTTTTTTGCTTACCGATTTAAAAAACTTTCTTCTTTGATCACGGGCGCAAAAAAAGATTTCTGTCCGTTTTTACCCAAAATTAAAGAGAAATATCGGAAACTAGTAATATTGAAAAAATCTAATTATTCTTGCTTAAAAATTAAGTCATTTCCGGTTTTCACCAAGTATTTACGAAAAAAATCATTTAAAAACATTTTTTTTTAATACCTTTATCAAAAAATCCAAGAAAAACAGGAAAATACATTTAAAAATCTCGAACGAAGAGCACCTCTCGCAACATACCATCTTAACACTATAAATCAAGGCGGCTGGTAAATGAAATAACACTGGTTTCCATAGCGATGTGCCTTTTTACTCGGTGACGTTCATTGTTGCGACATTTTAATCTTTGACAGTGTGATATTTTGAGGATTTTTTTAGATGATTTTGATACTTTTTTTTTCTCCGCTATTTTTTTTTTTATTTTGGCTAAAAAACAGACAGAAATCTTTTTTTGGCACCCGTGATAAAAAAAAGTTTTTTTGCATCGGTAACCAAAAAAGTCATGCTTTAGTTATCTACAGACAGTTACTGAAATCATGTTTTTGATGAAGGTATAAATCAAAAGTTTTATAAAATTTTTGTATCAATAGTATCAGCACTGCCAGACCAACTGTGACCAACTTGTTAGCGAGAAACAAAATTACGAATCGTCAATTGATTCTGTGTAAATTTCGGTTGGAAAAACTGTAGGACTGGTTAGATTTAGTAAATTTGAAAATTGCTTGGCCGCCATGTCACCATAAATAATTTTTAATATATTTATTTATTAATTTACTTTAATCAGAAATGTGAATTGTAGGTAAAGTTTTCGATGTATTTTATACTAATTGCCACAAAAATTGCGTTTTTTTATCGCCTTTGAAATAACACCGAACTAATATTTTTAAACAATATTTGACCAAAAATCATTTGCCTCGAGTCACCATGACCAGTTGTCTGTTCGAAAACTGACTCTTGTGTTCCGAATTTACTCTATTTGATTAACTATTTTTAAGTGCTCAAAAAATTGATGAGTTAAAAGGATTTGAAAGTAAGAGTTTAATTTTTACCGGGATAAATAAGGAAATAGTTCGGGATGCGCTGTTCCCCTGATTTTCCTAAGCCGTCTTCAATTTCGTTTAAATCCACAACTACATCATTGTCCCAAATTATTTTATAACCAAAGACACTGTTTAAAACAAAAAGAGTTATTAAGCTTGACCAAAAATACATTATTTAAAAGAACAATGTAAAACACTATCCTAAAATTGCGTTATTTATTGACTGTTACCTAAAATGCAATTTGGATATTTATTTAAAGCGATATCTAAATTTTCGTACCAAATTCAAATATCTGGAAAATTATCTTTGGTATCCCGCTGTTTACGTTATCGAATACGTATGTATCAGCTGTTGTTGACTTTTTATTTTAGAATTAAATTTGTGATTTATGTAATTTAATGTAATCTGTATTGATTATTATAATTAAAAAGGTTTAAATAAAAAATGTACTACTATTTTTTAGTGTATTTTTAATTTGAACACATTTTTTCCAGAAAACTCTTGTCGATTTTCTCAACACAAGTCCACAAGACCAAACGGGACTTGACGTTTTACGTCCCTCCAGATTTCATTGACGTTTACACTGACAATTTGGTTAAGAAACTTGAGAAGCTGGAAAAAAAGCTGTGAGCGGATTAAGTAGTAATGAGTCTGGATACTCGTTTGACAGGTATGTGGGAGAGTTAGTACTGATTGTTCAAAACTCTGCGCTTCCATAGAAGATATTCGTATTCTTTGACAAATCTGCTACGGCTTTTTCGTGAGTGCCCACTCACGCGTCACATGATGTCAATATGAAATGTTATGACAGTCATGTGACGCGTGCGAGGGCACGCACGAAAAAGTGGTACGTGGGAACCGGATTTTACTGATAGTTCAGAGGATAAGGGTAACCGTATATACTTTTTAACTTAATATACACGTCCTGGAAATGGCAATTTTGTTAGAAACATATCATGATCAAGTAGGCCATGAAAATAAGCATTTTACACCGTTTTGCGCAAGTGCGTTGGATTGATGTTATTCCTGACGCCATTTTTGTTTGTTTTGATTTTTGATTCCGAAAGTGGTTTTTCTTCGGTTTTTAGTTTTAGCCACAGTACACACAGTTAAGTTTGTAATGGTTTGCACCGTATACTTATAAATTTACACTTTGAAAAATACTTTCACATCGTATTAATTTTTCGATCATTAAAATGTCGATAATTTCTATCCCGTGGGATTTTTTATGAAGGAATTTTGTGACTATGTGGGATTGATAGCTCTTTAGTCACATAATCAAGTGTTACCGGGTGTTTTGTTCGCATCCGTGTAGAAGGGGTTGACATGACGACATCTTTCAAGATGGCGGCCAAAAATTATAAAAACTACAACTTTCGCAAACGGGAAATGATTATACTCGATTCCATATAATTCGACGACGAGGATTCCAAAAAATTTGCTTTTAAGGTCATCCGACCTTAAATGACCATGAAAATCGCAAAAAACAAGATTTCTGACATTTTCTCTTCAAAAAATCTTGATAATTCGACGTTTTGTCATACCATTATATTATATGTACCTCAAACTATTACGCATGTATGCCAAATTGGGTCCTTGGAGTTTAAAGCTTCATGACCTTGAAAAATACCCCAGCAAAATTAACAAATTGCAAAAATAACATACTAAAGGGCGCTATTCATCAATTATTAAAGCCAAGAAAACCAAATTGGGTAACAAAGATAAGAAGGTCAAGTCCAACAATTTTGTTTAAAAAAATTTTGTTCGGCTTTGACACGCTTCAATATGGCGGCAGATATCTCAAAATAGAGCCCTATAACCACATCAATTCTCGTCGACTTATCTCTGTTTAATATGAAAAAAAAAATTAGTTGATGCATGTCCTTGAAAATACCATGTAAAATTGAAAAACCAGCTTTGTGTTTTTTTTACAATTTACAACTACGCAAAACCTTTAAGTGCCGAAGATGAAATTAACATCTTAGCCATAAATAAACACTTAATTTTAAGCCTCTCTACCATTTTTTTTTAATATGCCGTCCCAGATGTTTATGCTATATCCCGATAAAAATGACCTATATGTCTGTTGTTTTTAGTTTCGGAACTGTGGATTTTATGCTATACTCACTTGTCTAGCCAACAAAGTTATTTAAATTACCTATAAAAGAGTTAGCAGAAGTTAGATATACATTACCATATTCTGGCCCAGGCGTTTTAGATGCCATTTTCCAAAATAGCGGTCGAAAAATCATAAAAAATACAATTTTTGCAACCGGTGCGTGATTATACTCGATTTCATATAAATCGAGGACGATAATTCCAAAAAAATCACTTTCGAGGTTATCCCACCTCAAATGACCTAGAAAATCGCAAAAAACACGATTTTTGCCATTTTCTCTTTAAAAAATCTCCATAATTTAACATTTTGTTACACCAACATCTGGAACGCCAGATCAAAAAAAAATGGTAGGGAGGTTTAAAATGAAGTGTTTTTTTATGGCTAAGATGTTAATTTCATCTCCGGCACTTAAAGTTTTTGCGTAGTGGTAAATTGGAAAAAACACTACAAAAAGCGGGTTTTACAATTTTACATCGTATTTTCAAGGTCAATCGGGGTTATGCATCAACTAAACTTTTTTTTTCATAGTAAGCGGAGATAAGTCAACAAGAATTGATGACCACCTTGTGGTTATAGGTCGCCATTTTGATATATCAGCCGCCTTATTGAAACACGTCATAGGTGAACAAATTTTTTTTTAACAAAATTGTTGAACTTTACCTTCTTATCTTTGTTGTCAAACTTGGTTCTCTTCGCTTGAATAGTTGATGAATAGCGCCCTTTAGTATGTTATTTTTGCAACTTGTTAACTTTACTGGGAAATTTTTAAGGTCATGAAGCTTCAAACTGCATCAAACTCTAAAGATCGAATTTGGCATACCTACATGCCTAATAGTTTAAGGTACTTTTGAAGTTGGTCTGACAAAACGTCGAATTATTAAGATTTTTTGAAGAGAAAATGGCAAAATTCTTGTCTTTTGCGATTTTCAAGGTCATTTAATGTCGGATGACCTTAAAATTTTTTGGAATCCTCGTCCTCGAATTATATGAAATCGAGTATAATCATGGCCAGGTTGCGAAAGTTGTATTTTTTATGATTTTTGGCCGCCATCTTGAAAGATGACGTCATATCAACCCCTTCTACACGGATGCGAACAAAACACCCGGTAACACTTGATTGTGTGACTAAAGAGCTATCATTCCCACATAGTCACAAAACTCCTTCATTAAAAATTCCACGGACTTACACATGCCCCTTCATTAATAAAAGATTAAATTTTTATTTTGGGCGACACATATTTTTACGTACAAAAAAAAACGAAAACTGCTTAGTTTTTGAAAAGTAAACATTCTTCTGTGAACGTGAAACGTGACATCATCGGCCATCGCAGTAAAGAACATCGCGCATGCGTAAAACGGCTGAAATTCCAAAAATTTTCATAGCCTCCTGGATTTAGATGATATATCTTGCTAACAAAAATTTGCACGGGAATGCATTGCAATGCCGTGTATATAAGTATATGAGTCTAACCTTGCAAAAAATGATTAAGCAATGAAACTTGGCACGCATACTTAGTGGACCTTTAGGTAATTTTTGAGATATGTAGGCACCAGAAAGTTTCCTACTGAGGACCCCTATTCCCGAAAGTCGGACACAAAACTCGTACAATTTTAAGAAATTATGGTGTAAAATCTTACTAGGACTTAAATTTTATCTTTCTGCTTTTATGGTGCCTAAATATCTTAAAAATTACTTAAGGCCCCATTAAGTACGCCTAAGAAGTTTTATAGCTTAATCATTTTTTGTAGTGTTGGTCGGCCTTTATCCTATGTACTATAAGGGCAAAAGAGACATAAATAAGCCACATGATTGAACACAACGTCAAGTTTATAAATGGGGTGTAATAGTCTCAAAAGACATGTAAGAGTACGCCTAAACTAGATGTCAAGGATGTCAACCAATTTCAAGAGTTCATCCTAACAAGTGCGGAAAGTTAATCTTTCCCGTACGACAATGCGGTTGATTCGAACGACGCGGATCGGGCAAGCAGGCAAGGGCGGGAAAGATACTTTACGCATGAGTTAGGATCAATACTTTTTCTACGACCAATCAAAAAAGAAAAAAAAGCCAATAATAAAAAATCCTAGTGCGGGTAAAACACTTTCCCGCACTAATGTGTCAATTTCTCGAACTCAGTGCGGGAAAGTCTCGGGGTAAATTCATTCCCGCACTACTATGCGTGCGGAATCGTGGTGTTTTAGGTCGTAGAAAAATACTTTTTTCGTGACATTGCCATTTTGTTAAACTGGCTAAATCAGAACTATAGGTTTCGACACTTTGACATAACTCGTAAAAATTAGTTTGTCAGATAGCGAAAATACTTAAATTATCTCAACTCTGTACAAAGTGATCGAAAAATGGTAAAACTTGGTTCATTAAAAATGTGACCATGGCGTACAAAACATAATGTAACATTTTTTGCACTTTATGTTGATATTATTTAAATATTTTTGGCGGTAAACAAGAATTTTGCATTCCCGCGCTTAATTACGTACTTTTTTCTGTAAAAAAAGAACCATAGAGTTGATATAAAAATCTGATAATGCTAGTTAGTAGAATAAGGTAAAATTTTGATTTACAGAGATACTTATTTTTGTTTTTGGCTAGTGATCATTAAATACAAGACTGTTTTAGCACAAAGAACATTATTTTTCTTTGTGGTTTTAGTGATTAAGTATTTGAGATAATTTCTTTCTTAAAAAAATAAACTCATTTTGTCTTTCTTCTTTATAGTTGGCACACCTAAAATGTATCGCTTTATTTGTTTACAAGTAGCTAATAAATATGAAGTAGATTTGGAGTTTTTGGCTTATGGCGTATTTGGTTCAGCATTTATTATAAACTCTGAATTGTATTTGAAACAATCATACGAACGATCTATGTGCCAAAAATCAATATAATCTCAAATTTTGTTCTTCTAAGATTTTCCTTGCTAAAAGGGCGTTTTTTTGCCACGTATCAGTATTATAAATTACTTAAACTTTTCGATATTTCATATTTGATTAATTCTACCATTAATACTCTTTATTGCGGTTTAGTTAAAGGGAATCTTCATCTAAAATAACTGGTGTTTATTTAGCAGCAGAAATGATCCCAAGACAAGCGGTGTAACTGATTTTTTGATATCACTTTGCTTATTCTTTTTGGATCTATCATACATCTGACCTTTGAAGGTTTAATAAATGTGATGTGATATAAAAAAAAACAATAAAACCGCTAGATTTAGGATTATTTCTGGTGCAAAATAAACGCAACTTGAATTTTTGCTGGATACTCCCTTTAAGGGCATGTAAACATATTAAATACTGAGTATACCGGGTGGGCCATAAGAAATGGCACAAAATGTTTTTCTGTCTGCCATTTTGAATTCCAAGATGGCGGACTCTATCAAAGGAAGCCTTCCAATGACGCTCGTTATTTCTGGTCATTTTCTTTTTAAACAAAATATTAATTTTCAAAAAGCCTTTACTTTGCTGCTTTTAACAAGCCATCAACTTCTAAAATCGGTTGAGGAAATTTTGAGTTATGCTCTTTTTTCCAAAGGAGCATTAAACAACAAGTCCTGACGATTCGTCCAAGCTCAGCAAAAGTCTTTTTGCTCTTATTTCTTTAATTTTTACCTGATTTTGATAAAACAAACACGGTTATGTTTAAAATAAAGTACATTTTGATACAAGATGGCGGACTTGGTGATACGCAAAATTTTTTTAAACAAAACTTAGTTGCCAAAAAGTGTTCTCTGTGTTCCTTTTAAGAAGCCATCAACCAAGTTTTTTTACTCTAGTTTCTTTAGTTTTTATCCAATTTTGATAAAACAACCAGCATTCCGCCATTCTAGAATCCAAGATGGCGGACTTGGTGATACGCGAAATTAAAAAAAAAACTTAGTTGCCAAAAAGCGTTTTCTTTGTTCCTTTTAAGAAGCCATCAACCATTATTATCGGTTCAGGGAATTTAGAGTAATGCTTTTTTTTTCCAAATGAGCCTTAAACACCAAGTTTTAACAAATCGTCCAAACCAGTCAAAGTTTTTTTACTGTAGTTTCTTTAGTTTTTATCCAATTTTGATAAAACAGCCAGTATTGTATTTTAAATACAGTACATTCATATAAAAGTACATATGTTTTCCGCCATTTTGGAATCCAAGATGGCGGATGATCCGCAAATTTAAAAAAAAAAACTTATTTGCGAAAAAGCGTTTTCTTTGTTCCTTTTAAGAAGCCATCAACCATTATTATCGGTTCAGGGAATTTTGAGTAATGCTTTTTTTTTTCCAAATGAGCTTTAAACACCAAGTTTTAACAAATCGTCCAAACCAGTCAAAGTTTTTTTACTCTAGTTTCTTTAGTTTTTATCCAATTTTAATAAAACAACCAGCATTGTATTTTAAATACAGTACATTCATATCAAAGTACATATGTTTTCCGCCATTTTAGAATCCAAGATGGCGGACTTGGTGATACGCAAAATTTTTTTAAACATAAACTTAGTTGCCAAAAAGCGTTCTCTTTGTTCCTTTTAAGAAGCTATCAACCATTATTATCGGTTCAGGGAATTTTGAGTAATGCCTTTTTTTTACAAATGAGCTTTAAACACCAAGTTTTAACAAATCGTCCAAACTTAGTCAAAGTTTTTTTACTCTAATTTTTTTAGTTTTTATCCAATTTTGATAAAACAACCAGCATTGTATTTTAAATACAGTATATTCATATAAAAGTACATATGTTTTCCGCCATTTTAGAATCCAAGATGGCGGACTTGGTGATCCGCAATTTTTTTTTTAAAAAAAAACTTATTTGCGAAAAAGCGTTGTTCCTTTTAAGAAGCCATCAACCATTATTATCGGTTCAGGGAATTTTGAGTAATGCTTTTTTTTTCCAAATGAGCTTTAAACACCAAGTTTTAACAAATCGTCCAAACCAGTCAAAGTTTTTTTACTGTAGTTTCTTTAGTTTTTATCCAATTTTGATAAAACAACCAGTATTGTATTTTAAATACAGTACATTCATATAAAAGTATATATGTTTTCCTCCATTTTAGAATCCAAGATGGCAGTTTCACATTTCCATTAATTTAATATTTCCAAGAATCAAACTAAATGTCCAGTGATTTAATTTTCTTACAGCAACAGTAAACCGATTTTAGCAAACCGTGGCGTGTTTTACATTTTATAATACAGTCAGAAATTCATCTTGCATGTATCTTTTTTTTCAAGGTACCTAATTTCAGTCTGGACGACAAATTGATAAGAAAACACCGTGTTAAGAGTAAAATATGTACTTTTATAAGAATGTGTATTTCAAACACGACGGTGGTTGTTTTATTAAAATTGATAAAAACTAAAGAAACTAGAGCAAAAAAACTTTGGCTGAGTTTGGACGATTTGTTAAGATTTGGTTTTTAAAGCTTTCGGCAAAAAAAAGCATTGCTTAAAATTCCCTTTACCGATAAGAATGGTTGATGGCTCGTTAAGAGGAGCAAAGAAAAGGCTTTTTGGCAATAAAGTTTTTGTTTAAAATGGTGGACAAAAGTATTTGCTTGTATCACAATGTACTTTATTCACATTCACACATAAAATCGGGTAAAAATTAAAGAAATAAGAGCAAAAAGACTGTTGCTGAGTTTGGACGAGTCGTCAGGACTGTTTTTTAATTGATGGCTTGTTAATTGATGCAGCAAAGTAAAGGGTTTTTGAAAATTAAGATTTTATTAAAAAAAAAATGGTAGACATAAATTTTCACTTATTGTAAAGCTACATCTATTACCTAACAAATGAGGGATATTTTGTTTAAATCGGTTAAGTACTGTAGAAGTAATAGGGAAAAACATTTTGTGCCATTTTTGTGGCCTACCCGGTAGATGATATAAAAGTCACGTTTTGGTGATCGTTGATCCTAAAGAACTGCATTTCCGTGAACATACCATTTTCTCCAGGCATTCCGGCAAAGAATCTGCATTAAAGGCCCTTTACTTTTTTGACAAGTTTTTATTTAACTATGCCCTTAGCTTTAGCTTTATTTTTATTATAAGTGTTAATGTAAGTAGCAAAATCAAAATCCCTCCGAAATTCTCTTTAGAACTGGTCTAGGGTTCCTTGATTATAAATAATAAAATTGTAAGAAGCATAATATCACAAAGTAAGTTCCGTAGGTATCTGTTTTAAAACTTTCGTTACATTCGTTATAAAAAATCATTTATAGTGTATTCCATTGAGACAATCCGTGCGCCACACAGAGGACGAAATGACGAAACTGGGAGGACAAAAACCCTGAAATGAAACTTTAAATAAGTATTTTTTTTTTAAATACATATCTCCCTGTTGTTCAACCATTATACTATTATTCTCATAATAGGTTAGGGCGAGATGAAAAAAAAGCGCAAACTTGCAAGTCAACTTAAATAAGTCTTTTTTTTTCTGTAAAATTCTATAAAGTTTGAGATTTCTGATGGATTTCCAGTACAAAAATTAAATGTAATGTTATGGTCGGGAGATATAGGTGTGTGCTGGTTAATTTAACATAATCCTAACATATCAATTTATTTTAATTAACTCATTTTTGGAAGGCATTTAAAAAAAAGTTAAAAAAAGGTATTCTTCATTTTTTGTAAAATCAAAGCCGACATTCTCTTCTTTAATGCAGCAAAACTGCGACTTTCGAAGTTATATAAGTATTTTTCGCACCATGTTACATGATCATATATTGGAGTAGAAAATTTAAGAATTAAAAAAAATCGTTTTTTCAGTTAAATTTTGCTAACTCATTTTTAAAAGATTTGTTCATAATTTCATAACAAATTGGAGGCTACAAAAGTTTATACAAAGTGTCTAAAGCTTGATCAAAAAACTAAAAACAAAGTTCGTAGGCGAATAATTATATAATTTTATGTCCAGGGTGACTTTTTACAAACCTTCCCCGTGGCAAACTTTTTATTATTGGTTCTAGAAAGCTGAGATAAAAATAATGTAATATAAGAGTACTTTGTTCATGGCAAATGATATTGTTAAAAACATATTTTTTTAGCTATGTTGGGAATTTGGAACCTTTGGTTGCACTAAAACAAAATTATGATTGTTTTCCACAAACCAAAACTACACTTTTTTGCACTCGACTCGCGTTTCTCTAACAACGTTAGCATCATCAGGAGACGATAAACAATGAACTAAATTAATCTACGCTCTATCTTATATACAATCCTTTGGTGGGCGGAGATAAGACTAATAATTTGTGATTGATCACGATTTTTAATCCTATCTCCCCTCAACCAAAGAATAAAGTGTACTAAACGGGATGGGTCCTCTATCTTTATTTAAACTATTTCTGGATTTAATGATTTCCATACTTTCATATGCATTCAAAAGTCTTTTGTTTGGTACACTTTTTAGAAGTTTTAGGTTATCTAATGTGAATCTATGATTGTTTTCAAAAGCATGCTCGGCCACACTTGACTTTTCTGTTCTTCCGTATTTTAAGTGTGCTAAATGTTCTTTAAAACGTGTTTGAATAGAGCGTCTCGTTTGGCCAACATATTTTTTGTCACAATCCATGCAACTAATTTCGTAAATTCCACTTTTTTCTAGAACTGTAGTTTTTTCCTTGGGATTTCCTAGTAAGCTTCTTATTGTGTTACCGGATTGGTATACTAATTTAAGACCGGTGTTATTAAATACTTTGTGTAATCCTTTCGTATAATTAGGATTATAAGGAATTGATACAAACTTTGAGTCGCAGGTATCATTTTGTCTGAAAAAGGTAGAATTCCGAAAGGTCTTTTGAAAAGAATGTCTATTTATCAGCTTATTTATTAAGCATTCGTCGTAACCGTTTTCGCCAGCTATATTCCTAATCCTATTCTTTTCTGCTTCAAATCTTTCTTTGTTATGTTTAACATATAGATTAGTAAATTTCCCCTTAAGCAAAGAAAGATTTGAAGCAGAAAAGAATAGGATTAGGAATATAGCTGGCGAAAACGGTTACGACGAAGGCTTAATAAATAAGCTGATAAATAGACATTCTTTTCAAAAGACCTTTCGGAATTCTACCTTTTTCAGACAAAAAGATACCTGCGACTCAAAATTTGCATCAATTCCTTATAATCCTAATTATACGAAAGGATTACACTTAGTATTTAATGACACCGGTCTTAAATTAGTATATCAATCCGGTAACACAATAAGAAGCTTACTAGGAAATCCCAAGGATAAAACTACAGTTCTAGAAAAAAGTGGAATTTACGAAATTAGTTGCATGGATTGTGACAAAAAATATGTTGGCCAAACGAGACGCTCTATTCAAACACGTTTTAAAGAACATTTAGCACACTTAAAATACGGAAGAACAGAAATGTCAAGTGTGGCCGAGCATGATTTTGAAAACAATCATAGATTCACATTAGATAACCTAAAACTTCTAAAAAGTGTACCAAACAAAAGACTTTTGAATGCATATGAAAGTATGGAAATCAATAAATCCAGAAATAGTTTAAATAAAGATAGAGGACCCATCCCGTTTAGTACACTTTATTCTTTGGTTGAGGGGAGATAGGATTAAAAATCGTGATCAATCACAAATTATTAGTCTTATCTCCGCCCACCAAAGGATTGTATATAAGATAGAGCGTAGATTAATTTAGTTCATTGTTTATCGTCTCCTGATGATGCTAACGTTGTTAGCGAAACGCGCATCGAGTGCAAAAAAGTGTAGTTTTGGTTTGTGGAAAACAATCATAATTTTGTTTTTTTATATTTTTTTAGAATATGAAAAATTTGGAAATATATAGGGTGTTCAATTTAAAAAAATCATGTAAATTGGCTTTCCTTATAAACTAATCACGTCATTTTTGTCGGACGTTAAGGGACATGGAAAAAATAGGTACTCTTATATGGAATGCTTTTTATTTCAACTTCCTAAACCCAAAAAAAAAATTTTGCCACAAGCAAGATTTATAAAATTATTATTAAATATCACTATAAAAATAAGATTATTTGCAAAAATATTTTTGAGCTGTACTTAATTGATGGGTATTATACCATTACTAGAAACAGTGCACAACCATTCAACTAATTCTGTTTAATTTATGGTCTAACTAGCTAAATACCCGCTTTTTTTACTCCTACCAAGTTAATCCAACCCCTACCACCCGCCCCTCTCCCACTCTCGTTCTTTACCTTTCGACCCACCCCCTTCCTTCCCTTACCTTCCACTTAGTTAAAATATCTTCATAATATACAGATGTTTCATTTAAATATCCAAAAACAATTTCACTTCACAGCTGTCAGTAAGCGAAATGTCAAATAAAAAGTCACCTATAAGTCAATCCATCAGGTCACACCCTATCTTCTTATTGAATTTTATCCAAATCGATTTAACCATTTTTGCTGATTAAGGAACAACCAGAAACACATATCAACACACAACGTTCGCATTTATAACATAAGTAGGATAGTAGGATTGATTTTTTCTTTAACTTATATTAAAACTTGTTTGATTGAAAATAACTTAATTACACAATAAAATCTGAACATAAACTTCAGAATATTTTTGTCCTCTCAAAAATTAAATTTCGCCCACTGTGCGCCACTGGTGCGCAACTGGTTCGTTTTTGTGTTCCATTGACAGGCACTTTTTCAGTTTTCCTGTTCCATTGGGGAACTGATACCTTCAGTGTGACACCGAGTGCCGCTTTTTCGGCACCGGCTCTGTGCAGCGAAAATGGTAAGTGTGAGAGATTTTTGTACATTTTCTTCGCTGCTTACTAGTATCATCTTACAGAAACCCCAAAAATAAAAACATCGAAATATGGTTTATAGGTACTCTTGCTTTCAAAAAAACCGCATAAATGCATTTTTTTCTGTGTCTCAAACTTTCACTTTTTATTAGTGTATACTCAAACAAACCACCAGCTTGTAATGTCTGCCAGAATTAAATTCGGTAGTACGATGACGTTATGTCATATTGACAAAATCAAAAAATGCCTTAATTTAAAGCAAATACCCTTATTACCCGACTACGCAACTATAAGGAGAGCGACCACTTGATATGATGATAATAAAATGAAAAAACCGATGGACTCAACATAACACAACGGAATGGAAACAACCAAATATTAGATATTACTTAAAACAACAACAAAAATTAGTATTTAGAGGGCGGACCATTCTTTTCAAAAACACTCTGCAAACGCCTGGGCGTTGAAAAAATTAAATTTTTGCATCGCTTAACTCTTCAGCATTTTGGGTTCTCCAGTTTCTTTGATAAACAATTTTGACAAGTCGGCCCCATACGTTTTCTATTGGGTTGAGATCAGGGCTGTTGGTGGCCAAAGAAGAGTTTCAATGTTATTGTTTTCAAACCACTGGCGAACAATTTTAGTCGTGAGCACGGGACAGTTGTCCTGCTGGTAAACGAAGTCGTTGTTTTCGTAAAACATCTGCACAGATGGCAACATAACATCCTCAAGAATCTCAACATATCTTTGACTCTTGAATCTTCCTTCGATTAGCCAAAACATACCCAAAACGCTAGCGCTAAACCAGCCCCACATATTCAATGAAAAATGTTCAACTTTCTTAATATGGTTGGTGTATTTTGGATCAACCCTAGAATTTGGTGGACTGAAATATCTTTTCATCTGTAAAGACCATCCTCTCCTAGAAGTAATCATCATAAAAAAACATTATTAAATGCAAAATTAACCCTGGCCTGTTTTCGTTCTTCCGAAAGGTTTTTTTGCAGCAACTCGAGAGGAAATTTCAGATTTTTTAATCCTTCTGTTATTATTTGATAAGGAACCTGGGAACATCGTTACATTAGATGCTTCAACGGACGTGGCAAAAGGATTTTATCTGAGGTGGTCGATGAGCCTTTCATCATCTCAGGACTTACAGGCTTTCGTCCTGATCCATGTTTTCTATTCATCGAATTATTCTGTATCCAGCGCTTTTTCCATCGTACTATCGCCATTTTATCAACCCCAAAATGAGTGTCCGCTCTCCTTACAGACTAGCCGTCTTCTACAACTCGAGTGATAATTTATAATTTGTGCTTTCGTAAATTTTGTAATTACATACCGTTTATTTTAAACTGGTGAATGGAATACATACAGTATTAGAAAAGTAAATTTTGCGAGATAGGAAAAATGCATGTATGCGTTTTTCTTGAAAACAAGAGTACTTCAATGGTTATGAAGTTGAAAGTACCCCGTTTGACCAACACCGTTCTCAACTAAAAAGCCTGTTAACTTCTACCGTCTCAGTGCCCTTTAGCCTACTGTGGCTGCCATTTTTATAACCAAATTGACAAGTAAAACATGGATTTTCTGTCAGTTTGGTGTCAATATGGCACCGATCATAGGCCAAAGGACACTAAAACGAAAATGAGTTAACTGGCTTTTTAGTTGAGAACGGTGTTGGTTTGACAAACGGACGTGTAAATATAGCAACGCGATTTTGTAAATGATTGCACCAAAAAACAAAACCAAAATTTCAATCCGAAATTATGAGGTTAACGTTTTTCCAGTTCCGCTGATGCAGTCGTGTTCCATTAAAACGGCACCAGTGCCAGTCGTGTTCCAATTGGAACAGCACCAGTGTCATTTTTTACACCACCCGGTCAATGTCAGTGCGAAACTGTAAACTGACAAGTGCGGAACTGGATTTTACAATGGAATACGCTATTAGACTAAATAATAAACTGAACCTAGATAAAATTATTTGATGTTTTAGCATTATGTGTATATATTTGTGTACTTGTGGATTTTAAAAAGGAGACTCATGTTTTTTTTGGCGCAACACTGAGGGGTCCTCCACAAATTATAAAACACCATTACTATGGGTCATTTTGGCCCCCCCCTCCTCCTCCTTTTTCTCATATTTGTGACGACTCTTTACCCCCTAAAGTTACATCACAAAATAGAAAAACACCCCCACAAACGAACAAAATGAGCGGAAAAAACTGTATCAGAATAATAGTACATTATAAACCCAGGGACTAAAGTGCTACTTTTAATCCCGCGGCGAAAGGGTTGTGCTACAATTCGCTAAGGGATTAAAAGACGCTCTAGTCCCGAGGTTTATACACCATTTTGTGCACTTTAGGAAAAGATTATTGTTAAAATCACATTATTTCTACGCCAAATGGTTCGTCGACTACAAGAAAGGGTGCTAAGAATGAAATCTTGACCAAGAGCAAGTGCTGTTTGGCTTGACTTGCGATAAATTTACTTTTAATCCCTCAGGGTTTAAATTTTTTTTAATCCCTTAGAGATTAAGAGTGCCAGTTTAGTCCCTAAAAAGAGGGATTTTAAACGTAAAGTGCATAAAAATCTTTATTTTTGCCGTAAGAAAATGATCATATTTTGTGACGTACACGACCAACGACCCTCTCGCTCTCTCCTTTGTTATATTTGGTCACGGATCTGCATGTCTCCTCCCCTCCCCCCTCCCTCTAAGTATGACATAAAATTATAGATGATTTTTTTAGCATATCACATGTAAAAAGTTGGCCATGTTTTAATTTTTAAACGTAATTTGATGAGTGTCAGTTTTAAAATCCGCAACTTTGTCAGTTTCATGTTAAATGTTGTTGTTTCTCAAGACGGTTCAACTGCCACTGGTGGTCTCGTCCCGCTCGTGACATCACGGAGGTGTCAATATTTGTGTTAAGAACACCCATCCATTATCAAAAAAGATAAATTTTAAATAGTCAGATTTCTATGTACTCAATGATTGTAGTCAGCTGTTCTGTCAGTGAGTACACCATAAAAGCGGTCCTCATTCAAAACATGGTGTAGACATGTTAAATATGTACAGGGTGATCCTTTATATTTTGACCATGTTTGGACGCCAATATCTCGATAACTAGATGGGATAGAATTATGACTCAGGTGTCAAAAAAAGGGGTTCGATTCTTCACGAAATGTCACGCCATGTCTCACCTTTTTTTCTTAAATGGACCCATATGGTTCGTTTAACCGTTTGCGGGATATCCGCACATAAAGTGAAATGATATATTTTTTTAATAAATAAATGCGCAGATATTAACGGATGTCATATATTAAAATGAATCATCGTAATTCTATTCCAACTAGTTATCGAGATATAGGCTTCCAAACATTTTTAAAATATAAAATGGATCACCCTCTACCTACTCAGCTTAAAGTCTAATGATTGGCAGAAAATGCCGTTTGTCAAAGGGTGTTTAGTTTTTAAAAGCCGTTCATGACAGTAGCTAACTGTAAAAATAGTTCACTTCTGTGGTTGGACTGTCTTGCTTCTTTGTATTTCTAAATAGTTGGCTAGATTTAATTTTTACTTTTTAAGAAATTGCCAAAGATCTGAACAAACCGTTTTTAATCTGAGTTGGAATCAAATTAAAACGTTCAAAAACTAAGTAGTAGTCGAAGAGCAATTTTTTATGAACTTTTGTAAATAAATACGTTGTTTAATGTTTGACAATTAACCAAGATAATTTTCATTTTAAAATATTAATGTCCGTATCCACCAACGCAGAGAGCATATAAATCCAAATAAAGAGGACACCTAAAGGTAAATTTGCAACCCCGCTCAACTGATTTGAAAACCAAGTGGCGCAGCTATCGTTTTTTTTAGTTCCGCGTTGGGAACTATCCATAATATCGATCGCACACGTTGCGCTGCAGACAACAGACCCGTGCCGGTACAGTCACAGGTGGCGAATACAGAGGGAGGCGATCGACCCCCTCTCCGACGAAATTGCGTACCAACTTCCCCAAAAATGTTACCCAGCGGCGCCAGTTTTTTTTATTTATTTTAAATTAAACATTACTCTCTTGCAAGGTTTCGTCTTCGGCGGTCAAATTTTTAAAAAAATCAATCAGGTGTTAAGTTTCTGAAAAAAATGTCTTTGTCTCTCCCTTTTGGAGAAGACTTTCCATGATGAGAATTGACATGGTTACATCACAACCGCCTCTTTTGGATTAAGAGAACAGAACCATTGAAGGAATATCCAAGGAAATTTTTCATATGATACCATTACTTTTTACATACCTTCTCACCCATTCTAATCTCCTAATCATGTATTTTTATTAAAATTTCGTACAGAAGCATAGTTTAGGTGGTTTGCTGCATATGTTTATTTTTTATAGCAAAATTGAAATAACCTTAGATAGGAAAATATTTAAAAAAAAATAAATAAAACACACTGACAGTGGGATTTAGGTCTAATATTTACACCTGTGGGGGTACTAAATTTTAAAACCCATTTTCAAAAAAAAATTACCCATAGAGAAAAGATACAAAGTTATTGATTATTTTGAATTGTTATTGCATTGTTATTTTTTTTGATAGGTGAATACGCCAAAAATTTGGCACATATTAGCTTCATCATCTGTGTTTGAGGTTATTATAAAGTTGATGATTTTTTAGACCACCTCTGGGGGGTGGTTTAAATTTATAGCCCCCAGAAACGATTGTTTTGTGGCAATTGGTAATAAGTTCCTTTATAATTTCCCTAAGCAACCGTTTTTACAAGAATTATTTTGTCCAGAAAAACGCCATATTTTGAACCCGTTTTCACCACAAATAATATATTTATGAGGGCACTACGAGGCAAAACAAACATAAACGAAGGTCACTGATTATGTACGAAAACTGTCTCCATATTCATTTATTTACAAACAGAACTGACATTAAAACATCGAGTTTATCTAAAAGCTTAATCATCAAACAAAGCTTTCCACTGAAAAATCGCACTCAAAGGTCTTAACTCTGCAGCACCGAACAGTTTGTTGAGCCGACATGACTCCTTTGTGAACGCATCAGTTGGATTCAGGTCTGTTTTTAGCCGCATTTTTTTTCATTACCTACTTTGATGAAATATTTTTATTTGTAGTTTGCGATTGCGATGGGTTTGTGTTTGTAAAGTTTTTTCATACTTTTGATAGATAAAAACCCCTTTTAAATAAATGCAAAGTTAATCTAATTCTTAATGTCGAAACTACTTTTTTTGGGTTTTTCGCCACTAAGTTAAGGAAATTTTTTCAAAAATATGTTAAAACCCACTGCGTAAATTCCTAAAAAAATTTGTTCGTTTGTCAGTGGTTTTTAAATAAGATAAAAAATTTTTGCCTACACACACGCAAATCCTAACTAGAATCTAAGTACTTAGTACTAAGTACTTATATTATTTAAAAACCACTGACAAACGAACAAATTTTTTTAGGAATTTACGCAGTGGGTTTTAACATATTTTTGAAAAAATTTCCTTAACTTAGTGGCGAAAAACCCAAAAAAAGTAGTTTCGACATTATGAATCCGCCACAAACATATAGATTTTATTAATCTAATTCTTATTTTATGATTATACAGGGTTCCTAAGCAAATCCTTAGGGTGCCAAGTAGCCGTGTATAAGACGCAGACAAACGGAAAAGCACATTAGGCAGAAAAGGATGGGCATGGGGCGATGTTGTCACTACACCTTACACGTAGTAAATCCATTCCAGATTGTTGTTTTCTAATTTTTTTCCATTTTCATACCTTTAGGACTGGAATAAAAATTGTTTTTGCTCGACTTTAATACCAAACTGATGAAAGATATCGTAAAAAAAATATTTTTCTGCTTTTCATTTTGTAACCATTGTCCTTACGCACTGTTTACAGGCTGGGGACTGAGATACATGCAAATGCCTAACCTAAAGCGTTCATACACGGCCGGAAAAATCGACTGAGATATTTCCGTAGAAACTTTATCAAGTAAATAGGACGGGTTGACGCCTTTGAACGTCCAACCCGGGTTTTGCACTTTGATTCGAAATCAAAAAAGAGGAACAGTCAGATGTGGGCCCGTGCACAAATTACGTAACGGTGATTTTACAAATTTTTGACCCCCTTTCTATGTAATGTTTTGTAACGGTTTGGTACGCGACTCCCCTAATATTACGTAACGATTTCAAGACCACTACCCCCCCCCCAAAAAAAAACTTCACTTATTTTCATTCCAAATTTTCTTAGTTTCACACAAATGCAAACGCTGTCGAAAACCCCCCTCCCCCCTGCGTAACGTTTTGTAACCCCCCTCCTCCTATGACCATTACGTAATTTGTGCACGGCCCCTGTAGTCCCAGTGGAGGAAGGCGAGAAAATTGATATTTTTTTCTTAAAAATTATACTCTTTAGACCTATTTCTTTGCGTTCCCAAAATTACGTAATTTTTGAAAAAAAATTGTAAGCGGCGCCATTTTTATTTCGTGCTTTGTTTTTCTAACATTTTTGCGTTCGGCTAATTTAATTGAAAAATTTTTGCCTGCGGCGCTCTTTATCTTCTCACTCGAAACCAAGATCCCCCGTTTTAGGAAAACTGATCCCGTCTCTGTTTCTAAATTTTTTCGAATAAAAGTAGAGTATGACCATGGGGGAAATAATTTTTTCCTACGGTATGACGAAAATTTCTAGAAAGTTGAAGAAAAAAATAAAAAAGTGGCAGAGCTCAAGTTTTTCGTAAAAAAAACGTTTTTTGTAAAGAAACAGAACAAAATTTAGGGCCAGCTTTATTTGAAATCAATAATATCGCAAGCAAAAAGCTCTGCAGGAAAAACAGCGTCGTTTATTGATTTCTTTGGCTGCTAGTGCTAGCTGCATGGTTTGGCCGTTTCCGGATAGATGTCACTAGTAGAACAGAATGGAAAGAAATTTAATTAAAAGCGAAGATATTTCTTTCTAATGTTAACAACCTCACGAGTTTATCGCTCAGTATCGTAAATAATGGACCCTGCCGCGACCTTTAAGCAAGAAAAAGCTGTGGTTTTGACCTGAAAACATCTAATTTTTAATTAGATTAGATGTTTAAATCTGTCGCCTTCTTGAACCTCACAATATCTCAATCTATTGTAAAACTCTTGGCGCGTAGCAGCCAACATTTCAGGGGTGATAGAGTTGCCCGCCTTCAAAATTTTCGCCCTCAACTCCTGTATAGTCGTAGGCCGTAAGTGAGGGTGTTGGAAAATTTTGTCGTGTCAACAACCCCATAGGAAGAAGTCATTTGGTGCAAGATCTGGTGATCGAGGAGGCCATCGGATATTTCCATACGTGGAAATAATTCTATTACCAAATACCTGACGAAGGTAATTTGTATCCTGGCGTGAATTGTGGGATGAACAGCCATCTTGCTGAAACCACAATTCGTCCAAATTTATATTGAGTTCCCTCAACCAACATATTTTTGGCTATTCAAATTCCCTTCAATGAAAAAGGGTCCAATAATGTGATCCCCGACAATACCGCTCCAAACATTTAATTTTTGAGGATGTTGCGTTCTAACACTTGCGTGCAGATGTTTATTTTCGCGGGACCAATAGCGGCTATTTTGTGGATTGTGAGAGCTATGAAGTTCAAATGTCTTCTCGTCACTAAACAAATCTTTTGATAGGAAATTTTCGTTCCTGTTACATTTATCCCTCATAACCTCACAATATTCTAGCCGGCAAAAATAATCACCTGGTTGCAATTTCTGCGACTTCCCAATCTTAAACGACTTGTAGCTGTATTTTTTTAGGATCCATTGGCAAGTACTGTTGGGAATATCCAGTGCCTCCGCAATCGGTTTCGTCGAACATGGTTCATGTGCCTCAACGTAAGCGCATACCATTTCGTCTCGTTCCACCCTGTGTGGAAGAACGGAATGCTCTGGTATTTCGCCGTCGTGGTAACACTTTCTACAACCATTTATGCACCGGTACCTTTCAAAACGATGATAAATGTTGTAGACAGTTTGAGCCACAGGAACCGGTCGATCTGGAAACGCAAAAACAAAAAGCCCAATGACCTCGTCCGCACTGTCACTTTTTATGTAGTTTTTAATAATAAAAATCTTTTCTTCTCGAGTATACGGCATTTTAGGAACACCAAATTTACGAAACTGAAGCGACTCCAAAGGAAATAAAAATGCAATACCTGTGAATTCCAGTTTTTCCTCGATCATCTCATGGTGTGGCCGCCATCTAGCGGAATTTGCAGACATCTTCTGAACGGTTATTATTTCAACTATGATTTATGCTCACAATGAAAGAGTGGCGACAATTTTTTCTCATGAAAGCAGTCCGTGTCACCATTGCTCAATATACCTGTTTCTTTTGTGCGCGCAGAACTTTCTATGCCATTTCTGTTTGATTTATTGAAATCCTATCCCTAAGGAAAATCTTAGGAACCCTGTATATCGAAATGGTTTTGTGATAGTGAGTATTAATCGCGAAAATCAATAAACAAGGGTAAGTTTTGATAAGAGTAACATATAACGTCAATTTTAGTTTGCTCAACAGAGTGTTTACCATTTAGATCCCCTCTTAGGGTTAAAAAAACTTCTTTTAAATAGAAATTTTCTTCTTAAATCCAAAAAAAGATTGTGTTAAGATGATTATTCACTAAAAAAAAACAATTAAAATTATTCTTATAAATCAAACTATGTCGAAAACTCAAGGAAGTTGGTATAAAATGCTTAAAACCAACAACTTCACTTAAACTTAGGACCTGTCTAAAATAGGCTAAACCCTTTTAGTAAATCCCACTATTATTTTTTAGCGGATAAAACCTAAATTATATGCTATCTGCTTTTTTCTAAATTGTTACAATTAATAAAGGCTTGAAAAATATATACAATAAAAACTTTCTACCAGCTCCCTTAGCAACAAGTTCATTTAAAATTGTATTAAATATAAGTATGTACGCCAGTGATAAATCGATATTAATTCAACGCGCGGGATTATTGCCGTTTTAATTTTAAATAAATATTACCCCGGTTCATCCCAGTCTGGCGCATTCAGCTAATAAACAAAAACCCGCTGTGAATCGCATTGGCTTGCTGGTCGGATATTACCATTACGTGTCCTCTCTATTTAGATTTATATGCTCTCTGACCAACGTGAAAATTATCCTATTGAGCTCTAATCATGATTAATACTGATCGAAGTTTGGAATGAGTATTGGAAAACAAAGTTTCAATGTAAAACACCGCATTCTAAACGCCGATTAGTAACTAATCACGATTAAAGCCTAATACGATCATGCCAAGGAACAATTTGCCGACGTTCTAATGTTGCCAAAGGAGGCTTAACGTTGCGTGAAAACGCAACTCGCTTTTGCACCAATTTGTCAGAGATTTTTTGCGTTGTGTTGAAGTTGTCTGCGACTAGAGTCGCGTGGTGCAACGTTTCCACACCGTCGCCGAAGCGACTTCCACGTCTGCAACCACAAATGGATTAATTTCCCAACACCATTTATTAATAATTTAGTGGCTTTTTAAAGTTTAGTTTTCCGCCAAAAATGGACATTTTCGCTTTAAAAAATAAGCGGCCTTCAATGCTTCTTATTTTTGTGATAATTTTTTTAAATAGTAAAATTTTTAAAAATGCTTTGAACTTATTTTAAACTGTGTCCAAGGTCAAAAAGTTACTAAAAAATCATTAAAATCCACTACCACACACTAGATTTTTTTAACGATTTACACAAATGGCGTAGCGGCGCAAATTATGAGAAGAAAATAGTATTGGCGGCAATAATCATTTCTTGGTTTACTGAAAACCCAGCCTTTGAACTTTGAAACTACGAAGAAACTCTAGTTAATTATCAACGTTTTGGCGTCGTTGATCCGTCGTTCGTTGCGTTGGTTGAAAACCCCACAATATTTCAGTGAAAATAAACATTATTAGAGGGTTGCCCAATGAGCATTTTTGTCTATATAAAAGTTACAGCAAATAATATAAAACCTTCATAAAATAACCAAAAGTTATATTATTTAGTGTTGGTGATAATTTTATAACTCTAATATATCTCTTAAATGAGTAAAAAAGACTTGAAATACAACTGTTCAACACCAGCTTATAAAAATTTATGGTACATAGTAATGGATAGAAAAACAACATATAGATTTTATAAAACTTCCTTATGAGCCTTCAAGTATAGAGATTATTATAAAAAGGTTTTACAACTGTTCTAACAACACTACATAACAAATTAAAGGTTTTTATGGATTTTGAAATATAGATTTTCCATCTTTCTTCCCTTTGCTTGTTATGTATTATTCTTTTTCTTTTTACAATAAAAAAATTTATAAAATGGTGTTTAGCAATCTTCTAAAATAAATAAAAATGAAAGGGAGATAAGCTGAAGCAGGAATATGAATATTTATATACTATAGTCAAATAAAAGCTGTTTTTCAAGTCATCCTACTCTGAAAATCAGCTGCGGTCCCGTGTGTATAGTTTTCGAATACACTCACGTAAATTTCATGGGCTCCAAAAATACTTGAGAAAACGAAAAAAAAAATATTAATTTAAATATCGGTTTTTTTTTTCATACGCGTTTTTTTTTCTGGGGCAAATATTGAATTTTGTATGTTGTTCTTAACCCTAACAAGCAATATTTCGATTGAAACACATGTTGAAACCCCATAAATAACGTTTTTATTTAGGCCAAAAACCTATTTTTGTAATCCAAAATGGCGAAAATTTCCGACAATTCTATAAAAAAAAACTATACAACTATACCACTGTTTACCTCGTCAACACTATTTTATAACCCTTTTAAAAAATGATGCTACTTGGAACAAAGCGCTACAGATGGCGCAGTGTTGAACACTGATGGTCCGTTTCTGCGAGCTTAACATAGTTACCATTGTTCTCTTTTCGTAAATGCATTCCTCGAGAGATCCAGCATACTACACATACTAGGAAAAATACCCGCCTCCACACACTTCAAGCCCGCATAACTATCAGAGGTAACTATCTCAAGAATATAGTTAGATTGCAGGGTCGAAGGGTGTACAGGCGAGTATTTTCCGGGGTGTTCACATTTGCCGCCGACCAGCAGTATCAGCGTATGCGCTCGACGTTTCACGGTGCGTTTTTACGACCTTAACACGGTTACTATATTGTTCTCTTTTTCTAAAACACGGTTCCCATCTATGCGTTTCTCATTCGTGGGTCCCCCGAATCAAAACACGTATCACGTGGTCTAAGCGAGATTTGCCTATACAAGTTCATGTCGGACCACGTGATGAGTTTTTTGATTCAGGGTGACTGCGCATGGGAAACGCTGGTGGGAATCGGGTGTATGCATTCGATCCCGATATCTGTCATCGGCAACTATCTCAAAAAGATTTGGATCTCTTATCTCTCTCAGATTGATGTAATTAAAACAAGATAATAATGGTATGTTATCTCGCAAAAACGCGCCTTTTGATTGATTAACCTTAAAAAATCTTGTTTGTTTTGTTTTTATAATTGCCAAAATAAATTAAAATTGTTTTTTTTTGTTCTAAAAACGGTTATATTATAATCACTATATAAAGAAATTAATAACAAAATTATAGAAAAAACCTTATGGGCAAAAAAGGTTTATGAAATAAGAATATTACAGACACCAATTTATATAACTATTGTGTGTGAGTTCCCAAGTTTTTATAAGTGTCTCTCGAAATATTTTCAATCTTATCTTATATAAATTTGTTGTTGGTTAATTAAGTTTTATGAGTGGGTTAATAGCAACATTTTAAAAACCAATCTATTATATATCTTTAATTGATAGTTACTTACGGTTTTATAGGTGGGTTGACAGAAAGATTTCAAACACCAATTTATATAACTTTTGTCACTGATGACTTATATTTTTATAAATATGTTGGTGGAAACATTGTTAACACCAATTTATATAACATTTGAACCGATGACTTCAATTTTTATAAAGATGTCCGTGGAAATATTGTTAACGCCAGTTTTATGTTACTTTAGGGTACCATCAATTTAGAGCCTTTAATAAAACAAATATACAAACTCAATTCTTGTAGGAAACTTCTAAATACCCTAGGGTATCAATGGAACCCTCTTTATAGTAATTATATAAATATCTGTCACCAGAAGTTTCTGAAAATGCTCATTGGGTGCTAAAGAACCCCGCACACCCGTCCATGTAACCCAGACATCGGGCGATTTTGGATTTTTTTTTATATGTTGTAGGTCTGGACAAGGGCGACCTTGATAATTTGATAATTGAACTTATTAATTAAATCTATGTGCTTTAATAATAGGATCTTACTTATCTAATATTTTGCTTCAATATAAATATGCAAACCCAGTGGCGTAGGGTGACCCATAAATTAAGTTTTTTTTATGAAACTTAAGGCGGCTAAGTGTCACGAATTTCTAACAACTGCCGATGACAGTAAAGCCGCGGAGCGGAGTACGGGCAAGCAATCAAGGTCGGGAAAGATACTTTACGCGTGAAGATATGCGTGCTGTGGGTCAATTAATGGAGGGAAGTTGGTGGATGTATCCGTTCAGAAAAAAAGTAAGGCAAAAGGAAAAGTTTTCGTAATAGTCAACATCATTTTTTGGGTCAAATTCATTAAAAAAAAAACGTAACAAAATAAAAATGTCAATATATTTTACATCACGCCACTACGCCACAATTGACAACTATGACATGTAATAGCTATCAAATATCAAAATTATGAAACGATTTCCAATCAAATTGAAAATCTTTGTGGTAGTTTAAACTACTAAAAAATAATATTTGAATATTTGGATGTTACATCACTGATTTATCTTTTACATATACATACACACCTAATATCGTTAAATTGGCCCTTTTAATAAAAAAATAAACAGTATTTTAATAATTTTACTGTGCGCCAATGACCTAATCTCATCAGAAAAAGTGACGAAAAAATCTGCAAATGGACATTTACTCTATCCTTTAAAAAATAAATAAATACCTGTAGGTTTTCTGCGGAAATGAAATGTTATTTTATCCCACCTTTAATACGCCGCTGATTGATAGGCGCATTTTTTTAAAGCCCTTGTCCAGACCTACAACATATCAAAAAAATTCCAAAATCGCCCGATGTCTGGGTTACATGAGCCGGTCTGCGGGGTTCTTTCTTAAATGAAAGAGCCAAGATTCCCTGCACTGAGAAAACCATAGCCCAAAATATGGGTTAAATCAGTCCAGGGCCGCGGGTAAAATAGTGGACAGTCCACAGCTTGAATTACTCCAACTATTTTTTTTAAATTGTCGCAAGCCACAGTTTTTGATTTAAAGCAACCCACGTGTGGGGTAGCTTTTTAATCCAAATTAATGGGTTACAGCAACTCACTATGAGGGACTGTAAATATCAATAGCTATTATCTAGGGGTGGTGCCCCGTCAATTGGGTTGGTACAACCCAGTTGGGTGGGCTGGAATAGCACAATTTTGGGGCTGGAATAAGGAGTTTTTTTTTTTGGTACCCTGTCGATTATGTTGGTCGAGCCCAGTTAGGTGGGCTGCAACAGCACAAGTTTGGGGCTGGAATAAAGAGTTTATTTTTTTGGTACCCCGCCGATTGGGTTGATCCAGCCCAGTTAGGTGGGATAAAACAGCACAAGTTTGGGGCTGAAAAACATTTTTGGCGCCCCGTCGACTGGGTTGGTTAGCCCAGTTAGCTGGACTGGAGCAGCGCATATTTTAGGGATGCAATTAAAAGTTTATTATTTTAAACGTATACATATTAAAGAAACAAAAATACAAACAAAATTTAATAGAAAAATTAAAAGCTTTTTTGACCTAGGTTTTTTTTTCAACAATAATATCTCAAAAACTAGATAAGTAAAAAATTTGTAAAAAGTTTCGGTGAAAAACTTTGACACAAAGGCAATTTTCGCGATCTTACCGCCCGACGACGGCGTCAAACGAAGGTTTCGCGTCAAACGACCGAGTCCCGGAGGTAAAAACTGTTAGTTACAAACCAAACGTGAATTGTTTTAGCTACTTCGCGGGGCTTCTTAAATCTCTGTTAAGGATTGTTCCAGACCAACTATCGGTTTTATCAGATTTATTGCTTAAATTTGGCCGTGTTCAGTTCATTATCGTTTAAGCACCCGAAAGGTGCACATCTCTTTGCCCCGCACCGGGTTTGTTCTGTTCCGGGACCCGGTCATTTGACGCGAAACTTCTTATAAATTTCGATTTTATGGCACGTTATAACATTGTGGGGAAAGTCTATTTCTAATAATTTCTTTAACTTATCTAGTTTTTGAGATTTCAAATTTTAATTTTTGGAAGCGATTATATCACAAACTAAATAAGATACCCCAAGGAGAATTTAGAAATGGTTTGTCTTTTGGAGATTATACACATACGCATAATATGCTGTTTATCCATTTCTGGTAATTTTAAATCAATTTATTAAAAATTGTTGATACAAACACTTTATTTAAAAAATTTTGCTATTTGTAATTGCGTTTACAAATTGAAATTTTAAAACTAGATTTGCATAAAAGCAAACTTCATGAGACAAAAATTAGGTTTCTCTCAAAAATGCCCCTGCAAAAAAAAGCTACTTCAATAAAGCTTTTCATTTTTTCTATTAAATTTTGTTTGTGTTTTTATTTCTTCAATATGTATAAGTTTAGGCTAACTGTGTTCAAAATAATAAACTTTTAATTGCATCCCTAAAATATGTGCTGGTCCAGTCCAACTAACTGGGCTAGCCAACCCAGTCGACGGGGCGCAAAAAAAACTCTTTATTCCAGCCCCAAACTTGTGCTCTTCCAGCCCACCTAACTGGGCTGGATCAACCCAATCGGCGGGGTACCAAAAAAATACACTCTTTATTCCAGCCCCAAACTTGTGCTGTTGCAGTCCACCTAACTGGGCTGGACCACCATAATCGACAGGTTACCAAAAAAATAAACTCCTTATTCCAGCCCCAAACTTGTGCTGTTCCAGCCCACCCAACTGGGTTGTACCAACCCAATAGACGGGGCACCAAACATAAGGTCTTCAATCCAGCTCCAATTTCAAGCTGTTCCAGCCCAGCAGGTAGGGTTGTCCCAACTATAGTTATTGATATTCACAGTTCCTCATAGTCGGTTGCTGTAACCCATTAATTTGAATTAAAAAACTAACCCACGCATGTGGGTTGCGACAAAAAAAATAGTTGGAGTAATAGGTTCTACCAACCCAATTGACGGGGCACCAAACATAAGGTCTTCAATCCAGCTCCAATTTCAAGCTGTTCCGGCCCAGCAGGTAGGGTTGTCCCAACTATAGTTATTGATATTCACAGTCCCTCAGAGTGGGTTGCTGTAACCCATTAATTTGAATTAAAAAACTAACCCACGCATGTGGGTTGCGACAGTTAAAAAAAAATAGTTGGAGTAATTCAATTTTTTCTAGTATAAGATCCAGTGAAAAGCAAGGCTTTTTTTTGTATGTCAGTAACACTGGCGTGTGTGAGTTTTGGTACATTTTGAAATTTTCTAGTTAAGAAAATCGGACTACGCCACTGGAAAAATTTAATTTTCTGATATAATTTGGGCTATTGTTTTTAGATCAATCCTGCCCAGTTTGGTACTCGTAGGTTAAAAAATCTTGATGAAAATGCTAAAAAGGAATATGCAATAAATTGTTCAAATTAGCATAATTTTTGCTTGGGTTTTTTCAATTTCTCTGGTAGAAGGAGTGGTTTAAGCTACACTATAACTATTTAGTTATTGATAGAGAATTAAATTTCGAACATTTTTCTCATTTGTCACTTTTGACAGTCTGTCACCGTTTAGGAGTTATCTAAGAAAAACGCTTTTTTGGAGTTTATTGGAGGTTAAAATGACAGTTCCCGAGGGGGGTAGGAACGAGGACTTTTAGTGTGTTAAACGTTGGACCTTCCTAAGCGTGTTAATAATATAAAATTTTGGGTTCTAATTTTTTCCTCTATTTTTCCTATGTAGCTTCTTTGACTTGACATTTTAAGATTTTTTTTAAATTCCTTTTTACCCATTGAACGGTTCTCGGAGGGATCATTTACTCCGTTTTAAAATTTTCTACTAGCGCTTTTTTAATGAGGCCAAGTTTCTTTTTTTAAAATATTTTTTATTTTATTTTAAAATATTTCAATAAAATAATATTTTGCAACACTCCGGGGTGTAAAAAAACTCTTAAATGTATACTAATACTAGAACACCCCCGACAAGAAGTAGATACTTTTCGGTATTATTCTACTTCGATAATAAACGTTCTGATTTGCATCGGACGCAACGTCACCAGAAAATCTTTAAGTTTTTCGTCAATTTTGTTGCCCTTTTTGGTTGATTTTTGAGTAGATGATTGAAATTTCAATCTCTTGTTTTCTTCCAACCACTGATTGGCTCCCAGGGTGGTTTCTCTGATGGAGGTTACTTCAAATGTGGAAAACAAATTCTAAAAAATAAATAATGTTTTTGCACATTTCATAAAAAATCTGGAACGTGTTTTTTTGTTCTTTTTGCGTAAAACTTAATATAAGCAGAGAAAAATTCGTCTTTTAAAAAAGTTGAAAGTGCAACAATAATTATTTTTGACGTCTTGCGCCATTTTTTTGCCATCTTTAGTTGTGTTTTTCTCCACAACAATGGCGTTGGACCACGCGATTGTTCTTTTGTTTGGCGGAATTTAGATGACACCCGACTAAAAATCGTATTTTTAAACAGCTTTCAAGTTTATCCTCAAAATCATTTGTGAGACTAATAGAAGGATTACTTTTATTTATTTTAATCGTGTCCGTCTGTCAAATAGGGCAAATATTGTTAAATGTATCAGAATTGATTAAATTTGATGTAGATCAGCCTTTATTATGACTATTGGTAAAGGAAAGAAGCATTTCCCGACCAAAACTATAAACTTGCGTACATACTCCGTGTGGTAAAATTTTTAAGTTGCCAGAACACATTTTCGTGGGTTGTTCTCGGCCCTGAATTGTCACAACTTATTTGAATTACCTATAATAACCTTGAACTCCAATCAATCTTCTAAAATAATAACTTTGGGGTTCAGGGTTCGTTACAACTTAAATATGGGGTTAAAAATTTTACCCTTATTTGGATTTATTAAAACCCCTTTTTGGAGCTGTTTAGCTCGTTAAAATTTTTCGGTTTATAGCAACTTAGTCCTGAGTTACCACAACTTATTGGTAAGCTACGAAAACCATGTTTTTAACATACTGGGTAACCGATTGCTTGAGGAAACCGCCGAACGAAGGTTTTTTCATTGTGTGCGGGTCTCTGCTTGTATATTTTCATTTGTATTGTCAGCGCTGATGGATGTGACCATGTGGCTGATGGCTTATGGTTCGCGCGCAACCGACAGTCTCATTGTTGAAGCGATTTTGAAGAGTTCCAAATATTTGTTAGCCTGGGAGACCATGAGAAACGGTTCAAAGGTAAGTTAATTTTGCGTAATCGGGGCGGAAGTATAATTGACTTTTTTAATAAAGTCAACCATTTTAAGTCAATAGGGGCTTATCGGCACATAAAGTCGGCACTTGGCACTATTTCTGACAGTTCCGCGCGAAGGTTGAAAGGTTTCTGGGACTCCAAATCCGCCACCGCCGAATTTTTTTATTTTTTGAATTTTGTTTTTTTTTGTTTGTTTTTTTAACTAACCCAACCCAAAACAACCAAAAAACACATTCCAACCCCTTCCATCAATCTTTTTGCATTTAAAAAAAAATCGTCTGTTGCGGATTTGGGGTCCTAGGGATCCTAGTAGATGCATAAATAAATATGTTTTATATAAACTAGAAAATGGCAGAAAACCTCACTAAAATTTTTGACGTTATTAAATGTCCATTAGTTCAGCCTCGATTAATGTTGCTTTTTTTAAATTATATATTTTTCAAAATTGACTTACCTTCGAACCGTTTAACTTAGGTACCCAGCAAACACTGTTCCCTCGGGCCTTCGTCTGCCCGATGTCGATTGCCGAATTTGCCGCCATCGGCATGACGTTGATTTACGACAATGTATGTTTGCCGACGCAATGTTAAGACTGTAGCCCGCCGTCCCAACTAGCAATTTTTAGTTGTGCAAGTTGTAAAAATTAGAATTGCACTAATTTTAAACGTTGTTTTACAGATAAAGAATAGTTATCATGGCGACGGTCGACAACGTCGACTATTATACGACGCCTAAACGTTTATCACAACTTCAGTCGCCATCACAACTATTTATGACCGTCTATTGTACTAACAGTAATTCCTTAGTTGTGAAGGCGCCGACTACAAACCGGTGTGTGCTAAACCAAAAATTGATCAATTTACTCCACGTTTTCTGGCCGATTTGTTGGAGACGCGGGCGCGCCTGTTTTCGTCTAACCAATTTTTCTGTTATGTTTGCAACAAGCCAATTTTGGAGCACTGCTGTCTGTCATACAACCCAACTAGCAATTTTTAGTTGTGCAAGTTGTAAAAATTAGAATTGCACTAATTTTAAACGTTGTTTTACAGATAAAGAGTAGTTATTATGGCGACGGTCGACAAGGTCGACTATTATACGACGCCTAAACGTTTATCACAACTTCAGTCGCCATCACAACTATTTATGACCGTCTATTGTACTAACAGTAATTCCTTAGTTGTGAAGGCGCCGACTACAAACCGGTGTGTGCTAAACCAAAAATTGATCAATTTACTCCACGTTTTCTGGCCGGTTTGTTGGAGACGCGGGCGCGCCTGTTTTCATCTAACCAATTTTTCTGTTATGTTTGCAACAAGCCAATTTTGGAGCACTTCTGTCTGTCATACAAACGTCAATTAATTCAGTAAAAATAACTAAGAAGTGTTTTGTAAAGTTTCTATTAGTTTTGTTTGAACATTTTGCACTATGAAAAGGAACAAATGGTATAAATATTCTTCGATATTTTGACATGTGACAGCTGTCATTGAAGGCGATTCCCCAGTGTGTCGGAAAAAAAGAGGAAGGTCCTGTGTAAACAACAAGGACGGAAATTAAGTGAGCAGCAGAAAGCCAAACTGTGGAGCAATTTCGATTGGGTAAAAATTGAGGCATGTTCGCCTCTTTAAGTTAGGGGATCCGTTCAAAACACAGTTAAGTAGTTAAAGCAGTCGAGACACGGGACTCCTTTGGTTGTCATAGAAACTAATAAGTGCCGCCATGATTGATTGTTAAAACCATTGTATCCTAATTTGTAAGCAAACATTAAAAATTATCTTTTTGCTTTTTTCTACAATAAACTAAGATCTTTTTGCATATAAAAATCCGTATTTTGTTCTTAGGAATCCTAAGCAACATCTTTAGAGGATTTTCGAAGCGATTTTTCAATCATGATTTTTTTTTAATTTCATAAAATCATCTTAATCGAGGGCGCGCTTCTTTTTTAAAGCTACGAACTGTACATTTGACAGTAAACTACCGTCTGTTTATATATTTTGGCATTGGTTCGCATGTTATGATGATGCAGAACATGATATATGATGAATTTGTAGTCGAATAGTGTATTTATCATTTTACGTAATGAATAATATTTTGAACAAATAATTGTACTCCAAAACCCATTGAACTATTACTTCAACTGTAGTCGCGATCGCGACGTTGACTCAAACAAAAAATCATCCACCAAATTGGTGCAAAAGTGGGTGGTGTTTGAGTAAAAGTAAACGTTGCGACGCAACGTTGGCACGCGGTGCACAACGTTGAGACGTCGACAAATTGCTAGTTGGGGTCGGACCAATGGTAAATTTTACTTTTTGCTGACATCGGCATATCGTCGCCGTACGTTTAAGATCCGATATGGTTTAACCACATGGTACCGACCATCCGCCCATAACTGCTTAATTTGGTCGGTCTAACGTAGGCAAGCTGGTCTCAGCCCGACATTGGTTTCCTAAAGCGGTCCAACGTCGGCGATTGACGGAGGTCCGTCGGTGGTAGCTTAAAGCGGCCCGACAATAGGCCCCATCATTTCTTTTTGGTTGATGTAACTGTAAATATTAACACGCCAGGCGAAAAATCCTTTAATCATTTCTCTTTTCGTTTTCGTTCTTTGTGTGTTCCTTGTGGGATGCTCATCCAGGTCTGAATTTTCGTTATTTCCACCCAAGATCTTTTGATCTTTTGTTTTTAGATTCTTTTCGGTTGATGTAACTGATTTGGAGGTTTTTTAACTTCTTTTTTTGATCTCCTCTTTTTGTTTTGCTGACACTCTAGTATACTTTTAAACGTTTTCGTCAGATGACTTAAAATCGTTTCCTCTTTTTGGGAAAAGTTTGGTGAACGCTTTTCTAGCCATTTTTTTTTTGGATAAAAACGTCCAAACAACACGAAAAAACCACAACCACTCAAAATTTCGTAAAATTTTTGTCAAACGTCATATATCAGTGATATTTGACCAAAATGTTGTTCGAGTTTGCGCAATTATAAGAAAATAGTTATCAAGTTCAATACCTAGACGCTATATTGCAGAGTGATCTTATTCTGGTTTGAACCAAACTTGGTTTACATTTGAATTGAATAACCGCTCACTGAAAATTAACTTAGTTTAGAGAAACACTAAGTTTAAACCACTATTGAACAACCGGACCTATCTATGTTTTTTTTAGGGTACAATTGAACACAAAAAAAATTAGGTAGTGGCTACGAATCTGTCCGTCGAATATTTGAAATTTTAAAAAAAGATTATGTTTTTGCTGGGTTTATACAGCAAATAAAATAAGAAATCACTGGATAATCATACACTAATTTAGCAATTTGACAGCTTGACACAGGCTTCAACGGGGATATCGTAGCCTTCCGATTCGACGAAAAGGGAGCGATCTAGGAACACGATTCAGCTCAAAACTGATTTTAGGGTAATATTTGGACCCCAAAAAAAGAGATTTTTTTTGTACCATTGTATGTAAATAAGTACTTAATCCATACCTTAATATTAATTTTTTCCGGTATAGTCAGTTCAGGATCCACGCCACTAGGGATAATGTGATTTAATCTAAGCAAAATAGATTTATTTTTCCAGGGTTCCAAAGTCATTACTTTTACGTTTTCTGGAAGGGATTGAGTCATGCCGTGAAACTAAAAAGGAATCGAAAATAATAGAAATAATAAATTTTTCAGGTTTATAGAGAAACGTCACTGGTTATATTGGTTAATTAGTTAGATTCACATGAACGCAACTATACCAAAATTGGTTTTAAAAACTGCAAGATACCAACTAAGTCATTTTTATTTAAAATTGTTAAATATTCTCAATTTGCATATATGTTGGCTTTTAAATACTTACTGCCATATTATGTTGAGTTTTGTATTGCTGAAACGATAAGCCATTGGTTGAAGAAACAAAAAACCAAGTGTCAAATAGTTTCCAGTCGATCATCGTTCTGAGAAGGTCTTTTGAAGTTTTCTCTGCAAGAAAAAGTAAGGGCCTAAGATTTAGACAATAATAGGGACTTATCGGTACATATAGTCGGCATAGCCTGACTTTAATAAAGACGGCACTATTTTTGGCAATTCCGCACAAAGTTAAAAAGGATTCTGACATTGTTGTTGTCTAAATATGTAATCTTTTCTATCAAAATAATGTCGACTTTCATAATGTTTGTGCCTGCCTTTAATAAAGGACGGCATTACCTTTAATTTGTCAACTTTAAGAATGGCACAATCAGCGCCACCTAGAGGAGAAATTTTTTTCTCTTGTACTAACCTGAACTGTTTTCTTTTTGTAGCGGTTTCGGTTAACCTTGGTCCTAAAATTTCCCAGAAGTATAGGCAAAAGAAGGAGACCTCGAGAGTGTAATATCTTCGAATATTGTTTAGATTTACAGATAATTGTTTATGCTTATGTGTATATAATCAAAAGTTTTTAATTTTTATGAATTTCCGGATTATACTTAAATTTTCACATAAAAAAATTCTATAACGTCATCTACTAGCTGATATGAACAGAACAAATGAACGTAGATAGCACATCCTGTGAAGATCCATACTTTGAGAAACGCAACCATTCTGAACCGGCAAAATAGGCTGGTTCCGATTCTCAAGGCATCGAACATGATAGGATGCGCTGTCTTCATCGATTTTTTCTGTTCATGTCAGCTAATACATGACGTCATAGCATTTTGGATATGAAAATTTAAGTATATTCCGGAAATTCATAAAAATTAAAAACTTTTGATTATATACACATGTAAACATAAACAATTATCTGTAAATTTAAACAATATTCAAAGATATAAAATCGAGGTCTCCTTCGTTTGCTTATACTTCTAGAAAATTTTAGGATCAAGGTTAACCGTACCCGCGATAAAAAGAAAACGGCACTTGGCACTCCCGTTAGACAGTGAATCCACTCTTCACAGCTGATCGATGTCAAAATCGAAATCTACACAATGCCAGTGTCAGTTTAATGTTTTCCTTTGGATTTTTTATTTAAAATTTCATTTTTTCGGCAATGTTAAGAACTTTTTCGAGTTGATTTTTGCACCGTCCCTTTCTAAACATGTTTGTGCCCTATTTTATGTGCTTGTATCATCGCCGACGCTTCGGTGTTGAAAAACTGCTGTTGCATGTGGAAAACCATTTTAGTTTTGCGAATTATTGTTTATCACTTTACTTTAGGCTTGGTTCATGTCTTAAAAACCCATGCATACTGTGTGGCCAGTTTAAAAAAAAGGGCAAAAGAGACAACTAATCTCTATCTTTCTCCGTCTTTTTTCCTTACCGGGTGAACCTCACTTTTAGTCAATTTCTCGTCAATTTATCATTAGCAAAATTTTATATTTTAAAATTTAGCGGGGCTCATCCCTTAAATCGACCCCAGCCCGTTCAATAGGTACTCTTTCGCTCGAGTCTCTGTTGTTATTAAAGAACCCGGCCCGTTCACAATTCACACCTTCTATTGTGTTTTGGAGATCGGTACTTACTAAGTGCTGAATAAGATATGAACAGTAAGTATAGCTTATTTTAATTTTTTTATTGTATAATACTGCCGTCCAACGGAAAAACACTGTATGTTAGGATTTCCTAGTTTTTACACCCACGGCTTTTATGCTATGTAACGAAGATTTCTTCAATATGTTAAAACCATCTAGTTTTATTTATTTTTTGAAAAAAACTTTTTATTAAAAAAAATTGCAAAAATAGAATGGTTTTGCCCTAAAGAATTGAAAAAACACAAAATCTCATTTTTGAAAATAGTGAACATACAGTGTTTTTCTGTTGGACGGCAAAATATAGGTATGGCTTTTTTTTAAGTTAAGTATAATTAGGTATAAAATGTTATTAAAACATAATATCACACATGATCCTCGAGACAGAAAAGTAGAACTTTGGGACTTAGTTAGTCTCCACAAACCACCGCCCGATCAAAAAAATTATAAAATTGATAAATTGATTGAGTCGTATGGTCATTCTGTTTTAAGAACATCGCCTTGTATGTGTGAGTTAAATCCAATAGAATTGGCATGGGCATTCGTAAAGAATTATATAAGAAGCAGAAATACCACTGGAGAGTTTACGATAAAACGACTGAGAGCAGCGGATGCAGAACTTTGAAAGAAATTGGTTGACCATGTCATTAAAATAGAAAACAATTACTGGGAAACAGACCAACACATGGAGGAAATTACTGAAAAAATAATAATAAGACTTGGAGAGGATTCTGATTCTGAAGATTTGGATGATAGCGATTCAGAAGAAGACTTATAGAAATAGAATTATAAATAGTAATTTATGGTACTTGTGTGTTATATAATGAAAATATGTCACGTGAGAAAAATTTATACCACGAGTCTGCCAGAGTGCAGTAAGTGGTATAATTTCTCAAGTGAGTTATGACACGACACGCAAGTGGGATAAATTGTGTTAAAGCCATTTTTAGTTTTAAGGTGTCTTGACTGATTATAACTAATCTTAAAATACAAAGATAATTTGACAATCATTTAGTCCATAAATGTCCTTCAAGTTTATTTTAAAAAAGCATTATTTTTTCGCGGTATTTTTGACAACTTTTATTTAAGTATATGTTTTCGCTTTAAGTTTTATACATATTTTTTATAGCTTTTTAGTTTCTTAAAGGTACTACTGTTAACAACTATTATTTATTTTTTAAGTTTTGTAGACTTTTTTGCTTATTTTTATAATGTTTGTACTAGTTTTTAATATAATTTTTCTTGGTATTTATTATGCATATTATTATTATGCATGTATGTTTCTTTACAATAGGAAATTGAGAATAATTCCAGAAAACAATAAATATTTTAAAAGGTATTAAGTATCTTACCAAGTCATGGTGTAATTAGGACGGCAATTGACGATTTATTGCGTCATATTAAACGGGCTTTACACTTAAAATTAAATATATTTTCTTGGTAAGATATTAATCACCAATTTGAAATTGTCTAATATTTTACCGAGAAAAAATATGTAACTCTAAAGCTCATAATTTATTTTTACCTAAAACGTAGTACCTATGCAAATTCAGAAATTTATTTCTCTAAATAGAATCTATTTTAGTTTAAATCAATAGTACCTAGTGCAAATAAACTTAGGTAGGAAACCGGTATTTTTGAAACAAAAAAATTTACACGATATTACTTTTTTGGTTCCAGGTGGAAAAAAATTATTGGTTTTAAATTCTTTTTTTTTTAAATTATAGCAGTACGCCACTGATAAGAGAGAGATAAGTGCTAACTAAAGCTATCTCATTCCCCTTTTTTTTTTAAACTGGCCAGACAGTACACAGTGAAATGTGTTTGATTTTAACCATTTAAGCCGGATTCAGAGTTCCATAAGGTAAGCAGTATTATAATAATAATGTGGTTAATTTGGTAAATATATTTACGTGTAAATTCTTACTTTATCACTGCCGACCTCCCATTAGGCAAAATAAATATATTTTTTTTATTCCAGGGTTTCTTCTTTTTTTTAGGGCTTTAGACACTATAAACCATAAAATAAGGCACAAACATTAAAATTGCCGAAAAAACGAAATTTTAAATAAAAAATCCAAACGAAAACATTGAACTGACATTGTTTAGATTTCGATTTTGACATCGATCAGCTGTGAAGAGTGAATTCACTGTCAAACGAGAGTGCCCAGGCTAGTACAAGAGAAAAAAATTTCTCCTCTAGGTGGCGCTGGCACAATATGAGCATGTTTAGATGACATGTTTATATGACAAAAATGTCAGAAACCTGTCAACCTACGTGTGGAACTGCCGGAAATAGTGCCAAGTCAGGCTATGCCGACTTTATGTACCGATAGGTCCCTATCAACGTTACAGAAAATATTTTCTATCTTTGCATTAACTGTTAAAGATTGTTATTTTAATAGTTTTAGAATAGGAGTTAAATACGAATAAAATACCTTCTTTATATGTGGCTTTGGTATGACCCATAATAATAAATGTTAAACCCTCTACGAAATCTTCTCTTTTTGGTGGATTGTTGTTTGGTTGAAAAGCAAATCTCCTGTCCAGCTGAAATTACATAAAATATTAACAGCGAAAAAATATGGAAATGACTTAAAAAATTATTCACCATCAAAATCCTTAAACCTAAATATTTTAGTCATATTTTGAGAAATCCTGCATGCAAATAGAGGTCTGGGTAGTAGATAAATTTATCATGGCTTAAAAATCTTGATAAGGGTACGGTGTTAGTCCTACGACACTTTTCAGAAAGTCAGTAAGTAAGGTAGTACTAAAAGTTTGTTGGTGATTTTTGAAACAAATGCAAATGAATATTGTAACATTTGATCTGACAAATTGTTTTAAGTAACGAAATTACTTCATATTTATGAACTTGGTGATATTTAAAATATTATAAAATAATACAAATGTACATAATTTTTAGCAAAGTGATTCTACCTGGCGCCTAATTAGCCAAACAATCTCGTTAGAACAAAAAAGAAGCTCCAATACAAGAAGAATGTTTAGCAACACATGTATATACAAATGGCTGAAGTAGTTAAAGAATAATAATGAAATATTATTCAAATCAAATTTAAATTCTCTTTTAAAATTAAACAATTTTAATAAAATCCTACAAGCAATGAGAATGACGCCCCATTTGATAAAAATAAAGACGAAATTAAACCAGATTCTGGGATGAGTAGAACAGAACAAACAGAAACATTCAGAAAATTCTTGCATCTCTACGTAAAACGATGTGTGCATCTACCTATACCTGCATCTTTAAATACCGGCTCATACCAGAATACCTAACCCATCGTCACTTAAATGTGTTAATGACGAGTATAACATTAATAGTAGAGATACGCAGTTTTCCAAAATAATGATTTTTGAAAAGAAAAAGAGAGGTTGGGAATATCAATGTAAACCCTAGGCAACAGAAACTCTTGCAGGCAACAGAAACTCTTGCAGGCACCAGACTATTTAAGTCCTGAGAGCAGATCGATCATTGATGTTTAAGGTTATCCAAGTTGGTTGGTTAGATCTAAATCACCACTAATCTATCATATATGCATCGACGTGAAAAATATTGAAAATAAATTGAAATAAAAATGAGAATGGAGTAAAAAACAAAAAAAAATATTACCCAATCGACACAAATTGATAACCAAAAAGTAGGTAAGCTATAAATTATAATAAAATTGCATTGGGAATATATACAGGGTGGATTCTTTAAATGGAACGTTGCTTCTAGCGGCTTTAAGGAAGAGGTTCTAAAAAGAGGTAAAAGCGGATCTTTAATGATTTTTTACGGACTTTCCGCCCGTGATAAAAAACCCTCAACTGGAGGCCCAACCCAAGTAGCAATTTGACGTAATATGACGTTGTGCGTTGGTCCGCATTAATAATCGGACGTCGGTCCCCAACGTCCGTTTGACCTCGAACCGGCTCCTTTTTGCACCTATATGGCACATTCAAATGCGAGTCGTGTCGACGTCGAACGCTTTAATTATTAGGGTCTATCGATGTACTTAAACTGACCTGGCGGTAATAGGTACACGGGTCGATCGTACGACGTTGGACCGCCATCGGAATTACCTAGGTTTCTACAAAATGTCCAGGATGGAGTAGTCGCCAACGTAAAATATAGTTTCAGCCGAGGTGGAGTAGGTAGAGGTAATCTCATTATACCTATTTATATCTTATTAGTTCCATCGGGTAAACTTGTTTGTGAATACAAGCTACCTACAAACCGCTTCAAGCTACTACGAACATAGGGGGAATCAAGTCCAATTTACTCTCCGTGCCGTACGACCGAGGTGGATTCGAAGCACGCTGCAGTGTTATCTTTTGGAAATTCATTTTGTTTTTATTATTTTGTTTTATTTCTGCCTTGCTCGAGAAACAGATGGGTAAGTTCTTAATTGAAATAATACATTTTTAAACATGGTTTCAACAAGATTGTTGTTCCGCTCACAATGTTGGCCTTGTTAGGGAATATCTTGATAATGTATTTCTCTCGATCTTGCTCCTAATGACTTCTATCTGTTTTTGAAGAAGCTTTTCAAATTATCACCCCTAACATGCTTGGAAACGTTAGAAGGGGTTTTTATAGTAGGCTCGGATATTGTCTAGCCGAGGACTTTTCGAACATTTGCTTTAATTTTTTTTTGACTGGGAGAATCTTTTTGGTTTTTAGAATGTATTATTTTATTTTGAGAACTTGCTTTTATTTTGTTTCTCCTTATTATTTTCATTGTAACACGTCGTCACTGATAAATCTTAGCAGTTGACAATAAAACGCTCTTATTTATCAGTGACAAAAAATAAGAAAATTATGTTATAAAAATTTGCGTATTTATTGACCAAATTCCGGTTTCATTGACTACGCTCCACACAGCACCGTGGTTAGAGGCGTACTAAATACAAGGCGAAAGGCGGCGAACGGCAGCGAATGGCGATCGGAAGCCTGAGTGTTGGTTGCTTCACTGATAGGCGTGCGGTGTCTCTGCATGTACGTACACTGGCAAATTAGACTTCTTCCGCCCTATGTTCGCAGTAGCTTGAAGCGGTCTGTATATGGAGAACAAAGAATATTATTATTTAGAAGCAGTTTACAATAATCATAACAAGACAGGCCTTTAACCCACGATGGGGATGTAAAATTACTAACGAAGATTAGTTTACCGATAAAAAAAAACTAAAAACAAAAAATATACATATATATTTTTTTTAATTTGCAAACATATTTGAGATTTCTTAGTTTAAGCTATATTCTAAAGACATATAGGTTGCAATATTGGCCATTTTTGATTGTCAATATCAACGTAATTGGAAAATTTAACCTGCGTTTGTCTAATGGCGGAAGACAGCTAATTCCTAAGTATGACGGATTTCCGCCGAGGCCCAAAAAATAACCAATTCGGACCGGATCTCCAAGTTTAGTAGATGGTCTTTACTCGATCCGTGATAAACTGATTTATTCGAATGCATTTTGGACGTCGGGCCATGGTATAAACCTTATACGTAGGATTGACGATGGCTCAACGTCCCGCCGACAACTCTGGACCCGACGCCCAATTTTTTTCATTCGTAGGGTGCGGCTTTCACGTAGGTACGACGATGGTCCAATGGCCCGTCGACGACTCGGAATCCAGTAACTGTGCTTAAACGTCAAATGTCAACCATGTCGAAATAATCATAACCGTTTTTTCAAATATTTCTTGCAATACAAAAGCAGTGAACAGTGAACAAATTTCGGCAAAATGGCAAAAAACAATGAGTGAGTATGTCTGAATGAACTTTTCTTTGGCATCTTTAAAAGAACCCTTGCTTACTGTTTTGAACTATCCACTTGACGCTAGACGGTAGGCCAAATGTCGACGTAAATTGATGTGTATCCATCGTTAGGCACTTTTCCTTCGGCAACCAGAAGACACCAGTAGCAATCTAGTGGACGTTATTATACGTACGTTATAAATACAAAAAAATACGTCGTGCGGCATATATCGTCGGCGATATACCTAAGACTATTGGCAAATTCACCTAAAACTACGTCGTATCTGTTGACGATGGGACATCGTCTGTATCTTGCCCTAATTTTACTTTTATCTATTAGGGACTCTACCGGACGTTATTTGTAGTTGGCGGAAATTCTTAAAACTATGTTAGACATAAGGACGTCCGTCCAACGACTAAGCGTGCACTAATATTTGAACTGGACTAAGGTGGGCTATTGACCGACGTCAATGGGTCGATGAAACCTGTACTTAAAACTATATTACAGTAGCTGACGTCGTCTCTACGTCTGATTCAATTATTTTTTGTAACTGGAACGTAGTTTTTAGTCAAACCGGACGTTGGATCATGATTTAAGGAGGTGTGTTCCACCAGGGAACCCAAATTCAACTTAAATACGACGTCGCATTGGTCAGATTAGGTCGTAAGTCAGAAAAATGCTGCTTGGGAAAGCCCACCAACTATTTTTCTAAAATAAGAAAGTACCATTTGTGGCACCTTTTTGGAAAGCTTGTTATAAAAGATATTTAAAGCACTAGTTTTTTTTGAGATCTGTCAAGCAATGTGTCAAATATTTTAAAAAACGTATTTTTTGAGTTGAGACAATGATGTATTTGGAATTAACTCTGTCTTTCGGACTTCCATTGTCTATATTTTATTTATACACGACGTTTCGATCAGTACAATCTCTGATCGTCTTCAGTATTTCGTATTTGGAATTTCAACGCTTGGTTTACTAAAAATACCCTTCTAAAATTCTGCCCAATAAATACAGCTTCAAGGAATTTTCGTTTCTTCCAGTGTCATTCCTTGTACAAAACCTTTGCTTCTGTCCACTTCATTCGGTTTTGTTTTGACCATGCGTGTTCGGCGATTCCTGATTTCGTTATTTCATATCTTTGGGTATTCTTCTGATGTTCCTTAAGCCTAACAGATAGTGGTCTTTTTGTTTCACCTATGTATGATTCATCACACTCACAAGGAACTTGGTAAATACATCCCTTATTTTGTTTGTTCTTCGGTTTTGTTTTACTAAGAAGGATTCGAATTGTATTATTAGATTTAAAAGCTGTTTAATTAAAGTTGTTCGCTACTCTTCGAATTTTCTCTGATACTCCTTTAATGTATGGAATTGCAAGAAATGCATTTGCCTTCAAAGTCAAGAGAATTGTTACAAATTTGAGCGGCTCTGTTATAGAAAGTTTTTATTATGCTTCGTTTGGTTGTAGCAGAACGATTTGTACTGTGTGAGTGGGTTTACAATAAACTGTTGTTATAACGTCGCTTTCTACTCGTTTGACAAGAACATCAAGAAAAGGAATTTGACAATTTTGCTCCAACTCCATTGTGAATTTAATGGTGGGTCTTATGTTATTTAGATGCTGAAGAAATTCTGAAAGTTGTTGGTCATTCCCGGTCCAGTTGTGACACCTTTTTGGAAAGCTGATTAAAAAAAAATTCTATTGAATTACTTTTTTGACATCTGTCTCCCCATGTGTTAAAAATTTAAAAAAAAAAACTATTTTTGATCAATTGTTTTAGCTTCAAAATATACTACATATTTTATTATTTACTAAGTGGAATAAAGAACATACCACACAAAGATATTATTGGCGCCCTATTTGAGGGCGCAGCCTAATTACCATTTTTTAATTTACTAGATATTAGATGAAAGGGAAACAGACTCAAAGCACACCTCGATTTCCGTAACAACATATATTTTAAATTTATTTAATTTATATTTAAAATTTTTAACACAGGAGTTGTCAAAAAAATGTATTTAATCGAATTTCTTTTTTAACAAGCTTTCCAAAAAGGTGCCACAAGTAGAACCTTCTCATGAAAAAATGTTGGAAGGCCCTGGGCCTTCAGTGAGTGCTCCCAAATGAGCCGCCAATAATGTCCTTGTATTGTATTTTCTTTATTCCGCTTGGTAAATAGAGAAATATGTAGTTTATTTTAAAGCTAAAACAACAAAAAAATAAGTTTTTTAAAATTTTTGACACATTGATTAACAGATGTAAAAAAACTAGTGCGTTAAATTTATTTTTTAATAAGCGTTCCACAAAGTTGCCACAAGTGACCCTGGGCCTCCAGTTGGGGGCCCCAATATCATGGGCGAAAAGTTCGTAAAAAATCATTAAAGATTCGCTCTTAGCTCTTTTTAAAACCTCTCTCCTAAAGCCGCTGGAAGCACTGGTCCATTTAAACAATTCACCCTGTATTACGTTATATATCTAACAATTCTGTAATATCTAAATTGGACAACTTAGTAAATAAAGACGAATTCAAAAATATAATTTGACGTTGGTAAATAAACCCAACACAATTATTAGATTTACCATCAGCTCTATTTCCAAATCTTTTAATAACCTACGGCTTGTCCTCTATCTACCAGTACTCCTAGTTCAACGTCTTTTGCGTTAAAAAACAAAAGATCAAAAGATCTCGGGTGAAAAACAACGAAAATTCAAACCTGGATGAGCATCTTTCAAGGAACACACAAAGGACTAAAGCGAAAAGAGAAATCAACAAACGATGTTTCGCCCTGGGTAACCAGCGTGGGATGCTCATCCAAGTTTGAATTTTCGTTGTTTTCCACCCGAGATCTTTTGATGTTTTGTTTTTTAGTTTCTTTTCGGTTGAAGTAACTGATATGGAGGTTGTTTAACTTCCTTTTTTGTCTTTTGAGTTATCCTTAAAATTAATCAATGACTTAGCTTACTTAACGATTCAATGATAAGTAGGATTATGACGTGGATTATGATAATTAGACCAGAAAAACGAGTTTCAGAAAAGTTGTCTCCTCAAAGGTAATAATTAGGATTTTAGAGAAATATTTGCTGTTATGCAATATAAATATTAAATTTACCATTAGCTCCATTTCCCCGTCTTTCAACAAGCTACCGCCTTGAGCTCTATCTACCAGTATCCCTAGTTCAACGTCATTTGCGTTATCCTTAAAATTAACCAATGACGTTGTAGGGTAATAGCTTGCAGCCTGCGTCTCGGTTGGGCTTGATTTTTGAGTCTTGTGACGTAGGAGCTGTTCTCTACCGTTGGTGTCAGTGTAGAAACTAAGGTTGCTTCTTAAGGAGGTTATGAATTTTGTGAAAATGTCGGTTCCCCTACCACTATGAAAAACAGGTTTATAATCATACGTTTCCTAAAGCCTTCTTCTTCAAGCCAACAATAAAACTGAATAAATTAAACTTTTGACCAGTCTTTTAATGCTATAAGAAAACTTAAAAGAATATCTAGAAAACATCTTACTTATCAGGTATTGGCCCAATAAACCATTGAGACTCTATACCAGATTCGTTTGTGTAGACCCTGAAGACGTTACGAATGTACTTGTTGATTTTTTGATGGAGTTCTTGAACCAATGGTCCCTGGAAGATCTAAAGGAATGCAAGGATAAAATAAATATTTGGTTTACGGTTTACATATTTGTTTGGGCGTTCTCTTCCAGCGTGTGGCGTTTTCTTGTTTGCCTCCCAATCTAAAAATATTGAAATACTACTTACCTTGTTTTCAATCTTATCTGTTACTTCAACTGGAAGTTCTTCTGGCTCAAAAGTAAAAGAAGCGAACTGCCTAGTAAGTTTGTTATCAAGTGGGAAACTGCTCAGATCTTTGTTCTTGTAGAATTTTTGAACTAAATCAATGGTGATGTTATTGGCAAAGAAATGACTGAGTAAACCGGTTTTTGTATCTATTTTAAAACCAACGCCCTATAAAAAAAGAAAATCGACAAAATTTAAAAAAATTGAAACTAATTTCTCGCAAAAAGCTATTTTTTGTTTTTTTTAGTACTTACTTTTTCATGTTTTAGCTCAGTTACTCCTTTACTCTCTTTGTAAGGTTTTACATCATCTCCATCCTTATCTATCCTTTCGACATAGAACGTACGGAAACCCATGGGTGGGATATCTCTAGCGGGAAATATGAGTTTGTTTTTCGATTTTCCCTTTCTTCCCGGGATATCGGGAAATGGAATTGGGACAATTTGGGTTGGCAGGTCTACGCCTAAAAAAGTTCAATAACAGTTGTAATCAATTTAAATATCCAGGGAACATCATTTATGATTGGACTATCCTCTACTTTTCGTGAAAGTATTGTAATTTTAGTACTAACATCAATTGGAGGAAGCATCACATAAAGTTTAAAGCTTTGACGTGTTTCTTACTTGTTCCCCCCTGGTACCTTTTCCGTACTTTTCTCTAAGGGCTGTAATCATAATAGTTCCCTCTCTGGTACTTTGAATACGGCCTTTAGTTACCCCTAAACCTCTTACCATCTGACGCTCTAGCCCTATAGGCGTTTCCAGACACGGGCAGTCTTACATATTTGGTCCTAACTTTACTCAAAGGATTGTATGCAGTCACAACAAAATTATCCGAGTTTTCTGATAACTGGCATTCGGTTATGTTTAGTCTTATAGTGCAGTCTTCGTATTCTATTTTGGGGTCGTGGGTTAAAATTCTAAAAATTATTTAGTCAACAATATTGTTAACGGGTTAATTTATTATCAAAGACGTGTTGTTTAAAAAATATCTAAATCTAAAAAAGTGTAACAAAAATGATCAACGTCGAGGATGGTGGGAAAAAAATTATTATCCTCTTTCTGGCTGATTTGATGACTTATAATAATAACTAATATTATGTATAAAATTCGTCGTTTTTGGTACAACTGTTACAAAATAAGGAAGCAAACTTTCCTAACCTCAAAGCATCTTGAACAACTTCAAAACAATCAACATATCCACCATACAGCTCTCTAGGATACTGTTCTTGCATTTCTGTGCATCCCGCTCCAGTTATACCATCTTCCCGTTGAATATCTCCCATTGCTTGTCTTAGGGTATCAATTTTATCCGACTTTGGCACACTAACCAAAGCACCCAATTGTTTGCATATCTACGAGAAAAAAATTGGTTTGGGCGTGGCATATAATTCACACTTTGACCTTTGCAAATCTATTGTGTTTTCCCTTTTGTTTTCTTGTAACAGAAAAAATTTGCATGGTTGTGGGGGTTTTAACAATTTTTAATTTTACTTATTCTGTGCTCCATACACGGAAAAAAATCTATTCCATATTTAAGGTTAGCTCTATTCTTGGAATATTACAGTTGCTTCAAGTATATTATTCTTAGTATACGAATAGGTACTATTGATCTATGAAGGCTCTTATACTTAAATGGAAACTTAATAAGCAATTTTTTTGATTTGCATATCCATCCAATTCTCTTTATTTTTTTTTGTTAAAAAAAACACAAACAAAGGATATCTTCAAGACTTGTTTAATAAAAATATCACCAATAAAAATAATGTGTATGATTTGTCTTTATTATATTTAGTTGCCTGCCGTACCTGACAAGAGAACAATATTCTATTGTTTTTTTAAATAATTTTGAATTTGTCTTATTAACTAAAGGAAAAAGTGCAATTATGTTACCTATAGTGTGTACTTTCTGTTCTTTGTGCAGAAGACTAGAAATTAGGTAAGCTGATAAACATACTATTTATTCCTAGTGCTAATGCCTATATGAATCGTTTTTAAGTAATTTATTTAAAAAAAAAGTAAATGTTAATTCTTAATATTTTACAATATTTAAAATTTTTTTAGTGTATCTACCTTCATGTTTTACAACCCAGATTTTTTAAACCGATTTTCCCCCTTTTTAATTATTCTAATTTACATATAATTTATTTTATTTTCTCAAAAATGTAAACCAAAACTTTCGTGTACCAAAACTTTTTCTTTGTACCTCTGAAGAAGAGTAAAAATATACTCGAAACGTAAGCTTAATTCAAGTGTCTTATTGAAGCACCTCCTGTCCTAAACCCAGGAACACCCTACTCTGTAAGAATTGCAAGGACAAGAATCTCCCGTTCGTATTCGAAACCTAATATGTTTGAAATAAGAAGAGGTGATAATTTCAATCAAAGCCAAACATATTCTTAAATCAAATAACTTCTAGAGGTAAACCGATAATAGCTTATTATTGTTTCAAAACACAGGTAGTTTACTTCGACTAAAACCAGAATTTTTTCTTTGAAAGGCAAAACATATTAAAACCAAGTCGAAAAAAAACGTATCACAAGGAAAGGATAAATTGCAAATGATGTTAAGTGAAACATAAAGTCGGTTTCAATCAACTATTCAAGATAAGAATAGTTTTTTCTTGAAATACTTAATGCTTCCATGAAGTATAAAATATTATTTAATTTAACTATAGTTATTTTTGCTTTAAAACATGTTATTCTTCTCCAAATAACATTTGATGTTAATACCACCTAAAGCAGTGTTCGAAACAAGCAAAGAAAACATTTAAATTAACTATAGCGTCTGCTGAAATTAAGAAAATACCTTTTCTTAAAGCAAGTATAGACCTATACCTGTATTAACATATGATTTACACTTGCCTCAATGATAGTCATGCATACAGACCGCTTCAAGCTACTGCGAACATAGGGGGAATCAAGTTCAATTTACTCTCCGTGCCGTACGACCGAGGTGGATTCGAAGCACGCTGCAGTGTTATCTTTTGGAAATTCATTTTGTTTTTATTATTTTGTTTTATTTCTGCCTTGCTCGAGAAACAGATGGGTAAGTTCTTAATTGAAATAATACATTTTTAAAACCAAAAATGGATGTCTACGAAGTTGACGAAAAAGTGCAGATGGTCAAATGGTCAAATCGTCATAACCCAACACACGTTGGATATTGGTCGAGGGAAAATTTGCATTTGTATTTTGACGTAAGAACACAGTATCCCCAAAAACTAAATGTTTGGGGGGGGGGGTATTATAGGGGAACACGTAATTGGGCCATTTTTTATTAACGGCAATTGCAATTTGAATGGTCCTAGATACTTGGATCTACTGCAGCAGCACATTATTCCAACTGCTAGGCAGTTGTTAGGTGTAAGATTTGGTGAAACATGGTTTCAACAAGATGGTTGTTCCGCTCACAATGTTGGCCTTGTTAGGGAATATCTTGATAATGTATTTCCTAATCGGGTTATAAGTACACGGGGAACTATTTTATGGCCAGCTCGATCTCCCGATCTTGCTCCTAATGACTTCTATCTGTTTTTGAAGAAGCTTTTCAAATTATCACCCCTAATATGCTTGGAAACGTTAGAAGGGGTTTTTATAGTAGGCTCGGATATTGTCCAGCCGAGCAAGGAGGACTTTTCGAACATTTGCTTTAATTTTTTTTTGACTGGGAGAATCTTTTTGGTTTTTAGAATGTATTATTTTATTTTGAGAACTTGCTTTTATTTTGTTTCTCCTTATTATTTTCATTGTAACACGTCGTCACTGATAAATCTGAGCAGTTGATAATAAAACGCTCTTATTTATCAGTGACAAAAAATAAGAAAATTACGTTATAAAAATTTGCGTATTTATTGACCAAATTCCGGTTTCATTGAGTACGCTCCACACAGCACCGTGGTTAGAGGCGTACTAAATACCAAAGGAAAGTCATGCAAGTGGTGATCGCAAGCCTGAGTATTGGTTGCTTCACTGATAGGCGTGCGGTATCTCTGCATGTACGTACACTGGCAAATTAGACTTCTTCCGCCCTATGTTCGCAGTAGCTTGAAGCGGTCTGTATATATATTATTTAAGAATACCTATATAGAATTGAGGACATCGACGATAAATCACAGTTCACTTTTTGATTGATTTTAAGAAATGAATATACTCTTTTCGAAAGGTATATTAATATATTTTTGTGTAGATGACGTCCCTAAATAGTTATTCTGATAAAAATTAATCTTCCATATACGTCCTACTGTCAGAACCCGTCAAAAATATGTCATTTTTTCCCAAAATGTAAAAAAAAATATTTTTAAAAAATAATAAATTTGGGTTTATAGACAAAAAAAAAAGTCACATAAGCATTTTTGTAGTACTAACCATTTTTTATAAACGTAATTTAAATATTTAAAAAATGTAAAAATGATCACATTTTGAATTTTGATGCTGTTAGTTAAAAAAATATATTTTCCTAAAAAGCGATGGGGAACATGAGAGAGAACATATTTTCGATAAAAAAACGTTACAACTTTTTTTTGCATCAGTTGAAGGAAATGGTAAAATCATGTCGATTGTATTGGACATTTTGCACCAAGATTTTCATATAAAACTAAACTCTAAAAAAACAATTATTTGCTTACTGTTACTCTTATCACCTATCAAACGACAATAAAAATGTTTCGACTAGGTTTGAAAAGGTAACTTCTGGCGGAAATAAATAAGAGGAGCTCTCTGAGAGACATCTTTTTATATATAATAAAATAACAACAAATATTGACTATACAAGGTACTTCCCTTATTCCTGCTTTTATCTTGTCCCCTTGATCCCGGTGAGTTCGAAGGGTCTTATAGAACATTTAAAAAAATATCAGAGCACAAAGCATCATGTACTAGTCAGTATTACGGTTATTAAAAAATTATTTTTCTTATGTTGCAGAAATTTGGTTATTTCTTATTTTTACTTAATAAACATAAGAAAGTCAAAACTTTTTACTGTCGTTGGATAGGTAATAAGACTACCTACTTAACACATATTTTGTATTTTTTTTAGAAGTTTAGGTTTATCGAAAAATCTTGGTGTCTTCAACTAATTTTATTTTTATATAGAAACTACAAGTGATGTAAAAAACATTGTTTAGCGAAAATATGTTCTCTTTCAGGTCACAAATGACATTTTTTTTTTAACATTTTGGGATAAAATTACATATTTTTGACAGGTTTTGACAGTAGGACGTATATAGAAGATTTTAATTTTTGTCAGAATAACTAATTAGGGACGGCACCTATACAAAAATTTAACTTTCAAAAAGAGTATATTTTATTTGTTAAAATCAATTAAAATGTGATCTCTTCTTAGACCAAGATTAATAATCTTGTTGTTCCGTGTACCGATTTAAGAATCCTCACCTGTAAAAAGTTGTTTCCAAGTCTTTCAAATCTCTTCAAACTAGGGTTAGACGTAAAATATCCGGTAAAATAATGGTCAGAGTCATTGGAATACGGGAGAAAATCGTCCTGTTTAACAGAGCCTTTAACAAGTCCATTATTATATTTGTGTACCGCTTGGAGATAGCAAGATGGCGTGGAATATATTATGTTAAAGTTGAATTTGTTATCTGGATTCTCTCTTAGGTACCTTAGAAATAAAATAAAAAACTTTGTAAAAACAAAAAAATTAATAAATTCCTTTCTTGAACCTCTTGGTGAGTTTGTAAATTCAACATTTTTTTGACAGCAGTGGAACATCGATGCCAACATTCGGTTGACAGATTGACAGTTGACAGTTGACATCGAATACAAAAAGAACGCGTTGCGGTGTAAACAGCTGAGTGCCAATAACCACACTTAAAATAATAAAATCATACCTCAACTTCGGCTCGAGAAAATCGGAAATGTGACTTATAAGGGCCGTATTCATAGTCGCCCCCAAGTCTCCCTTCTTCCTTGGGAAATTTAAATTTTTTATAGGGGAAGGAAGGAACCCAAGCAGCATTTTTCTGACTTCCGACTAATTACAACCTAACATGACGTCGGTTTTGGCCCAAATTTAGGTCGGCGGTTGGTTTGTCTATCAAACAACGTATTTTTTACTAGGACCTGACGTCGCCAACAACTAGTGCAACAGTTGTGACGTCGATACTTACCAAAACTGACGTAGCCAAATGTTGGTGATACTCGCCACTTATCAGCGTCGTAAATTAACGTTAATTACGGCGACGTAATTTGTAAAACGGACGTCAATAAATTTAGTTGTTGCCAAGATTTCCTGTAAATGGCAACACTGCAAATACGAAAGTATTTTATAAATATACTTTACATGGACTTATGTTAGAATAGAAGTTTAAAAGTTTCTATTGTATAGTTTCCAAAATAATCTTATACGTCACTCACCTTAGGCACCCGGTATAACGTCCAATTCATGAGACGTTGTATTTAGTATGAGTTTTAAAGTAGAATTGTAATAAAATTGACGTTGCCAAACTTTTATTTATTAAATGTAACTATTCCGAGGTCCACCGACGTGGGTGCGTGATCTACAATTATACTACATTATTCTAGGTCGGGTCGTTCTACAAGGCGACGTCGCAGGAGGTGTTCTTGTTCGAATAGGTAAACATTACAAACTTGGCGCCCGAAACGCCATTTTAAACGTTTAGCATCGATGCGCCATTACAATAGTACATTTTATTTTTTCATTTTAATGGCTTAATATGTAAATTAACTCATTTGTTGGCAACTAAAATGCATTTTTTAAATGCCTATAATGTTTTACTATAAGAAACGGGCTTCCTTATAAAGATTTTATGTTTAGGTTAATTTTTTTTTTAAATTAATTTCTTAATATTTTTGAAATTTTTTTGTGGGTTTCTGTTTTTTAATGTCTATTTTAATTATATTTATCAGTAAACTGACCTTCGTTGGAAGATTTGGATCCCTAGAATGTGTAAAACTAACTTTTTTCAGTTACCTACAATAACTAAGATAATAATTATTGTCACCCAGAGTTCATTGGGATGTGTTTGTTTAGACATATAAAAGTTTTTACCTAATAAGTTTAAACTTGGTGTGCACAGTAAAACTTTGGGTCGTGGGTCTACGTAATTTGACGTAATATTTGTCCAAAACACTGTGCAGCACCCGACGTCGAAACTACTCGAATTTTGATTCCCCATTTAGGTGCTAAATCGAGTCCTCCTTGGGATGCTCATCCAAGTTTGAATTTTCGTTATTTCCACCCAAGATCTTTTGATCTTTTGTTTTTTAGTTTCTTTTCGGTTGAAGTAACTGATTTGGAGGTTTTTTAAATTCTTCTTTGTTTTAATTGCCTTAGGAGCATAATCCTACTGGAAATATTAACACACCAGGATGAATTCGTATCAGGTAACTTGGATAAGTAAGTACCAGTGCGGAACGATGCCTATTTGTGAGTGGTTCAAGGTTGGAAATCAAAGTGTATGATGGTGTTTAATGATGTATAGTGGAGAGTGACCAGTGAAACTACTGATGAGCCCACGCTGGTTACCCAGGGCGAAACATCGTTTAATCATTTCTCTTTTCGCTTTGATCTTTTGTGTGTTCCTTGTGGGATGCTCATCCAAGTTTGAATTTTCGTTATTTCCACCCAAGATCTTTTGATCTTTTGATTTTTTGTCCAAATGCTTGTTGGGAAGGAAGGAGCCTTGAGGAACGACCATGAATACCATCCTTAAAGGCACGTATGCTGTACTTCTGGACAGTTTTTCAAAATAGTCTTCAATGCAAGTACGTTTTTGCCTCAAATTTAGTATGATGTCTAGCTCATCATCCAATTCTTCACTTGAACTCTCTTGCATTAATATTATGGCTCACCACTCCATTAAGCATCCTGTACTGTACCTTGTATTAACCAAAATGCATAAAAAAATACCTTGGTTTGAATAAGTTATAAAAAAATTGGAAAAAATAAGTAACCACAAAGTAGGGTTATGTTTAATCCAACGAAGATTTTCCACCGACTTCCGAAGCCGGTAGCAATCGGTGCCAACATTTGTTGGATTGGTGAAATCCATCGAAAAATTTAGGAACTCTATTGTTGGACTGGTGAAATCCATCTAAAATTTATGAACTCTTTTGTTGGCACCGGTGGACCACCGGTGGATTTACAAACTCGCCCTATATGGATGCGGTGTTATACCTGTAAATTAATTCAATATTTTTATAAACTCTACCAGGATTTGTATGCTGACTGCTACCGATTGGTATCAGAATATTTTTGGTTGTGTAGTGCTGTGCGGCTTTTTGGACCTTGTACAGAAATTTTTCTACCTAAAAAAGAATAGAAAAACATCTGATAAATTTAAAAGATATTTCAGAAATTAGCGGCAGTTATCCTATTTTATAAAGCATTTGATAAATTGGGTAGGAAGCATGGCAATGTATTGCTGCGTAATAACCTGGTACTTACATTAGCGTCTAAAGCGCTTTCAAATATGTTGTTATCTTCATAAACAATGCTAGTAAAAATATCGCTTGAAGGTCCTAAAACAAAGATGTAGTAAATTTCGTAAAGAGTACTTATAGGTTGTATAAAAACATATTTTTACTCATAATATAGGGTGTTCCAAAAAAAACCGGACTTTTTGGATTGCCTACAACTTCCACAATAATTATCCGAAATTTAAAATTTAAAGTTTATATAAAAAAGGAAGCTTTATAATTTATGCGCTTAATGTCGAAACTGACATTTCTGTAAAATTCAAGATGGCGAACAGATTTAAAAAATGGGTATTTTTGACCCCCCTGCAAAAAAATTGTGTGCGCCACTGTAATAAAATTATGATGTCCTCTAAATAGCCTTATCCTTTCAAGGCATATTAGCTTTTTCATTTTTTAAATCGGTTAAGAAATAAGAAAGTTCTGCAGTGGTACGTTTAATGCTGTTTGTGTGGGAAAAGACTGTTTCACTAAAAGTTATCATCTTTTCGACAGTATATGGTTTGGTCAAAAATAATCAGAATTTAAAGATTTTAAGCTTTCTTAAAAGCTAAAAATCCAAGTTTTATGTACTTTGTGTCAAAACTGCCATTTCTTTAAAAATCAAGATGGTGGACAAATCTGAAAAGTGTTTTTTTACCTTCCTGAAAAAAAATTGAGCACCACTGTAACAAAATTAAGTTGTGCGCTTAATAGCCTTATTCTTTTAACGAAAAGGAAAAAGAAATAAGAAAGTTATGCAGTTTAATTACTATGAGTCATCTTTTTAAGCTGGCAAACTAAAAGTCCAAATTTGATGCGGCTAATGTCAAAACTGGCATTTCTTTAAAATTTAAGATAGCGGATCGATTTGAAAACTGGGTATTTTTTATTTTTCCTGGAAAAAGAACGTGTGCGCCACTACCTTATTTTTTTAACGTAACGAATTAAAGTGGTTTAAAAAGTAAAAAAAATCTGCAGTTTTTTTGTAACAATTACATACCTTTTCATTTAAGTCATTAGGTGTTGCAAAGTAGAATTAGGACTTAGTAGGCCAAAAAACTTTAATAACTGTCTTTGCCTGTCAGAATGCGCGTCTCTACTTTATATTATCAAATCAAAATGGTGTTCCAGGGAGAACATAAGCACTTTGTAAAAAATCTATTTGAAAGTTAAGACGAAGATAATTCATTACTATAGATGATGTAAAATAAGAAACCCTGCAATTAAATTAAATTAAAAAAAATCTTAACTCGGCATATCTTGGCAAGACTGGGCGATTGATCATTATTTGGATGGAAAGTCCCAGGATAAACAAAAAAAAAACTTAGGATTAAAAGAAAAATTAATTTTTTTATTTGTTCATAAAAAAAACAATACTCAATTAAGACCAAAGTAAGGGAGCTATTATCACATATCTAAATTTAATTACAGTGGTGCCGGACGTTACTTTTTTGAGGGGTCAAAAATACTCAGCCCATAAACCCGTCTGCCATCTTGAATTTTTAAAAGATGATAATTTTGTCTCTCTTTTCCAGTTGCCTCATAAAATTTGTCCCGTCAAGTAAAAAAGATAATTTTTATTAGTAAAAGAACATCGAATGTAAAATTACAAAACTTCCTTATTTCTTAACCAACTTTAGTAATCGTTACGTGAATATACGTTAAAAAAAATAGGTCTATTAAATGCACATTTTCATTTTATTATACTGCCGCACACATTCTTTTTCCAGAGGGGATAAAATTTTTTTCAAATCTGTCCGCCATCTTGAATTTTAAAAAAATGTCAATTTTGACATCAGGCGCATAAAGTTTGTACTTTTAGCTATTCATAAAGCTTAAAGTCTTTAGACCCTGATAATTTTTAACCAAACTGTACACCGTCGAATAAAAAGATGTCTTACAGTACGAAAACTGCATAACTTTCTTATTTCTTAGCCGATTTAAATAAACGTAACGTGCGTTGACGTTAAAAGAATAAGGATATTTAGCACATAACTCAATTTTGTTACAGTGGTGCACACTTTTGTTTCAGGAAGGATTTTTTTTAAAATGTGTCCGCCATCTTGAATTTTAAAGAAATGTCAGTTTTTATACTGGGCTTATAAAATTTAGACTTTTATCTTTTAAGAAACCTTAAAATCTTTATATTCTGATAAATTTTAATCAAATTGTATAACGTCGAATAAAAAGATGACTTATAGTAAGAAATTTTTCTACCACACAAACAGCATCAAATTTAATACTGCAGAAATTTCTTACTTCTTAACAGATTTAAAAAAGCAAAACGGTTGTACACCTTTAAATGATAAGGCTATTTACAGGGTATCTTAAATTTATTATAGTCATAGTCATCGGGCGCATAAATTTTGAAGTTTCCTTTTTTAAATAAACTTTAAATTTTAAAATTCTAAAAATTATTGTGGAAGTTGTAGGCAATCCAAAAACTCCGGTTTTTTTTGGAACACCCTATATATAAAATTATAATATAATTACAAGCTAGTCAATTAAAATAAATTTTTATAATTTCCCAGGTAAAAAAACAGCACCGGTTTTTATAGGGTATTATAAGATTCTACGAGTCAAAACTACGAGAAAAAATCCGTACCCATGTACTTTATGAGATTTGTCTAGGTTTTTACAAGTTTGCTTCACATACCGTATAGAAAACATATAAAATTTGATAAAACATTATAAAATCTCCTAAAACTTGTGTAAAAGATTTGACGCGGCAGTGGCGGTTTCTTCATAGGATCACGTGCACCCCCACACAGAATTGCCGCATCTGTCTATTCAACGTAGATCCTGCTACCAGCTGCTCTCACCGCCGAATGAAATGAACCGCTTGATGACTCGGAACAGGCTCACGATATAAGTAAAACAGATATGATATCGCGCAGGAGTAGGCGTGACTAACTGACGTCACCTGGTGAGAGACAGCAGACAGCATTCAGTCACCATTTTTATTACGAGGTGGTCGTTTGTTTACAATTAGTGTTAATAATTTTTCAGTGGAAAAAATTAACAAAATTAGGTGCTGTGTACACGGATGTGGTCTCGACAATCAGACAAAAGGTTTTTCGCGTGACATTAAGTTTTTCAGATTTCCAAAAGACAAGAAAATGGAAGGTATATGGAAACATTTTTGTGGACGGGATGATAACTTTAACGTGATAATGATTATGAGCGAAACCTTAAACACGAGTTGCTTGGCTACACGCCTTCTAATTTGACAAAAAAAGTTATTTGTGAATAGACCCTTAAAAATATTTGTAGTGTTTTTGGATTTTTATAGAAAACAAATTTTGTAACCCGCTGAGGCTAATATTTCATATAAAGTCCCCATACACCTTGTAATTTATTTCCCTTGCTTCTTACCTCGTCATACCGCTTACCTTATGGAACTCTCAAAACAGCTTTACTCCCTCCCAACCGTTCGTTGTTTTCCAGACGTTTAATTTAAAACCTTGTACTACTCTCCCACCCTAAATTATTACTTTTGAGAAAAAAACACTATTTTAGATTCCTGACTTTGTTTTCTTATTTTTGATACCCCACTACCCATACTTTGATAGATTACAATTAAGTTAAACGATTTTATTAAATAATTGCACTAAAAAGTAAAAAATAATTTGACAGATCTCTGTTTACTAGTCTATATTTAAAAATAGCGTTAACGAAACATTACATATTTTATATCGAACTTAAAATTGATGGTTATTTTTATTAATTGCGCCACGATTTTATACCGAACTTAAAAATATACAGGGTGGATTCTTTAAATGGAACGGTGCTCCTAGCGGCTTTAGGCAAGAGGCCCGGTTTAAAAAAAAAAAGTAAAAGCGAGTCTTTAATGATTTTTTACGGACTTCCCTCCCATGATAAAAAAAATTAGGGCACCCAAATGAAGGCCCAGGGCCTACTAACTACTTTTTTTAAATGAGAAGGTACCCCTTGTAGCACCTTTTTAGAAGGAATATGTCAAAACTTTAAAAAAAAACTTATTTTTTTTTCAACTGTTTTAGCTTCAAAATAAAATACATACTTCCCTATTTAATTTGAATAAATAAATTTTTTTGACATCTGTCAATCCATGTGTTAAGAATTTTAAAAAAACCTATTTTTTGTCAATTGTTTTAGCTTCAAAATAAACTACATACTTCTTTATTTACTAAGGGGAATAAAGAAACTACCACACAAGGATATTATTGGCGTAAAACTTTTAACACATGAATTGACACATGTCAAAAAATTTATTTAATCGAATTTCTTTCTTAACAAGCTTTCCAAAAAGGTGCCACAAGTGGTACAGGGTGTTTCATTTTAAATGGCCCGCCCTATTATATCTGTTAATATGTGAGCTAGAAAACAGTTTCAAATACAAAAGTTATTTGATTTATTATAAAAATCTTCAAAAATTTTAAAATAAAAAAAGCAAGTGTTGCATTTTTGAATTCTAGGTTTCTTCCTGATTTCAGAAACGTATAACTTATATGCACGGGGTTCAATAGCTTGTGAGATATTGGACTTTAACCCAAGTAGCATAAGAACTTACCAAAGACGTCCATAGTATGTCCGCTCAGGACATTCGGACGTCCCTGGGACGTCCATTTAAGGACTTTCATCGTCTTAAGTACATCTTTAGAACATCTTTTGGTACAAATCCAAATTTCGACGTTCCAGTACGTCTTAAGGATGTCGGTTTAAGACGTCCCTAGGCACAAATCTGAGACATTTCCGGGACAGTTCCAGGACATTTTTGGTATTATTTTGGAGAGATTTTAAACTATTTAAGACGTATTTAGTAAATTTGTAATCGGACGTTTCCAGGATATATATGGGATGTTAAACTAATGATTATGATAGTAAAAGTTTATGAGTACATTCATATAAACATATTTATAAAGGGAACTTTCCAAAAGTCAAACCATACAAAATATTAAAACTAGCTGCTCACTAAGCACAAATGAAAAAAAAAATGTTTTAATGATATTTAAATGAAATTAAAATATCGTTCACAATTCATAGAGAACAGACAGAAATATCACCCGACGACATCCGGCGTCAATCTGAACGTAGTTTTAATTAACTGATCCCGAATGCTCGCTAAATTTCGATCAAACTCTATTTTTGCATTAAAAAAAGGTATTTATGCAGACTTCGGTTATCGGTCTCTTTTGAGTTTTTCGAAATTTTTTCAAGAAACTGCAGAAGTCGGCCTAACCTAATTAAAAATTTTCTAATCTTTAAACTAAAAATTGGCGAAAGACGCCCTATATAGTACATACCCTGCCAAAAAAACCACTTCAAAACTCTTAAAAGCTGATCAGGTCTTGATGAGATTTTAAGAGATTTTATTGGTTTGAAGAGACTTGACCTGGCAAAAATGTATGCCACATGAAAGCTGACAAATTCTTATGATGTTTCATGATATATTACACCAGACACAATTTTCAAATAATTTTTGACTATTGAAAACTTACAAGATTTCATTATGTTACATCAGACACATGAGATTTCATAAGGATTAACAAGCAAGATTTTGATGAGATTTTACAAGATTTTACAAGTCTAAACGAAGGGACGTTTTTAAAACATTTTACAAGATTTCATGAGAAATAGAATAAAGGGTTGTGAAGATTTGACAAGATTATATAAGTATTAAAGTGTAGAATATAGACATGCAAGTACAACCAGATTTGACAAACAAGATGCGAATTTAAAAGATTTTATGGGTACCTATAAACATAAATTATTAAAAAGAATATATAATCAAAATTTAACTATCAACATATTTTAAGAGATTTCGTAAGAGATTTAGCAAGCAGAATTTTGATGAGATTTTCAAATTAAAAATGAAGGGATGTTTTAAAAGATTTTACAAGATTTAATTTTGGATATCTTTTAAAATAAAATCTGTACCAAGATTTAGCCTAAAAGGTGTCAACTGTTTGGTCCATAAGGTTGTCCAACTTTTCTATACAGACCGCTTCAAGCTACTGCGAACATAGGGGGACTCAAGTCCAATTTACTCTCCGTGCCATACGACCGAGGTGGATTCGAAGCACGCTGCAGTGTTATCTTTTGGAAATTCATTTTGTTTTTATTATTTTGTTTTATTTCTGCCTTGCTCGAGAAACAGATGGGTAAGTTCTTAATTGAAATAATACATTTTTAAAACCAAAAATGGATGTCTACGAAGTTGCCGAAAAAGTGCAGATGGTCAAATGGTCAAATCGTCATAACCCAACACACGTTCGATATTGGTCGAGGGAAAATTTGCATTTGTATTTTGACGTAAGAACACAGTATCCCCAAAAACTAAATGTTTGGGGGGGGGGGGGTATTATAGAGGAACACGTAATTGGGCCATTTTTTATTAACGGCAATTGCAATTTGAATGGTCCTAGATACTTGGATCTACTGCAGCAGCACATTATTCCAACTGCTAGGCAGTTGTTAGGTGTAAGATTTGGTGTAAGCTCCTAATGACTTCTATCTGTTTTTGAAGAAGCTTTTCAAATTATCACCCCTAACATGCTTGGAAACGTTAGAAGGGGTTTTTATAGTAGGCTCGGATATTGTCTAGCCGAGCAAGGAGGACTTTTCGAACATTTGCTTTAATTTTTTTTTGACTGGGAGAATCTTTTTGGTTTTTAGAATGTATTATTTTATTTTGAGAACTTGCTTTTATTTTGTTTCTCCTTATTATTTTCATTGTAACACGTCGTCACTGATAAATCTGAGCAGTTGACAATAAAACGCTCTTATTTATCAGTGACAAAAAATAAGAAAATTACGTTATAAAAATTTGCGTATTTATTGACCAAATTCCGGTTTCATTGACTACGCTCCACACAGCACCGTGGTTAGAGGCGTACTAAATACCAAAGGAAAGTCATGCAAGTGGTGATCGCAAGCCTGAGTATTGGTTGCTTCACTGATAGGCGTGCGGTGTCTCTGCATGTACGTACACTGGCAAATTAGACTTCTTCCGCCCTATGTTCGCAGTAGTTTGAAGCGGTCTGTATATTAAACAATGATAAGATATAAAATGTATGTTCCACAGGCTTATCAATCACTTTTAATATGGATTTGTTTAAAATCTGAAAATTGGTAAATCTGAGTGTTGTTTCTCTTAAAATCTGCTAAAAACATGTGAATTTTTCCATGTAATCTTGTGAACTTTGATGGAGGGTGGTGCTTTTAAAAAATACTGAAAACATGCGTATTCTGATAAAACCTTGTATAATCTTATTAACTTTGATTTAACTTTTGACATCTGATGGAGGATGGGTCTTTTTATAACTGCTCAAAACTGCTGAGAGCATGAGAAATCTCATGAAATATTATTAACGTTATTTTATATTTCCATTAAAATCTGCTGAAAACATGTAAACTTGTCAAAACCATTAAAACCTTATCAACTTGTTTCTCTTAAAATCTGCTGACAACTGCTAAAAACATGTGAATTTTCTCATGTAATCTTGTAAACTTTGATGGAGGGTGGTGCTTTTAAAAAATGCTGAAAACATGCGTATTCTCATAAAACCTTGTATAATCTTATTAACTTTGATTTAACTTAGGGTTAAAATCTGCTCAAAACTTAACAAAACCAGTGGAAGCAGAGCCTTTAAAATACTTGTGAAATCTTATCAACTCTTATCATAAATTATTTTAAAAACTTTTCAAAACTCCTAAAAATTCATGATGTTTGACGAGTTTTGAATCTTTTTCCAACATTAAAAGTTCATGAGATTTCACTCGAAAGTGGTGTTTCATAAACCGCATGAAATACCGACTAGAACTCGTGAACATTCACTATTTCTTTTTTACGAGTTTTGACGCGGTATTTTTGGCAGGGTAATTACCAAAAAATCCTAAAGACGTCCTAAAGATGTCTGGTCCTCAATTGGACGTCCATAGGACTCAGGACATTTAGACCTGAATCGAACGTCCTGAAGACGTCCTGTGCTACTTGGGAAAGATTTTTTACTTAAGTGGCTGTGAATTACAATTTGTGGTGTTTCCATTAGACAAGACATGTCATCATAATTGTACTAGGCAATTATGTTTTTAGCTGTCTTTAAAAAATAGCTAAATCATGATAGGCGATATTGAAGTGTTTTGCGTTTAAAAAAATGATAAACATCCTGCATTATGAGTCATAGCCACCTAAGTAAAAAAACTTTAAAGTCCAATATCTCAAAAACTATTGAACCCAGTGCATATGAGTTATACATTTCTTAAATCAGGAAGAAACCTAGATGTTAAAAATGCATGTTGTATTTAAAATAGATTTTTATAAATCAGATAAATATTTTTCTGGCTCACTTATGAAACACCCTGTACCTCCTCATGAGAAAAATGTTAGTAGGCCCTGGGCCTTAAGTGAGCACCTCCAAATGAGCCCCCAATAATGTCCTTGTGTGGTATTTTCCTAATTTCGCTTGGTAAATAGAGAAATATGTAGTTAATTTTGACGCTAAAAAAAATTGACAAAAAAAACTAGTTCTTTTAAACTTTTAACACATTGGTTGATAGATGTCAAAAAAACTTATTTGTTAAATTTCTTTTTTAACAAGCTTTCCAAAAAGGTGCCACAAGTGGTACCTTCGTATTAAAAAAAATAGTTGGTAGGCCCTGGGCCTCCAGTTGGGGGCCCCAAAATTTTTTTTTTTATCATGGGCAGAAAGTTCGTAAAAAATCATTCAAGATTTGCTTTTAGGTTTTTTTAAAACCTCGTCCCCAAAGCCGCTAGAAGCACCGTTCCATTTAAAGAATCCACCCTGTAAAATGTGCCGTTAACGCTATTGTTGAATCTACAGAGATCTGCCAAAATATTTTCTACTCTTTAGTGAAATTTTTATTTATTTTATTTTTTAAATATTTTTTTCGTTGTTAGTATACAACCAACCTAAAGTTGAACTTCCTTGCCAGATCAGTTCTAAAGTGCTCTTATCAGACCTGTTCTTCTTCTCGTCCAAACCAATTAGACCTAAAATAACTCCGTCGAATCCCAAATGTGCAAAAATATTGGCCATTTCTCTACTGTGCCCAAACACGCCGTATTGCCAACCCACTTTTGGTTGAGCACAGAGGCCAAAGGTATCATTTAGTTTTCTAAAAAAGATAATATTTTTTTAGTTAGCTTTACCTAAGTATTTATCTAATTAATTAAATTCTCTTATATTTTTTACACTGGTTATGCTTACTGTTAAATCAAAGTTTTGGCAAATATTCATTTAACTATATATTATAAAAATAATTTATAAAAAGGAACGACCTAACTAGAGTTTTAAAATGATAATGTTCTAATCTCTTGTAAAGTTTTAGGTAAATGTTTGAAGACTTTTATGCCAATAATTATAGACAAATACTCTCAAAGTTTGCTTTTATGAAAAGGAACTTAATTTTTGGTCTAGTATTATTATTAAATGTTACATTGTTATTACGTGTAAGAGTTTTTTTTCATTGCATATCCAGCGAGATATGTGCAAAATAGGTCATAATTTTGAATATCCACTGAATATGTAAACATTATTCATTTCCCAAAATATCCCTGGGTCTCGCTAAAAACGTTCCGAAATTAATTTTTTATTTGGACATTCCGGAAATATCCTTTTATGGAAGTCTGTTTGGGCCCTACAGTGTAATAAGTCTGCCCGCCTTTAGATTGAATTATAATTTAGTTCAGTTCATTACTGAAATGAATATGTTCCCTATGTAGCTGGTACTATTATTATACGCATCAGACAGCAAAGTTATTTAAACTGTAATATTTTGATACCTATTATCAAGTATAGTATCAACATAATGGTGATACATTAATATAACTAACATGAATTTTCAGCTATGGTCATTTGGATCCGTTTCCTATACGATGCTTATCCTTAATGGTACACTTATAGATATCGTGTGGATATCAATACATGGATATACGCTGCATATTCATAAATATCCACTGTATATCCATATTGATCTGTTTTGAATTACATAATCATATCCATAAAGGGTATTCGCTAAATCTCCATAGGTTATTTCATAAACGTACTTTAGTGGATGATTAATGCATATTTGTTGGATATGCAGTGCATATAAGTTATATGACCACCTTATACTGACAAACTAGTAAAGACGTTACAAAGCTGCTGAGTCTGCAACCCTATGGAATATTTCTTCGAATCTTTATATTTTATTAACATGTGTTTTACCATTTTTAAGTTACTTTTAGTTTTAGTCTAGAATTAGATTTGATAGAAATCACTTGTATAATTTTGAACGAGAAAATTATAATTTTTTAAAAACGGTTTTACGGAGACTCGTCTTTTAAGTGGCGCAGTCGGTAGGATTCCCAATCGCGATAAATGAATATTATTGACGGTTCGTCTTAACGATTTATTGGGATTCTACGAACAAATAAATAACAAAAAGGTGCCGGGCGGTTCGCGAATTCGAATTGTTTGGATCAAGAGGAAGTTCCAGTTGAGTGAACTGAGTAGCTCAACGAGAAGATTTACCGAAGGATTATTGAACGTACATCAATACCGGAAGTATTTGCATCAAGGCCCTTTGAATGGATATCAGAGGACAAATGCTTGGACAGATCTTGATAGTTTCACTGTAAGTAATACTTTTAATGTCATTTAGAGGTTCCGTTTTCGAAAATTCTGATATTTCAAATTCTGATTCTGACTCAATAAAAGACGAAGAACAAACTTGTGTAAGTCAAAGTTCAGACCCGAAAATTGATATATTTTTATCGGAATTGATAGGAAAAGTTAACTTAGGGCTAGATTTAGGACCAAATTATAATATCTCTACAAATCTGCAAGCAAATTTAACAAAAATGGCTACACCACAACTAAAATCTGAGTATTTAAACATGATCCCCGAATTTCATGGGGAACCAGAACTATTAGCCAGATTTATAGAAATATGTGAAAAATTAATCACTAAATTTTACAACACCGCTGATACTAGCGATTTTCAAAATGAATATTTGATGTCGAGTATTTTGGGTAAAATTAAAGGTGAAGCGGCAATAAATATTGCCTCAAACACCATTTCTAGTTTTGTGGATTTAAAAGAAGCTCTTCTTAATACGTATGGGGATAAACGCGATCTTTTTACGCTTGTTATCGAAACTACAGAAATGAAACAAGGAAATGAATCGCCGTTCGATTTTTACAACAGATTACAACACCAGTTAAATCACCAAACTTCTTATCTTTCCACTCACGGCTCGGCTGATGAAAGAAAAATCATGGGTGTGTTTTGTAGAGGGTTATCTTTAAGAGTTTTATTACGCGGTTTAAAAGAGCCTGTTGGGTCCTTAATGCGAACTAAAAATCCAATAGATATGAATGATGCGCTTAAAATGCTGACAAACGATTTTCAAATCGAAAGTGCCCAAAAATTTCAAAATTCGAAACCATTACATAATAACACCAATCACACTTTAAACAGACCACGACCCAACCAACCTTTACAGTTAACAAATTATCCTCATAACCAGCTTGCTTCCACTTCGAATTACAGACAACCACAATTAATATACAAACCCGAACAAAATAAAAATTATTTTGCAAGAAATCCAAACCAAACAAACGTATTTAGGCCTAATCAAATACCCATGTCAAAATTATCGAAACCAACGCCCATGAGCGGCATATCAAACCAAACCTTTAGACCCCAACAAAACAAAAACTTTCCTTATCGACCAATGCAAAATTACGCTCAAAATAATCAATCAAAACCCCGGTCAAACTTCGTAATTGAAGAAATAAATAATATCGATGACCAATCGGCGGACGACCCTATAATCGAATATCCGGAGGAAGAAAATCAGTATCTTTACACGGATTACACCGAATATTCTCAAAACGATCACGAGTTAAACGAGTTTTTTCAGGAACCAGCCTCGGAACCCCCGAATACGAATTAATGAACCTCACTAATAGCGAAAATAAACTACCTTATATTATTTTTCCAGAAAATAATCTAAAAATTCTGATAGACACGGGTAGTACTAGATCTTTTGTAAAACCAGAAATCGCACAAAAATATTTCCAAAAATCGATAAAAAATGACCCATTTCAAATCTCAACTGCTCACGGTACCTCCATAGAACATTTTAGCACGCTTATTCCCTGTTCAAAAATATTTAATGTGGATACAAAACAATTAAAATTTTATATTTTTGATTTTTACAACTATTTTGACTGTTTGTTGGGGATAGACAATCTATCCTTATTAAAAGCAAATATTGACCTTGAGAAAAACAACTTAATTACTCCCAATTCTCAAATAAAATTAAAATTTCATAATTCGTCAAAAAACACCAATATTTTATTCTTGCAACCAAGGTCAGAACAAGTAATTAAAATGAACATAAAAAATATCGAAAATGGTGACGTAATAATCCCATACACAAAAATTTCAAATTTAGAAATCCCGCAATGCCTTACGACGGTAAAAAACTATGAGGCCATTTGCACGATCTTAAACCCAACCGAAAAAAATTTAAAAGTTGAACTTTTTCACTCTTTAGAAGTCATTGATTTTAACGAGTATGAACTTCAAGAAAAATCTACACCAAACCTTAATAACGTTAACGTAAATAAATTTAAATTTGAGGTTTCGAAAATTAGAACCGAGCACATGAACAGCGAAGAATGCAAATTGACAATCGAATTATTAAAAGAGTATTCGGATATTTTTCATATCGACGGAAATCAGTTAACTTTTACCAGCCAAATAAAACATTCAATAAAAACATCGGACGAAGTGCCAATTTACACTAAATCGTATAGGTACCCCGAAATTCACAGAAATGAGGTTAAAAGGCAGGTCCAAGAAATGCTCGAACAAAATATTATAAGACCCAGCTATTCTCCCTGGTCGTCACCAATCTGGGTGGTACCCAAAAAGTTGGACGCTTCCGGGAAACGTAAGTGGAGGATAGTTATCGATTTTCGTAAATTAAATCTTAAATCAATAGGCGACAAATATCCAATTCCAAATATATCAGATCTTCTTGATAAGCTTGGGCGCTGTCAATATTTCTCTACTCTTGACCTCGCATCAGGTTTTCACCAAATTGAGTTGGCAGAGGAAGACATTCCTAAAACGGCATTTAATACCGAAAATGGGCATTACGAGTTTTTAAGAATGCCTTTTGGCCTAAAAAATGCGCCTGCCACCTTTCAAAGGGTGATGGATAACATCCTTAGAGGTATCCAAAACGAACGCTGTCTGGTTTACTTAGACGACATAATAGTGTTTAGCACAAGTTTGCAAGAACACATAAATCGTTTAAGAGAAGTATTTGATCGATTACGACAAGCAAATTTTAAAGTGCAATTAGATAAGTCAGAATTTCTTAGAAAAGAAGTGGCCTACTTAGGACACATTGTTACACCTCACGGCGTGAAACCCAACCCTGAAAAAATTAAAGCGATATCTTGTTACCCGATACCCACTACACAAAAACAGATAAAACAATTCTTGGGTCTCGTGGGTTATTACCGTAAATTTATCGCGGATTTTGCGAAAATAACAAAACCTATGACTGTTTATCTAAAAAAAGATGCCATACTTGACCCGAAAAATCCCGCGTATATAAAAGCCTTCGAGACGTGCAAAAACATATTAATTAACGAACCCATACTACAATACCCAAATTTTGAGGAACCGTTTAACCTTACTACGGACGCTAGTAATTTCGCAATTGGCTGCGTACTTTCGCAAGGAAAAATTGGGTCAGATCTTCCAATCGCGTACGGTTCAAGGACACTTAATCAGTCGGAAATAAATTACTCCACAACCGAAAAAGAATTATTAGCTATAGTGTGGGCGGTTAAATACTTTAGACCCTATTTGTTTGGCCGAAAATTTAACATTATAACTGACCATAAACCACTCGAATGGCTAATGTCATTAAAAGAACCGAATTCTAGGTTAATACGATGGAGCTTAAAGCTTGCGGAATATGATTTTGAAACCAAATACAAAAAAGGTTGCTTAAATCAAAATGCAGACGCTCTTTCGCGCGTGGAAATAAACACTAACGAGACAAAAAACGTAGACCCCCAAAATCCACAGGCTTGCTTAGATCGCTTGCGCGAATACGTCGAAAAAATAAACGAAAATTTGACAAATAAAAACGATCAAGAAAATCAATCGATCGTCGTTGAAACAGGAGACTTGGACGATCATAATAACGCGGTCGAAGACAACGTTAGCGACCAAACGGTACACTCCAGTCACGAAAACCCAATAATCGGAATACCAATAGTTGATTGCCCTGTAAATTTTGGAAAAAATCAAATATTTATTTCGGAAGTAAATTTTGCCCCTGCCAAAACTTCCATTACCAGATTATTCCTAACAAAACAAAGATTTCACGTTCAACTCTCTCAAAATAATTTCGAAAAAGATGTAGTCCAGTTTATTAAAGAGTACGTGGTTCCAAAAATAAAGTACTATGTTTATTTCGAAGACCCAATTTACGAAAAATTCAGTACTGTCTTACAAACTTATTTTAAAAACTCAGAAATTCAAATGATCAAATGCTCTAAAAAATTAATCGATGTTTTATCTGAAAACGAAATACAGGAAATGATACAAAATAATCATGAAGGGAAAACTAATCACAGGGGAATCGAAGAAACTGAAAAACGCATAAAAGCGCATTATTACTGGCCGAATCAATCTAGAACAATCCAAAATTATATAAACGAGTGTGAAGTCTGTCAACTTACAAAATACGATCGAAAGCCAATACGCGTAGAATACAATGTTACACCCACCTCGATCAAACCTTTTCAGATTTTGCACGCAGATACTATCAGTTTGGAAAACAGTAAGTTTTTAACCATTGTCGATCCTTTCTCAAAATACGCGCAGGCCTATAAAATCGATTCTGCGCAAGGCATCGAAATAGCAAATAAATTATTAATTTATTTCTCTCATCATTGCATCCCAGAACAAATAATTTTTGATAATGGCGGCGAATTTAAGAACTCCGTTATACGTGAACTACTTGAACTACATAAAATAAAAATTCATTTTATTTGTTCCCAGCACCCAGACTCTAATGGGATAGTGGAACGGTTTCATTCGACATTAATAGAACATATTAGACTTTTTAATAATCAAGAACAGTTTAAAAATGACCCTGTAGAAAATAAAGTAACCTATAGTATTTTAGCTTATAACAACACAATTCATTCGGTCACAAATTTAAAACCGTACGAGATAATTACTGGCCATTTTGGCAACGAGTCACCGTTTAATCTGGACATAAATAAACAACTTATCAATAACTATATTGAAAACCACCGCGAGAAAATAAAAACACTGAAAAAATCAATCAAGATATACAAAATAAAAAACAAGGAGTCATTGACAAGGCAAACTAATCGCGCGAAAAATTACCAGAAATCCCCGAAAACGTGTATGTTAAAAATAAACAAAAACAGCAAAAGACAAAAAATAAATACAAAAAAGAAAAAATATCTAGTTTGGATCCTAATCTAAAAACAGCCAGAATACAAACTACACATCCCAACACATCAGACAAAATACACATTTCTAATATAAAAAGACCCAAAAAGAAAATTAAAATTAAACCTATTTCAGATTCCTCGCCACCCACGCAAGAGGGTCAGGAATATCGAACATTACGCAAAACCTAGGAGTTCTGCCAATCAATCTAGGCCATGCCAGACTTCAAAGGACAGAACACACATTTGTACATTACTATGACTTAGGACCCCTACTAAAAGAATACGAAAACATAAAATCGCAGCACCTATTACTGAGACGGACTTATGCGAATCTCACCGTGTTAGAAAGAGAAACATATAATTTTAACAAAATAGCCCATTTCTATAACCAATCAATTTTCGAAAAACTCGAAAACATAAATATTCACCAATCAAAACGAATTAAACGAGGCCTTATTGATAGTTTAGGTTCGGTTATTAAGGGAGTAACAGGAAATCTAGACTCAAACGACGGGAATAAAATTTACAGCATAATAGATCACATGCAGCGTAATGAGAAGAGCATTCAAAATCAATTATCATTGGAATATTCAATAAATCAAAATATAATTAACCAATTTAACAAAACTGTCCAAAATATTCAGCATAATGAACTTATGTTAAGGTCAAAAATTTTGCAAATGCATTCTATAATCAAAAACGGTGCTACCTCAGATGATGCAATTTTTATCAAAACATTGTACAATGAACTAATCTTGCTTTATAGTAGCGTGTTAGGCATTTTCCGAGAAGTAGAAAACTCACTGACCTTTTGTAAATTAAATGTGATGCATCCGAGTATTATAAGCTCGAAAAATTTAATTTTAGAATTAAAAAGAATATCCGAATTTTATAAAAAGCAATTTCCTTTCGAAATTAAAACAGAGGATATTTTCTATATTGAGTCTATGATAAAAATCAATTGTCATATAGATAATAATAAAATTATGTACTTCCTTCCATTCCAATTGATACCGAAGAACAATTTGACTTGTTTCACTTAATATCAATTCCCTCAAAAATCAGATCGGATTTTGTAACAGTTTTACCAAATAATCAATACCTCTTAAAATCGCGAATAAATAATCAAATTAAACCTCTAAACGGCAAATGTATTACCCAAGGTAAATCATTTCACTGTCCTAGCTATTTATTAAGCAACAGCCAAGCACTCTGCGAAAGGAGTATTATTATGCAGGGAACCGCCGACACCTGCACACTGACCAAACTGAAAATTGAAGAAAATCATATGGAAATCATTTCGGAACTAAATAAATATTTGGCAGTTTTTCCTTTTGCGGAAAATCTTCAAATTACTTGCCAAAAGCAAACTGAAGTCAAGGAGCTAAGAGGCATTTTTCTGATCACCAGAAACACATGCAAACTGTTATTTAAAGGAAAACAACTGCATTTTCAAGAAAAAACAATTGGCAGTCCCTTAATAATCAATTCACCCATATTGGAAATCAGTCATCAAGAATAACCTAAATTCAGTATTGATTTGAAAAAATTGGAATTTGATAAACCAATCATCAATCCTTTGGTTCCCTTATATAAAGAAAATACACTATCCGACTTGTACGTGCCTAGTGGTTGGACAATCTATCTTTATGTCATATTGGCTACAGCCTTTACGTACTTTTGCTACTACAAAAAACGAGAAAAAAATAAGCAAACTTCGACTTTGGAATCTTCCGAAAGGGAACATGTTAGAGTTATCCTCCCAGGGGAGGCTTCCTTCTAAGGGTGGAGGAGTTATATGACCACCTTATACTGACAAACTAGTAAAGACGTTACAAAGCTGCTGAGTCTGCAACCCTATGGAATATTTCTTCGAATCTTTATATTTTATTAACATGTGTTTTACCATTTTTAAGTTACTTTTAGTTTTAGTCTAGAATTAGATTTGTTAGAAATCACTTGTATAATTTTGAACGAGAAAATTATAATTTTTTAAAAACGGTTTTACGGAGACTCGTCTTTTAAGTTATATTCATGTGGATATGCAGTGGATATCGGAAAATATACCATGGCTGTCTGCCCATCTTGTGGCTATCTGAATATGTTTGAAAGAACAAATTCATATCCATAAAGTATATCCACTAAATATCCATATGTTATTCCGTAATCATACTTTAGTGGATGACTAATTTATATGGGGTGGATATACAGTGAACAGTTTTGAAGTATAAATTCATATCCATACCATATCCATAAAATATATCCAGTAAATATCCATAAGTTATTCCATAGTCATACTTTAGAGGATTACTAATTTATATTTCGTGGATATACACTATACAGTACATATGTTGAGGGGGATGGATATCACAAAATCATATTCATAGGTTATTCCCTTATCGCACTTTACTGCGGATATCCTAGGATATGTTACGGATGTTCATCTCACGGGCATCTGGATCTGTTTTAAATAATAATAATCGCAGTTTAGTGGATGACTAATGTATACAGACCGCTTCAAGCTACTGCGAACATAGGGGGAATCAAGTCCAATTTACTCTACGTGCCGTACGACCGAGGTGGATTCGAAGCACGCTGCAGTGTTATCTTTTGGAAATTCATTTTGTTTTTATTATTTTGTTTTATTTCTGCCTTGCTCGAGAAACAGATGGGTAAGTTCTTAATTGAAATAATACATTTTTAAAACTAAAAATGGATGTCTACGAAGTTGCCGAAAAAGTGCAGATGGTCAAATGGTCAAATCGTCATAACCCAACACACGTTCGATATTGGTCGAGGGAAAATTTGCATTTGTACTTTGACGTAAGAACACAGTATCCCCAAAAACTAAATGTTTGGGGGGGGGGGTATTGTAGGGGAACACGTAATTGGGCCATTTTTTATTAACGGCAATTGCAATTTGAATGGTCCTAGATACTTGGATCTACTGCAGCAGCACATTATTCCAACTGCTAGGCAGTTGTTAGATGTAAGATTTGGTGAAACATGGTTTCAACAAGATGGTTGTTCCGCTCACAATGTTGGCCTTGTTAGGGAATATCTTGATAATGTATTTCCTAATCGGGTTATAAGTACACGGGGAACTATTTTATGGCCAGCTCGATCTCCCGATCTTGCTCCTAATGACTTCTATCTGTTTTTGAAGAAGCTTTTCAAATTATCACCCCTAATATGCTTGGAAACGTTGGAAGGGGTTTTTATAGTAGGCTCGGATATTGTCTAGCCGAGCAAGGAGGACTTTTCGAACATTTGCTTTAATTTTTTTTTTGACTGGGAGAATCTTTTTGGTTTTTAGAATGTATTATTTTATTTTGAGAACTTGCTTTTATTTTGTTTCTCCTTATTATTTTCATTGTAACACGTCGTCACTGATAAATCTGAGCAGTTGACAATAAAACGCTCTTATTTATCAGTGACAAAAAATAAGAAAATTCGTTATAAAAATTTGCGTATTTATTGACCAAATTCCGGTTTCATTGACTATGCTCCACACAGCACCGTGGTTAGAGGGGTACTAAATACAAGGCAAAAGGCGGCGAACGGCAGCGAAAGGCGATCGGAAGCCGAGTGTTGGTTGCTTCACTGATAGGCGTGCGGTGTCTCTGCATGTACGTACACTGGCAAATTAGACTTCTTTCGCCCTATGTTCGCAGTAGCTTGAAGCGGTCTGTATACGGTGGATATGCAGTGCTTATGTTCATGTAAAATTGCAGTGGATATACGAAAATATACCACGGATGCCCATCTTGTGGCCATCTGAATGTGTTTTGAATCACAAAATCAGTGGACATTATTTTGCTATGTAGGTAAGACGTCCCATTTAGGTCCGAATGTCCTGGCTTCAAAGCGGACGTCCTATGGACCTCCGATTAAGGACTAGTCGAGGATCAAAATTTTAATCTATTACATCTTTAGGACCTCCATAGAATATCATTTTATGTACAGGGTGGTCCAAATTCGAGGGGCCTCTATAGCTTTGGGTTTTTGCAGCATAGTTAGCCCAAAACTAATATACATGTTACGGGCTCGATTTTCAAGAGAAGTCGAAAACTAAAAACCGCATTGCGATATGTCAAAGCGTTACTGAGCTAAAGGGTCATTCTCAAAAATGTGCGTTTGTAAAAACCCTCTACAACTTTTTTATTTGTAAAGATAGAGATTTTCATTAAAAACATTTTTTGAAGATTTTTTTAAGGACAAATCTACCCGTTTCACCGATTTTGTCTTAAAGCCCTTAGTTCACGAGATATAACACAAAGTTACATTTTTTTAAATGGAATACCCCAATTTTTTGAAAAAAATTAATTTTGTAATAAAACTTCCTGCTAAACGATGTGTCATACACCTATTTTTATTAAGTAATTAAACAGATATCTGCAATTTTTAATAATTACCATAGTAGGCTGTGTTTAACTCTGACCTATGCAGTTTTAAGGTATCTATCTAGGTAGCTATGATCAAATAAAAACAATTGCCATGATAAACGAACCCAAGTGTCAAAAGTGGCGTCTTCGTCAAGATAATGTTTGAAAACTTTGAAAAGTACGACATGATAAAATGTTATATTGAAAGTAACGAAAATCGACAGACGGCGTTAAATCTATATTTCCAGAGATATCCGGAAAGAAGGCAACCTAGCTCAAAAATATTTTTGAAGTTAAAACGTCATCTACAAGAATATGGATCCTTTACAAAACCGCGGCCTAGGACGTATAGAAGCCTAGCCAGAGATAGAGAGTTGGAAGAACTAACGGTTCTAGGAGAAATAGAAATTAACCCGAATACTTCCACTAGGGCTATGGAGAGAAACACTGGAATTCCACGCAGCAATGCCGTTCGGGTGCTTAAAAAACACAAGTTTAGGCCCTATCGACCCCGACGGGTGAACCAATTACGGCAACGAGATTTTGCTCCAAGACGTGCATTTTGCAGGTGGTACCTAAATAAAAGCCAAGAAGACCCCAATTTTTCCAGAAAAGTTATTTGGACGGATGAGGCAACGATTTCTAGTGATGGAATATTCACCAGATATAACTGCTATTACTGGAAACAGCAAAATCTCCATATTATGGTGGAACAAGCGAATCAGGGAAGGTTCAGTTTTAAGGTATGGGTAGGCATCTACAGAGGACAAATTATTGGGTCATATATTTTTGATGGAAATTTAAATAATTTTTAATAATTTTTTAATTTTAATAAAGATACCAACAAATTTTAAAAGAGCAGGTGATTCCGTTTATCGACAATTTGCCACTTCAGCAAAATAATGAGCTATACTTTCAACATGACAGTGCACCTCCTCACAATGCACGAGACATTACTAATGTGCTAAATATTGTGTTTGCCGAAAACTGGATCGGAAATAAAGGTCCTATATATTGGCCCCCCAGGTCTCCAGACTTGCGACCTCTTTTTGTGGGGGAGAGTCAAAGACCTTGTATTTCGAAATTGCCCAACTACTAGAAGGGAATTGGAAGAGGCACTTCGTACTGCATTCAGGCTGCTTCGTGCGGTAGAACTTCTTAATGCAGAAAATAGCGTCAAAAGAAGATGTAGGATATGTTTACAAGAAAACGGCCGTCAATTTGAGCATTTGTTTTAGAATTAAAGAAAATTGTTAGATGTAGATTTTAGATGTTCCATAGTTTAATTAATAAAAGTTTTAAATAAAAACTTTTAATAATTTTATTTTTGTTTATTATTTTGGGGTTGGTAATTATAGTAAACTAGAAGTTAAAGTTCGAGGTTGCTGTGTCCCCTCGTGTCGTAGCCAACTTGATTTTGTATAAAAAAAAACAATAAAATTTTATTTACACATTTATGGCGCGCACAGCGCCTACTATGGTAAATATCAAAATATGCAAATATCTTTTAAACTATTTAATAAAAATAGGTGTATGGAACATCGTTCGACAGGAAATTTTATTAGAAAACTGATTTTTTAGAAAAATTGGGGGTATCCCATTTAAAGAAATATAACTTTGTGTGATATCTCGGGAACTAAAGGCTTTAAGAGAAAATCGGTGAAACAGGTAGATTTGTTTTTAAAAAATCTTCAAAAAATGTTTTTAATGAAAATCTCGCATCGCACATTTTTGAGAATCATTCTGTAGCTCAGAAACGCTTTGACATATCGCAATGCAATGTTTTCGACTTTTCTTGAAAATCGAGCCCGTAACATGTATATTAGTTTTGGGCTAACTATGCTGCAAAAGCCCAAAGCTATAGAGGCCCCTCGAATTTGGACCACCCTGTACACTAAGAGGTTTTTCGCCAATTTTGATGTTTTTTCCAAACTCTTTTTCGCTAGAAACACACAGTACTTGACAAAAAATAAGAAACTAACAGTTTTTGGCTGTGTTAAAGATTACCTTACTTGTTACGTGTGCATAATTTTGACCTATTTCAGAATACAGCAATAAGCTGAATCATTGGTATTGATTCCTTGTGTCTTTTTAAGCAAGTTTTAATATTTTTTGAAAGTAATCATAAAGTTTTACTATTATAATCATTAGTTTTAATGTCCCGATGTCCTGGTGATGTGTTAAAATATTAAAATAATCTTCAAAAAATTTCCAAAAATGTCCTAGAAATGTCCCAGAAATGGACGTTCGAATGACTTTGGTATATGTCTTTGGGCTATACTTGGTCATGGTATATTGTTACTTCCCTCGCTAAGGGAAGTAATGTAAGCACGAATCCAGACGCCGTCGCTCTTCTGTCGGTCTGTCTGTCGCCTACTTTGTAGCCACTCTAACTCAAAAACCCCTTCACTAGTCATAACAAAATTTTACGTAGTGATTACTTGTGTTGACGTGACGACCCCTATAGTTTTTTAGCATTCTTCTGTTAGACCCTTCGGAGCTACCCCCAAAAAATTTCATCCCTAAAAAAGAATATTTTTTTTTCTTACCGTGTGATACCTCTTTGGAAAGTTTATAAAAATCGTGGTTGAATGGCGCCAAAATTTTTGACTACATACAGGGTGATTCAAAATTCCTCTGAAAGACTTTAACTGTAGGTAGAATTTGTTGTTCTGAACAAGAATTAGTGAAATATATTTTTGTAAACTTTTTTGTTTCAGAAGTATTTGCATTTAAAAATTGTTAATATTTTCTGAGAAGCACCCTTTATTACGTGGTAGAAACATCAATTTTGAAAATAAAACTTTAAAAACTTCAAAATGCCTGACAAAAACACTAAAACATGTCATTGCCAGCACACTTAGACTTGTTTGGTAAATTATTTTATAGGCTGTTCCCAAAAAAATACGAAAATTTAAACAAAATAATCACGTAATTTTTCTTAGATTGATGATATCCAACCACTGTTTAAATGTTTCTAGATAATTCTGAATCACCCTGTATATATATATATATATATATATATATATATATATCACATAAAAAATGTAAAAAACTCTTGAAAAATTCAATTTTCTGTGCCACACAGATCCAGGTCATACCCTACTGTCTTATCAAATTTCATATAAATCTGTTCAGCCGTTTTTGCGTGATTAATGGACAAACATTTTATATATACGAGAATAAGTAAAAATAAGTAAAACGAAATGGTTTCTCCTTAAAGGTCTGGATACACTCAGGGAAAGTCCGGATACGCCCTGGAAAAGTCTGGAAACACCCAGGAAAAGTCAGGATACATTCTGAAAAAGTCTGGAAAGACCCTGGAAAAGTCTGGATACACCCTGGAAAGGCTGGATACATCCAGGAAAAGTCTGGATATACCCTAGAAAAGTCTGGATGCACCCTGAAAAAGTCTGGAAAGACTCTGAAAAAGTTTAGAAAGACCCTGGAAAAGTCTGCATACACTCTGGAAAAGTCTGGAAAGACCCTGGAAAAATCTGGATACACCCTGGGAACATCTAGAAAGACCCTGGAAGTGTGGATGCACTCTGGAAAAGTCTGGAAAGACCCTGGAAAAGTCTGGATGCCCTCTAGAAAAGTCTGGAAACACCCTGGAAAAGTCTGGGTACACTCTGGAAAAGTCTGGAAAACCCTGGAACAGTCTGGATACACTCTGGAGAAGTCTGAAAAGATCCTGAAAAAGTCTGGATACACTGGAAAAGTCTGAAAATACCCTGGAAAAGTCTGGATACACTCTGGAAAAGTCGGGAAAGACCCTGTAAAAGTCTGAACACCCGCAAAAGTCTGGATACACTCTGGAAAAGTTGGGAAAGACCCTAGAAAAGTCTGGAAATACGCTGGAAAAGCCTGGAAAGACCCTGATAAAGTCTGGATACACTCTGGAAAAGTTTGGAAAGATCCAGGAAAAGTCTGGATACACTCTGGAAAAGTCTGGAAATACCCTAGAAAAGTCTGGAAAGACCCTGGAAAATTCTGGATACACTCTGTAAAAGTCTGGAAAAACCCTGGAAAAGTCTGGATACACTCTGAAAAAGTCCGGAAAGACCCGGTAAAAGTCTGGATACACTCTGGAAAGACCCTGGAAAAGTCTGACTACACTCTGGAAAAGTCTGTGAAAATGTCCGAGTACATCATGGAAATGTCTGAATACACCTCTGAACAGTGTGTATACACATACAAAAGTCTGGATATACCCTGAAACAGTCTGACTGACCCAATCTAATCCATGTGTATATGAGTAGGGGATTTTTATATATGTTCTTCTGAGCGAGGGAAGTTTTAGAGTAAACCTTTACTCAATTTATTTTTAGTTTATCGATGTTTAAAACTATTTAAAAATATTATCAAAAAAGAACTCATCTAGCATCTACTTTGTGAAAAGTGAAATCTCGAATCACGAGTAATATTAAATATTCTAACAATCATTTTAGTTACAGTAACCGTAGAATCATCGCAATAGCACACCAAATTGCTGCCTCCAGTTGCAGCGTTGAGGTCCTCTATATACAAAATAAACAGTATGGGCCCCAAAACTGACCCCTGGGTCATCCCACAAGTAACACTAATTTCAGAAGAAACTACCTTTTTTTTTGATAATCGGTTGAGAAATCATTTGACTGATACATATTGTTTTCTTGGACTCAAAAATGAGGCAAAAAAATTGTTTTCCCTATCTTTAATTCTAACACACTTTTTTCTGTTAAGTAAAAGGTCGTGATCGACGCAATCAAATGCCCTGCTAACACAAAAAGGGCTATGGACAGTATAGGTGAACTAAAATTTTTGTGTACATTTGAATTAATTTAAATTATAGCTCTCTGAAAATGATGCCAATGCGTTATAAGCTTGCTTTTTGTCTCTTGCAACTTGTCATAAAATTTTATGAATTCCTAAAATTTCAATATTGTAATTAAAAATATCACTTTCCGCACTTGTTAGGTAAATAACTATTTCCGCGCGGCGTGAGCACCTAGGAAAATATTATTACAAAAAATGTAATAAAATTGTCAAAAAATTTTCAAATATTGTCATAAAATCATAAAAAAAAAACAATTTTTTTTCCAGTGGCCACCCAGCTAATATCAGCACACAGTTTCCTAAACTTGGGGTTTCAAGAAAAAAAAATACATTCTCCAAATTTGCGTTTTTTATATTGTCTGAAAAACCAAACTTATTTTCGAAATCGTCTATGTGGAACTGAGTGTACAGTCGGTTAATCAATAATGACTAAAAAAAAATGGTACTTTCTTATTGATTTAATAATCACGCACCACCTTCCCCAGCTGAATTGTTTGGAACGTTACCCTCGATACTACTCATTAACGATAAATTCTTATCCTTTATGAATTTCGGATGACTTCAGCGTATTTATGATGCGTGGCTTGTCACTGCTTTTAATATTAAAAGCTTACCAAAGTTGGACATGATTTGACGTTAAAAAACAATTACTCTTACAATGACAGGTTCACTCCTGCACGTTTCATTCTTCTTTAGCAGCGTGCAAATGGGTTTAGACCAATTATTCTAAAAATGGTGAAGCTAAATTCTCATTAAGAGTGCAGAAAATCGGTTTGCTTTTGTTGTTTCAATAAAGCCTGTAAAAAAAAAACTATAAAATTAGTGACAAGCTGTTGACGTTATTAGAAAACAAGAGTGTCAACTTTGGTCAATACGATGAATGTAAGCGGGCCGTTATATGCAGCGGATGCTATATAAAACTGAAGCAAGGAAGCCTGGATGAAATGGGGTATTATACAAAATTGAAAAATTTCATTCATTGTATACCAACTGAAGCAAGTAAGCCTGAATGAAATGGGTTATACAAAATTTAAAAATTTCATTCATCACATTGAACAACAAAAGCAAACCAATTTTATGCACTCTTCATGCATGAGAATTTAGCTTCACCATTTTTAGAATAGTTGGTCTAAACCAATTTTTTTTCTTGCAGTAGTTGGTATATTTATTGTATAAAATTATGTAGTTTAAAAGGCTATTGTGAAGATTATTTTAAAAAACGCAAATTTGGAGAATATATATTTTTTTCTTGAAATCCCAAGTTTAGGAAGCTGTGAGCATAGCGATACAGATATCTTTAAGTCTATTCAACCTCGTCCATCATATTTAGATGTAGGATATTCTACCTTAGGCCCCATGTCATCTGATCAATAATACTCTGATAATTAGCGACAGCTTCATCATTGATGGTCCATCCACCTCCAGAAAATTCGATTTGCCCATTATTTATCATATCAGTTACTGTTGCTCTGGATTTGTAGTTTTGCTTCAACCACCAATCCCAGAAGGGTGAGACCTCGTTAAAAGTAAATCTATAATTAAACTTGCTATTATTAGTAACTCATTATGCTATTTATGTTTTAACCTTTATTAATGTTTAAGCCTATCTTATCTATAAATTATGGTTTAAAACGGAAATATTTTTACAGGAGCAGATAATTACCCCATAAGCAAGGACACTTTTGTGGAGCATGTGTTGATTTGCGTACTTTTTTATTTACTCTTTACTCCATATCAATCAAGTTAAATAACGGAGCCCACCACTTATTTTACAAATTGGGCTTATTTTGTAGCAAAAAAAGCGCTGATTACTTAAATAAAATTTAACCACTACCACCTTTAAAAAGTAGATGAAATGTGTTTCTTGATATCATCATTTATAAAAGAGATAGCGAGCTATATGAATTAAGCTTTGTAACTGTGTATGGCTAAATCATTACCCTCTCCACATAGGCCGATCAGCTCTTATCGTTTTAGTGTCCTTTTATCCACCTTCGCCGCCATTTTGACAGAAAATGGATTATCTGTCACTTTTGAGTGAAAATGGCGGCGAAGGTGGATAAAAGGACACTAAATCGGTATGAGTTGATCGGCCTATCTGGCTAAATGTTATGTTTCTTATTGGGAAAGTAGGATCCATTCACCTTTAAACGTTTTTTAAAAAGTGACCTTAAGATGTTTAGAAATCTTGTCATTGTCAACATAACTTAAACGTTTTGTCACTTTTTTAAATTATATTGCTACTCAAATCTTTAAAAAATGTCCTTGTTGCCTTAAAGGTTGTATTTATAATAAATAGAGAAAATAATAACTCATTTTGGGTTTAATAAAAAGTTTTATAAATTTAAATTTTACTCCATACTTTCCAAATAGAAATAAAATTAACTCAGCTCACTGATGATGATGGTTCATTTGCGAGTGTGTCAGTCTGGACCGGTATTCTCGTAACTAAATACGCTCGGCGTTTCGTACTCGCTGACCGTATGATAACGTAATATTCGCATACCACGTGACCAAAGTAACAAAAATGGTATTCACGTATATTGAACGCAAGGCGTCGACCAAGTGCGCTCAGCGCGTGGCGCCCGTTTGAGAAACACCTACCATTTGCCAGCTGTTTTGCCCTCCGCGCGTACGATTTTCCTACCCTACAATACTTTGTAGAGTGCTGAAGAAAATATAGTAGTTTTTTCGGTTTGCGTTTTTATTAATAATTAGAAAAATAAAAATCTCTTATTAGTAGCTTGGGGACGGGTGACAAACACGTACACATCAACCTTACTATTTGATGCTCGATGTAAGACAACTTTTTTTTCCAAAAAATTGCAACAAAAACTTTTCTTATCAAAATCGACATCGAAATAATTGAGCATCCGTATAATAATAGAAATAGAAGCAATCAAAATTCTGTAAAACCAAGGGTAAAAAAAGTCATTGGTCAGCGGTGCTTTTTGTATCTTTCATCGGATGTGTACCAAAAAATATCTGGTTTTGTTAGGCTCCTGCCCACATTAATTGTTTTCTTTCAAAAATAAACTAAAAGCTGTCATGAAATATGAAATTGAATTGAATGAATTATGAAACATGAAATAAATAGCTTAATTGATAAAAAAATAATTAGCAAACAATATAGGTAACTACCTTTATTTCTGTGTTTTCGTCTGTATTTTCTTTACTTTTCTGAAATATCACATTTTTCACATTAATTACGATTTTTATGTTTTTTATCTTTTGTCATTTTATTTATTCATAAATGTACTAAAAATTACTATTTTCTTTTTTTAATTTAACAGTTCCATGAAAACATACATTTTTCCACGCGCAAGGTTTCTCTTGTGGATGTATGAATTCTGTGTTTGTTGTTGAATTGGTTAGGTTATTTTTTGGGTAAAAAATACCTTAGACTTTTATTTTCTGTTTCTTAAAATATAGAAAACGCATGTTCACTATAATTAAAAGGTATAACTTACTAGATATGTAACTAACTATTGTGAAACCATTTTAACCATAAATGCTACATAAGAAAGTATCAATATGAATATACGACCGTGCCGGAAACACCACTTTCCCTGACTGAGTGCCGGAATAAATTTAAACTTTCCCGCACTGAGTGCGGAATTTTTTTGTAGGTGTGCGGTTAAGTCTCGGGGTAAACATTTTCCCGCACACTGTGCGGGAACGTGCTACTAGTTTATATCACAGGGTCAAAGGGCGGGTTTAACTGAGCTAAATCAAACCATCAAATAATTTTTTAAAGGATCAACATGCACTTGTGCAAGTCACCATTTGATTTACCCTTTCTGAACTACGGATCGAAATCGATCACGTAATGGCCTCTTTCTTACACATAGAAAAAGAAAAGGAGCGACAAGACTAACAAGAAATAAAAATGCAAAATTCGGTGATGCCAAGATGTGCTAAGCGAATTTGATTCTGTCTGCTCGTAGGGCAGCGCGTTCGGCAGAGCGAATACGAAAAGTCGTCGGTCAGCGTGCCGCTGAGCGCGCTGTTCGCTATTCGTTTCGCTTAGCGACTTCAAAACGTTACGTATTACGAGAATACCGGTCCAGGTCCACTGCGACCACTAGCGGGTCTATTTAGTCGGAGAGCTCGCGAAGAAGACGTGCAAGAGTTTTGAAAAGGCTGAAATTTTTAGGATGGACTACACTTTGTCCATACAAAGGAACTGTAGAGTCAGCAAGCTGGATCTCGGAACACGTGGCGGTAGGGTGTTAGCGAAGATGTTAAAATAATGGCTATTCTCAAACTGTTTTGAAAAGACTGAAAATCCATTTCTTAATAGCTGATGCACTACCAAACGCAAAACAAACGGTCAGACCCTATAACACTAGAACGCGTGACGTCAGCAAGCTCCAAACATGTCAAAAAAATGAGTTCAATGCAACTGTTTTGAAAAAGTTGAAAGTCAGCCATATGATAGTTTGTGTAATTACATTTATGAAAAAAATAGTCAGACTTCATGTTATTGGGACCGACGCAGTCAGCTAAAAGAGGCTAATCCAAAAAAACCGGATTTATAAATTTCTTGCAACTTTTAATTTAGAATTCGATTTTCACGATTAAAAGACTTTTGGAAAACTAAAATAATTTGCCTTAAGGATCAATGTCAAAAAATGTAATTTTAAGAACATCCAAGATGTCGTTAGCCAATAAAGAACCCCGCACAACACCCATAAATTTGGATCTCGGTCGAATTTAATAATATTCTGGTATGTTGTATTGCAAGTCAATATTAGAAAACTGGGAAGTTTTAGATCAATTTGTTTTGCGTACCTTTTCTGAAAAGCATTTAGTGGGGGGTGGGTTAATAAAAATCATATGCATAACAGCAGCAGGAGAGTGAGAAAAAAAAAAAGAAAGTTATGTGCTATAGAAACATATGGTTTCAAGTGTTACTGCTGCATCCAACAGAATGTGTAGACTGTGGACAAAATCATATTTTTAAGATGACAAAACTCTTATAACCACTTAATTGGTAAGTACCTATTGCCCACCTTCTATTTTTAATTGTCGGAAAAACAACATATGTCGTGTTTTTGTGGGTACCTGGCCTGAATACGTATGGTTTCCCTATTTATTTTTATATTCTGTGTAAATAATTTAAAAAAATTATAAAAATTGTCTGGAACTATTGTTAAATTCCACTGTACTGGTGAATGGAAGTAGAAAATAGGAATTAGTTTGAATGTTTGCATCAATAAACGAAATGATTTCAATGTTTTATATTTCCATTTTTTATTTTAAAGTGTTCTGCTTATGGTTTAGTGTCATTTTGTTTTTTATTTATACAAAAAAGTGCTGTTTTATTACTTCTTAGATATCTAGATTTATAAAACTACTATTGTTAAACATGAAAAAAAGAATAATTATTTTAGATCCGTTGATCACTAAGTTAGGAAATATTACCGACCTGTATTTGAGCGAAAGTGTGTTTATTTTAATAAAAAACGTTGGGAAGGAGGTGGTAATTTTTTTATGTTTGTTTTTAAACTGGCGACCAACCAACCAATTTTTCTTGAGAAAGGTCGAACACACCCCCAAAAAAAAGTTCGAAAATTTGATATTTTCCAAACGAGTGGCTTTGAAAGAAAAGGATTACCATAACCATAACGGGGCTAGTCGCGCACCAAAAAAAAATCGGGGGGGGATGAGCGTAATTTTTCAAGTGCAAACGGTTGAGATAATCGAAAGTCGTAGCATACGACTGTTGCCAAAGATACAAAAAAAAATCTGATGGAGCCAATAGGTGTCCTTGTAGCCCCCCATCATTTTTTTTAAAAATATTTTCGAAACCAAAACAGATCCAGATTGGAGACCCAAATTCGGGCAATCTAGGGTATTAGTCGATTAAAGAAAAAGACCCTCTTCTGCCAATTTTTCAGATTTAGTTGCTTATTTGAAGATATTAGAGAGATTACTTTTCCCTCCAGAAAAATGAAATTTGCAGATAGCTTACGAGAAACCAAATCGAAAGTGCCATAATACTCGGATTTTTTTTAAATATTTTGGTCGCCAGTTAAAAAAAAAACGTAAAAAAAATTAACCCCCCTTATAAACTTTATAAAGAAAAAAATTTAATATAATGAGCACTGGAATTCTCAATACGATTCGGGCAATCTACAACTATTTCTGATAATAAATATGCTTTTTATTAACCCCCTCCCCACTGAAACTTTTCCAAGAAAGGTCCACAAAAGATAGAAAATTTAAAAATAGCCAGAAAAATAGGTTATGAAGAGTCCGTGATATTATAAATGTTATTGTTTTTCAAAAGTCTAACTTTCATAACAGTGGCCCCCTCTGATTTTTAAACATTTACAGTACTAAAAAAATATATACTAAAAAAATAATATATTGGGAAAATGTTTGAAAAAAAAAAAAAATTTTTTTATTTCTGTCATTTTTCGAAATAAGTTATATTTAACGGATTATGACAAAAAAATTTTCTCGGTTAGATAAATAGTAAAAGAAAAAAAAATACTATTAAATGTACTTTCATCGTTTTTGTTGTGTAACAGTAAAAAAAAAACGCTGTTTTGATCCCCTCTCAATTTTTTCCAGCCGAAACGATATAAAAGTTAGAAAAAAAAGTTAAATATAAGAAATATTCAGTTTTTAAGGATAATTTATATCAAAAAATGTAATTAATATTTGCTGAATTTTTGGGTTTTTATTTTTTGGGGGTGTTTCAAAGCAAATTCCGAGTTATAACTCGGAATTCCGAGTTTAAAGTCGGAATTATGAGTTATATAAATTATAATATTATTTTTTTGGGGGTGTTTCAAGGCAAATTCCGAGTTATAACTCGAAATTCCGAGTTTAAAGTCGGAATTCCGAGTTGTAAGTCGGAATTTCGAGTTTTAAGTCGGAATTCTGAGTTTCAAGTCGAAATTCCGAGTTGTAAGTCGGAATTTCGAGTTCAGAGTCGGAATTAAAATAAAAATTGCTTTGTGACCCTTCTACGCTTTCGTACAAATCAATAAACAACTAGTACAGTAAAATTGTCATCTGAGGTCGGAAAAAATCCGGGGAGGCTGAGTTTTTGGTATCTTTCGGGGGGTCTAAAAGTAAACCTCCCAAGTTTTTGTTTCTTCCACTCCTCGGGAACCATCCGCCATTTTGAAAAATCTTTGTAATCGACTTTTCTCCATTTCTATTGGTTGGAGGCGAAAAAGTCTAAGAACAAAAATATTTTTTTTTGCCGAAAAATTTGTAACATTTTTGTCCAAGTGTCCAACTTTCTGTAGTTAGTTTCCGAAAAGATAGAGGGCGCCAAAGTTACAAAAAATCAGTTTTAACGTATTTTGGCCAACAAAAAGTGATTTTTTTAAAACTTTAAATGAAAAAGTTGTAGATCTCGGAAAAATCAAAATATGTATATTGTTTATAATTAATTAAACAGTCTCTGAGCTAAAGCGACTAAAAGTAGGTAAAATTCTTTGAGAACCGCTTTCTGGGCATGCATGAAGTCGCGTGTTGTGAATTATATGTTATTATTTATAGTAAAAGCAGTACACACAAATGAGGTATTAAATTAAAGCTTGTGAGGTACGCTACACAAATGACCCAGTCTGTTGTCATGAAAATTGCCGAAAGTATCTGACAGACCGACATTTATTCGGGTACCGATAGTCGAGTTTTTTTGGGTAACGGGCCATTCATCGCTTACATAAACGCGACAAGAGGGGGTGGAGGGAGGGGTATATAGAAGTATTATTAAGTGTTAAAAGGGAGGGAAAAGGAGTTGCAAAAATGTTATAAAGTGTTGCAGGGGAGGAGGGGTCAAAACTTCGAAAATGGTTTTACATAATCATGGTAGTAAAGTAAAATTGTCATTTGAAGTCGAAAAAAAACCGGAAAGGCTGAGTTTTTTTGTATGTTCTTTGGAGGGTCTGAAAGTAAAATTTCCAGGTTTGTGTTTCCCCCACTACTCGGGAACGATCCGCCATTTTGAAAAAAAAATTGGACTCGATTTTTTCCGTTTTTGTTGGTCGGAGACAAAAAAGTGTAGAAACAAAAATCTTTGCCAAAAAATTTTCAATATTTTTTGTTACAGGTTCTACTCTCTGTAGTTAGTTTTTAAAAAGATAGAGGGCGTTGAACTTACGAAAAATCAATTTATCGTTTAAATGTCAGTCTGTCAAATAACTTCGGAAATTTTCATGCCGACAGACTGGGTCATTTCTGTAGCGCACCTTACAAGCTTTAATTTGATACCTCATTTGTACTGGTCTTACTATAAATAATAATATATAATCCACAGCCTCCGAGTTTATGCATGCCCATGAATTGTTTTTAAAGAATTTTACCGACTTTCAGTTGCTGTAGCTCAGACACTGTCTAATTAATTATAAACAGTATTCACATTTTTATAGGATTTTTCCAAGATCTACAACTTTTTTATTTAAAGTTAAAAAAAAATCACTGTATGTTGGTCAAAATACGTTAAAACTGATTTTTTGTAACTTCGGCGCCATCTAACTTTTTGGAAACTACAGAAAGTTAACCACTTGGACAAAAATGTTAAAAATTTTATGCCGAATGTTTTTGTTCTCAGACTTTTTCCCCTCCGACCAATAGAAATGGAGAAAAGTCAATTTCAAAGTTTTTTCAAAATGGCGGATGGTTTCCGAGCAGTCGGGGAAACAGAAACTTGGGGATCTTACTTTTAGACCCTCCCCCAACGTCATATAAAAATTTTAGCCTCCCAATTTTCGGACCAAACCCGTCATAAATTTTGAGATTATAGAGAGTCGACAATAAAATACTTGCATCTAACCACTGTGACGTGACAGTTACAAAGCTTAATGCATATAGCTTGCTATCTCCACTTACCAAATAAGTGGAGAGCTAAAATATGATGAACCACCCAGTACAAATGAGACTTTTTTGACTGATGTCTATTACTTGAAAAGTTTTTGTCCGATTTTAAAAGTTTTAACAATTTTGAAAAGCAAACTCTTTAAAATTTGCGGCCAAAATTGACAAGTGCGCCACTGGTGAAAAACTTAACTTTTGCATGTAGATATTTACCTTTGCCGAGTGTATAGGGTGTCCCAAATTGGGCACTTTTGGGGGGCTTAAGGTACTTCCAGGGAAGATAGAAAAAAACTGACTCCCACTGGCGAGGCTTAATTTTTAGGATAAGTTTTTTTCAAATTACGGGGGCGTTTCGAAAAGTCTGCATTTTAGGATGGGAACTATACTAGGAACTATAACTTTTTTATTTTTAAAAATTTCTGTTTAGTATAAATGAATTTTCTGTAGATTTTGTAAAGCAGAATATAACTCTCAATCTGGATTTTCTCTAGCACTTTTAGTTTTTAAAATAAAATACAAAGTTGGTATTTTTCTTATTGAATGACCAATTTTTTATTGGATTTTTAAATTCCCTTTAAAATGATATATTACACTTTGTGTTTTTTTTTTGTATTTTTATATAATTTTTTATTCCTTTATTAGCTACTTTTAATATTTTTATTTTGAATTTTTTTTCTTATATTGTAAAAAGTGAGTAAAATATAAATAAAAATATATAAAAAACACAAAAAATAAAACGCAAAGTGTGATACATTATTTTAAAGGAAATTTAAAGCTAATTTTAAAAATCAAATAAAAAAGGGTAATTTTATAAGAAAAACGCCAACTTTGTGTTATATCTCGAAAACTAAAACTGACAGAGGAAATCAAATTTGACAGTCAAATTCCTCTTTAAAAAACCTACAAAAAAGCCACGTGCACCAAACAGAAATTTTCACAAATAAAAAAGTTATAAGCCCCATCCCAAAATGCAGACTTTTCAAAACGCCCCCGTATCTCAGAAATGGTTTGACATATCAAAATGGAGTTTCCACCCTTAAGCTTATCTTAAAAATTAAACCTCGCAAGTGAGGCTCAATTTTTTTCTATCTCCCCTGGAAGTACACTTGATTTCAAAAAAAATCATACATGTATTTCTTCCTATGCAACAAAATTTAGCTTTCCATTAGTGTATACTATTATAAGGCACCACCAGCTTAGTATGCCTGACAGCTTAAAATTCAGTGTGACATCCTTAAAAATGCTACAGATATAAACATTTACAAAAGTTCAAATTATCACTCGAGTTAAAAGACGGCTGGTCTATAAGAAGAGCGGCCACCCATTTTGGAGATCATAAAATGACGATAATGCGATGGAAAAAGCGCTGGATTGAAAATAATTCTAGGGATAGGAAAGATAGATCAGGACGACCAAAAGTAAGTTCTGAAGTGCAAGAGAGACTTATTGACCATCTCAGACAAAATCCTTTTTCAACGTCGGTTGAGGCAGCTAATGTAACATTATTTCCGGGTTCTTTAGCAACAGTAAATAAAAGAGTAACGAAATCAGAAGTCTCTTGTCGAGTTGCTGCAAAAAAGCCTTTTCTAACAGAAGAACAAAAATAGGCCAGAGTGATTTTTGCACTGAACAACGTTCTTCGTGATAATGACTTCTGGGAGAGGGTGGTTTTCACTGACTAAAAAATTTTTCAATCATCTTCGAGCAGCTAAAGAATTTTAGTTTATCGTCCACCAAATTCTAGATTTGAACCCGAATATACAAACCAAATTAAAAAAAACTGGATATTTTACTGTAAACATGCGAGGCTGGTTTAGTGCTAGAGGTTTTGGTTTTTTTGGAGAATCGAAGGAAGATTCAATAGTGAACCATATATTGAAATACTTGAAAACGTGATGCTGCCATCTGTACAGGTTTTAAATGAAAATAATGACTTCGTTTATCAACAGGACAACTGTCCAGTATACACTGCTAAAGTTGTTCGCCAATGATTTCAGAATAATAATATAGAAACACTTCCTTGGCCAGCCAACAGCCCTGACCTTCACCCAATGGAAAATACATGGGGTCGAATCGTTAAAATAATATACCAAAGGAATTGGAGACCACGAAATGCTGAAGAGTTAAGCGATGCTATTTATCAGTATTTTCAAAATTCAAACTTTTCAATGCCCAGACGTTTGCAGCTTGTAATAGAGAAAAATGGTGATCCTATTAAATACTAAATTATTTATTCTAGTTCTTTTTTAAGTTAAAATAATTAGTATTAAGTTTACCATCGTTTTTGTCCTAATCCAAGTTTCCTATTCGTCGAATTGTGTTCAATCCAGCGCTGTTTCCATCGTATCATTGTTATTTTATCAACTCCAAAATGGGTTACCGCCCTCTTTATAGAACAGCCGTCGTCCGTTACTCGAGTGATAATTTGATATTAGACACTTAAAGTAAATATATCAACGATTCGTTATCAGTATACGTAACGCGTTCGAAATAAAGTCAAAATACAACTACATTTTTGACTTTTTTATGCGACGTTTCCAACGAAGCACGTTTTCTTGAAGGTTGTGATGACAGAACTGCTGATTGAAATCGTTGCGTATGTTCGTGGGTCGGTAACGATACGTACATGCTTCCGTAAGCAACGAGATTCTGTCATCACACCCGTCAAAGAAGCAGGCATCGTTCGAAACATGGCATGAACAAGTCAAAAATGTAGTGTATTTTGACTTTGTTTCGAACGCGTTACGTATACCGATATTGATGCGTTGAAATATTTACTTTAAGTATCTATTGTTCAATAAAGACTTTACTAAAACATTATTTTTGCTGATTTTTTAGTATTATGCAAACTTTAATATAAAAATAAGGTTGCCTTTAATTTAAGTAAAAAAATATTTTCAGTTTTAGAGACCTTTTTTAAACAATATGACAAATTGTCGTACTTTTGAAGTTTTTAGGCAGTTTAGCTGGTAGTCCGTATATATTATACACTTTTAGAAAGGTTAATTTTGTGACTGCATGTATGCGTTTTTTTTTTAAATTAAGTGTACCTTAAACCCCCCAAAAGTTCCCAATTTAGTACACCCTGCACTTGTATCTCGTTAATATTGGGTAGGAATTAACAAACTGAATTGTTAAAATGAGTGCGTTTGGTGACCCAAATTCAGTCAAGTCAAATAAAACAGTTTCACGGCAATTTTTCTCCCAAAATCTAATGTTGTAAAAAAAATTCATTGTTTGCTCGCTAAGATAAAATATTTTTTTATTAAAGCAAAATTTCTGTTATTAAGATTTTTTGTAGGAGGATGCTTATTAAAAAGTCCTGAAACTCATCAACCGAATAATTTAACAGGTGAAAAAAATCGTATTTATTTTATTAGCATACGGGCGAGTTCATAAATTCATCGGGTTCGTTATTCTTGATTTGATAGACAATTCTATTACCCGTATTACATGGAGAAAAAAGTCACGAAGAAGGCATAGTTACTGGTTTTCTTTTTTTTGAGGCTGCGGGGCAATGTAAAGAATGCAAATAAAAATCAAAAATCTGTTTTATTAAAAGACGAACAATACAAAGAAATTATTTTCTTGTACTTTTTTAAATAAATCTTTCTAAAACTAAATCTACATCATGGGTCATGGTGGACCTCAACAATAGAACTAGAAGAAGTTCTATTTCTGTGACCTCAACCAAGATTTTAGGCGTTTTTGCGCTGAAAAGTTTCTCTCTGCCTGCAAGCAGAGTGCAAATGTTGTGAAAATTAGAATTTCAACACATTGAAACGTTGTTATAGAGGTAAATAGTAGTTGTCTTGAAAACTTAAATCGAAGTTCACGACGACTAAACAATAATCGTAATTATAGACTCCGTCACAACTATTTATCCATTAGATATCCATAGGATATTCAATGAATGTCTTAAGGAATAAACATGAGACATCCATGTGTCAGTCATGGATATCCATTGAATGTACTTTTGCTACGTGGGCATCGCACGAGGGAAAGAGCGGATCGTATAACTTTTAACAATACACGTCCTAGTCAGCTAACGCATGCGTATTAGAGCCCTTCATTCATTCTTTGACCCCGGTCAACTTGATAGTTCGGGTTACCGCGAAGCTTTTTAACATAGAGGCCTTTATAGTATCTCATAGTTATATGGGTGCGATATATGAACTTACTTTCTCTCTTTATTTGCTTTTAGAGATCCAATAACGTCATCGTAATCTAAATAAAGCTCCTCCACACAAAACGGTACTATGTGAACATTTATTTGGTCTTCTTTGGTTTCTGAGCACGACTAAAAATTTATTTGGCTATATATATAACTTTCTATTAAAACATGTCGTAATAGGTATTTTAGCAGCAAAAAAACAATATGACTCTCTGACGATTCCCAATAAGGATGAAACAGGTCTGTATTTTTATTTTATGGAGAGGAGTGGTAGTAAGGTCTGTAGTTGTCTGGATTGTCCATTAGATAATGATGTTGGAGGCCTGGTCGCAGCGCCGGCCCTAGGGCAATCAGAGCAACTGCCCAGGGCACAACGATCCAGGGGCGCCGAAATCACTAAAACCAACCCAACTTGAGACAAAAAAATTGGTTTTGGAGGCAAATTAATCAAATTATTTTTAAATCTTTATATAGGGTGTTCCCAATTCGATGCTCACCAATCTTTATTTTTAGTTTTTATTTTTCTGCGCCCTTATTCTTAAAGCTGTCAAAAAACGCTTATAACGTTCCACAGGTACTTTTTAAGATCTACCTAATGAGAGGTCCGTTTTCGAGATTTAACATTTCAGTGTGACAGGAGCACTGTCAAGTTAATTTTTTCTTATGGAGCCATGCTTTTTTTCTCCTGCCGTTTGGTTCATAAAGGATGGCAGATATTTGACAACCTCATTTTGGCAAGTTCCTGACGTTTTGAGTTAATTGACCTTCATCAGCCCAAATTCCAAAAACAAGGAAAAAAACATATTTCTAAAATATTAGGTAAAGTTATTTTGTTATAACAAAATGTCAAAAACACTGTGGGTTTCCAAAATATCTTGAGTAAGCAAAAATTAAATTTGGGCTGATAATAGTCAATAAACCCAAAACGTCAGGTACTTGTCAAAATGAGGTTCTAAAATATCTGTCATCCTTTATAAACCAAACAGCAGGAGAAAAAAAGGATGTATCCATAAGAAAAAATTAACTTGACAGTGCTCCTGTCACACTGAAATGTCAAGTTTCAAAAACGGACCTCTCACTAGGTAGATCTTAAAAAAGTGCCTGTGGAACGTTTTAAGCGTTTTCTCAAGATTTCGGTTTTTTCCGCCTATCAGCATCAAATTGCGCTATATTGCCATAATTTAAACCTTTTCGTATCTCCTACCGTTTAGGAGATCTCCATGGTGAGCATCGAATTGAAACACCCTGCATACTGAAAGGCGGGATTAGCCTACTCTCATGCGTGGACAAGTAAGGTCAGGGGGGGAGGTATGGCCCTCCGTGCCCTGCTGCACTCCTTTTAAAGAAATGAAAATTCATTAGACTTACTTACCTGAAAACTGCATGCTACTTCCACTTCAGTAACAAAATACGAGCCAACAACGAATACAAGCCACAAACCTGTTTCCGGGTACTTCATTATTGAAAAAATGTTTTTTTTAATATTTGCTATTTTTACGGCATAATCAAAACTATATATATTTCTTTATCAAACCTTTTGTTGCTAATTATTTTCTAAATAATGACTATGGTTATTAAAAAAAAAAATGTATGATTGGTGAAGTACGTAATATATTTTTAAATTTGTTTATATAGTCAGTACTTAAATTATGAATGTCCCAAACACAACTGACCAAGTTTTTGAAATTAAATGATATTTTTTTATAAATATGTGGATGTACTGGTTTTAAGAAAAAGCGAAGAAATTAGCATCTTTACTGTTTTCGACATTTACAGAGTGCGTTAAAACAAATCTTGAGTCCTTTGATACGAACTTCAATATTAAACGCAACAGGAGTATTACCTATGTGCAACCATTGGCTCTTTGAATTTTGTTTGAAAAATACTTATAGTTTGTGTCTACTCTCCTCAGTTATTGGGAGTACTGCTGTAATATTTATTTACTTGTTTTTTATTTTATTTTAAAGAAGAAAAATTATTTTATTTACCTTGTATATTGGCTTTTTTTATCAGTACCTATATACCCACATAACAATTAAACATTCCTGTAATGTAATAGTCATATACTTAGAGAACAAAGCATGTGATAGAAATGTTACATTTTACCATTGGGAATATGACTAACACATGCCGCCAATAAGTTACGTTCTAGCTCATACAGGTGATATAAATGTGATAGAAACGTGACATTAAACATGACTATAATACGACCAGAATATTTTTAAAAAATAGTATCCCTGGAAACCGACTATAATTGCATAATTCAAAACATGTCCCGATGGCCACAAGGCGGATATCCTAAGATATGGAGTGGATATATATCCACATGAATATCCACCAAATATGCATTAGTCTACACTAAAGTGAAATTACGGAGTATCTATGGATATATGTAGGTATATCAATTATGTTCATCAAAAGATTACCTAAATAACTTTTTGCTGTCTTATATGTATGTCTTATATGTTATATATTACCTGCTACATAGAGAAAATATTGATTCCAGTGCCATCTACCTACAATAGATGACATTAAACTAAATTATAATTATAAATCATGTAAATCGCGTTCTTTTCACAAGATAGTAATATTTTTAGCAAACAGGCCAAAATCCTGAGAAATACATTCTTTTTGGGAACATTCATAAAAATAACTTGATTATCAGGTTAACATGGGCATATTATTATCTTATTACCAAAGAAATATAACTATCACAAACTCTTAAAGAATATAAAAAAATAGGTCTGCAACATTCCTGTCTTATTCGCAATAGAATATTCCAAAATCACTATTACATGAATATTCCTCAAATGTTACGTGGGATAAAGATGTCGCCAGATATACACATAAACATTTCGACTTAGATTTAAAAAGTTCGCTTTCGTAAAATTTCGGTTAACCATAGCGGGACAAATTCTCATTTACATAGGCCACCTTGCTGGGCCTGTTGTACACCCACTATCCTCGGTTTTGCCCTCGAATCCTGCTTCTTTCGCAAAACAGCACGTTTTCCTTGACTGAAGCCTTCTTTCATCGCCCGAGTCCAAAAAACAATTCCTAAAGTGAAACTCTTTCGTCCTGGCTCGGGCTAGGCACTCTAGCAGTACCTGTAAGGAGAATTCTTCGTCCCCCCTTAGGAGCCCTGTTTCCAATCTCATATCCTTCTTACCAAGGGTGAGCAAGGACTTTGTTATGTTGGCCGTTATTTCTTCAATTAGGAGTTTCGCCTGCCTCATGCCCTTTGTGCTGTCCCAGAGCTCTTGACAGCATCTGTCTAAGTGACGTTCTAGGGCCATTATACAACCTGGCAGGCCGAATTATAGGGAGTCATAAAGGATTTTTTAAATTATAATAAAAATCTATTTTAAAAGCAAGTTTATTTTTAACTGTTAATAAGTAAAAATCGCCCTCTCAGAAGGGTAATTTTTATTCCCACAAACTAATAACCTACCTTGTAAAAACGGATAATCACTCTCCGATAAGAATCAGTATGTCATTATCATTCTATTTTTCTGTTTAATTTTGATCTGTCTATCTAGATATATTCGGTAAATAACCTAAAAAATATCTGACAGGATGAGAAAATAATCAGAAAATCTTCCTCAAGTTTGTCGCATAAAAAACTGATTTCGTGAATTTTTTCTGATCTCTGCTACTACAGAATAAAAAAAATAAAGATTATAAAAAATAATATATAAAACATTACTTTTTATGATCTCACATAAATTTATGATATTTTATAATTTTTGATTGTAAAAAATTAATAAATTTATTATGGAAACCTGTAATATATTATGACCTTATCAGATTGTAAATTGCCCAGGAAAACCCATAAAAATTGTGGATATATTTAAACCCATAATATAAGAGCTTTTAAAATTTTCTGTGTTTGTCTGACTGTAAAATCTATTGGAAGACTTATAAAATTGTAATTATATTTATGAATCTGTCAGATTATAGAATCAGGTAACAGGGTATACAAAATCAAAGTTAGAGTAACGTTAGAGCATACCGTAAAGGAAACATTACGTAAATATTTCGTTAATATTTTTCCTTTAATCATTAATATCTAGATAATATAGTATATATATATATATATATATATATATATATAAAAGACAATTTTCTTATAAAGGTCTGGTGGTCTAGTGATACAGAGGGTCCAGGTTCATATCTGAGTTGGGCCAATTTTTTTTTCACTTATATTGTTACGCAACTATTTCCTAAATTATACATGTAAAGTGGACAAGATACATTTCCGCACAAATATCAACATTCTTTTGCAATTTTACAAAAAAAAACGATAAAGTTCCGCAACGTTTTTTAAACAAAAAAATGTTTAGTGGGACGGATCTAAAAATAAACTTAACATATTTTTCCAAACAACAAAACCACAGTTTACTGACTTATGATTTAAAGGTTCTTGCACCTTGTACAATTAATGCTACTGAAATATCTTTGGCATTTTATAAACATAAGATACTCGATTAAATAAAAATCTGCATTATTGAAATCACACCGACTATCCAAATACATTTAAATGTAAATATTTTATACGCATTGCTTGTGTAACCAGCTCTAACTTCTATGATGAACGTACGTATTTCGGATGGTTCTAGAACTTTTAAAAATTCGCCTTCTTTATCGTTTGGAACGGATGGTTCCTTATATTTGTTAGCTGCCAGGAATGTTTCTTGGATGGATATTACGTCAAAGGTTGAGAAAAGCCCCTGAAATAAATAAGAATTACTTAATGTTAACAATATATTGAATATTAATCAGTTTGGATTTCAAGAAGGTAGAAACGAAGAAGATGTTATATATCAAGTGGTAAATAATATTACACAAATAAGTTAGGTAAGGACAATATCTGTGTTGCTGTATTTTTAGATTTTGCAAAAAAAATGTAGGAGACTATGGAATAAGAGGTATAGCATTAAATAGGTTTTAACATTATTTAGACCACATCGAACGAAACTTAATGGAAATTTAAGGGATCCTAAATTATAAATTAAATAAATAAAACTTCGCTCATTTGTACATAAATATATTTTCTTAATTTAATATTCTCACTGTATAAATCAGTATTTTTACTTCTCCCTGCATTCCGTACCGTGAAAAAGATCGGATGATCGCTTTTTATTTTTAGTTGTTTTTTGGGTTGGAGTTGAGTTTTTTATCTCTAATATACTTTAAGAAGAAATACCGAAAATTTATTTATGATAATCTTGACACCTTTCTGATGGTAGAATGATAGTTAAACAATATTAAATTTTTCGTTATAATTTATTTTAATTTTTTTTTAATTTTATTATATTATTATTATTATTACCGAAATTTTATCTAATTTTTAGTCAAATATTATTTGCATTTGATGATTTTTATGACAGGAATAAATTTTATATATTCATTTATTCCTTTGTCTTACACATAGGTACAGATGGTCAACAACTAGCTGTATAAATTTAACTTTTAATAATACTTACAAAATTAGAAAAATTGTTGTTATTGTAAATAATAAACATAGTTCTCTACATAATAAAAGTATAGTGGTTATTATTATTGTCAAAAGATGGCAAATACAGGTATGTACCGGTAAACAAATCTTGAGATTTTGACTTTCTGTCTGTCAAAGTGTGCAGAAAAAAAAGAAACAGCCTGCTGGAGCGATACCTCCGACATGGAGGCCAGCCAACACCTTCCGTTTTAGTACCCTTTTACACGTATGCCGCCGCCATTTTTGACACTGTTGACAGATATTACATTGGTTAATTGTCAAAATGGCTGCCACATACGTCCAAAGCTCACAAAAACGCGAATAGATGGAAGGCCTATTAAATATCGGAGGTACCGGCTGAAGCTGTAAAACCAAATTCGCACACAGAACTTAAAGAAAAAATGGTAAATACCAAAACCGAAAATAAGCAATAATCTTGATTTTTCACCTACTGGAGATATACACATAACACTATTGAGAAGAGTTCCACCACAGACAAGAACTAATATCTTTGTCATATTTTCTTTGGTCATCACTTATTTCATGTAATCGGATCTTATAATAGAATTTTGATTAAAATATCCAGATATTGTAAAAACTGACCAAGTTTCATAAGAACATAATAATATGCGGGTTTTTTACATAGGTAGAGTAGGTTTTTTTTTTACCTACTCGCGTGCGGTAAAATGCATTTTACCACACTCTTTTGGATGTGGAAGTTTGTACTTTATACTGTGCGGTAAAGTTAACGTTATGGCACTTTACAGCACACTGTGCGGTAAAGTGACTACGTTTATTTCACAAAATTAAAATACTGATATTTATATTTCTTTTTTGGAAATTTTTAAGGACTTTAGGTAAAATCTTGTACCTAACACATGCGTAAAGTGTTTTTACTGCCTTTGCCGGCTTGACCGAACTCGCTTCGCTTCGTTCGGTTAACTGCCGTCGCGTGCGGAAAGTTATACTTTTCGCACGCGTTGGGTACAACATTTTTCCTACGAGCGTGCGGAATATCAAAATATTTTGTCATTATTTTAGTGAAACCTAGCAGAGAAAAAAGTGAAAACTACTAATTTTATGTTTTATTCAGAAGTAAACTTTAACAAGCTTAAAAAATTAATTTTTACTTGACAACAATTTTGTTGGAGTACGGCGTGCGGAAATTTTTTTCGCGCACGGCGTTCGGCAATCGTCCCCCCCCTTTGCTCCAGAAAAAATTAGACAACAAAGATGCTGGTGGTAACCCTGAAGTCTTTGGAGAAAAAAATGTAATAGAAAACAGTATTATAGAGTTTCTATTTATGAAGCAGTTTTAAACAAAATCATTTTGGACATAAAAAAGTATTTTTGAACTGAACATATTCATACCAAGTTTTATACGTGAAGCCAAAATCAAGGTAAAATTAATTAAAGTCGTGTCTAAATAATATACAGGGTTCCTAAGATTTTCCTTAGGGATAGGATTTCAATAAATCAAACAGAAATGGCATAGAAAGTTCTGCGCGCACAAAAGAAACAGGTATATTGAGCAATGGTGCCGGTTTGTTATTATCTCCAGACTGCTTTCATAAAAAAAAATTGTCGCCACTCTTTCATTGTGAGCATAAATCATAGTTGCAATAATAAACGTTGACAAGATGTCTGCAAATTCCGCTAGATGGGGGCCACACCATCAGATGATCGCATTGCATTTTTATTTCCTTTTGAGTCGCTTCAGTTTCGTAAATTTTGTGTTTTTAAAATGCCGTATACTCGAGAAGAAAAGATTTTTATTATTAAAAACTACATAAAAAGTGACAGTGCGGACGAGGACATTGGGCTTTTTGTTTTTGCGTTTCCAGATCGACCGGTTCCTGTGGCTCAAACTGTCTACAACATTTATCATCGTTTTGAACGGTACGGATGCATAAATGGTTGTAGAAAGTGTTACCACGACGGCGAAATACCAGAGCATCCCGTTCTTCCACACAGGGTGGAACGAGACGAAATGTCGTTTAAGATTGGCAAGTCGCAGGAATTGCAACCAGGTGATTATTTTCGCCGGTTAAAATATTGTGAGGTTATGAGGGATAAATGCCACAGAAATGAAAATTTCCCATCAAAAGTTTTGTTTAGTGACGAGAAGACATTTGAACTTCATAGCTCTCACAATCCACAAAATAGCCGCTATTGGTCCCGCGAAAATAAACATCTGCACGCAAGTGTTAGAACGCAACATCCTCAAAAATTAAATGTTTGGAGCGGTATTGTCGGGGATCACATTATTGGACCCTTTTTTATTGAAGGGAATTTGAATAGCCAAAAATATGTTGATCTTCTCCAACACCAGGTTTTGCTACGGTTGAGGGAACTCAACATAAATTTGGACGAATTGTGGTTTCAGTTTCACGCCAGGCTACAAATTACCTTCGTCAGGTATTTGGTGATAGAATTATTTCCACGTATGGAGATATCTGATGGCCTCCTCGATCACCAGATCTTGCGCCAAATGACTTTTTCCTATGGGGTTGTTGGCACGACAAAATTTTCCAACACCCTCACTTACGGCCTACGAGTATACAGGAGTTGAGGGCGAAAATTTTGGAGGCGGGCAACTCTATCACCCCTGAAATGTTGGCTGCTACGCGCCAAGAGTTTTACAATAGATTGGGATATTGTGAGGCTCAAGAAGGGGACAGATTTGAACATCTAATCTAATTAAAAATTAGATGTTTTCAGGTCCAAACCACAGCTTTTTCTTGCTTAAAGGAGGCGGCAGGGTCCATTATTTACAATACTGAGCGATAAACTCGTGAGGTTGTTAACATTAGAAAGAAATATCTTCGCTTTTAATTAAATTTCTTTCCATTCTGTTCTACTACTGACATCTATCCGGAAACGGCCAAACCATGCAGCTAGCACTAGCAGCCAAAGAAATCAATAAACGGCGCTGTTTTTCTTGCAGAGCTTTTTGCTTGCGATATTATTGATTTTAAATAAAGCTGGCCCTACACTACATTTGATATTTTCGAGGTGTTTTATGACATGATCTCGAAACATGTAGCGAACCAATGCTCCAAAACTAGCGGGAGGCTAAAAGTGAAAAATAAGGGGCTGCCAATATGTGTAACATCCAAAAAGGGGTGAAAAGATTTATTTTGCTCTGTTTCTTTACAAAAAACGTTTTTTTTACGAAAAACTTGAGCTCTGCCACTTTTTTTATTTTTTTCTTCAACTTTCTCGAAATTTTCGTCATACCGTAGAAAAAAATTATTTCCCCCATGGTCATACTCTACTTTTATTCGAAAAAATTTAGAAACAGAGACGGGATCAGTTTTCGTAAAACGGGGGATCTTGGTTTCGAGTGAGAAGATAAAGGGCGCCGCAGGCAAAAATTTTTCAATTAAATTAGCCGAACGCAAAAATGTTAGAAAAACAAAGCACGAAATAAAAATGGCGCCGCTTACAATTTTTTTTTCAAAAATTACGTAATTTCGGGAACGCAAAGAAATAGGTCTAAAGATTATAATTTTTAAGAAAAAAATATCAATCTTCTCGCTTTTCTCCACTGGGACTACAGGGGCCGTGCACAAATTACGTAATGGTCATAGGGGGGAGGGGGGGGGGTTACAACACGTTACGCAGGGGGGAGGGGGGTTTTCGACAGCGTTTGCATTTGTGTGAAACTAAGAAAATTTGGAATGAAAATAAGTGAAAAGTTTTTTTTTTTTGGGGGGGGGGTAGTGGTCTTGAAATCGTTACGTAATATTAGGGGAGTGGCGTGCCAAACCGTTACAAAACATTACATAGGGAGGGGGTAAAATTGGTAAAATCACCGTTACGTAATTTGTGCACGGCCCCACATCTGACTGTTCCTCGTTTTTGATTTCGAATCAAAGTGCAAAATCCGGGTTGGTCGTTCAAAGGCGTCAACCCGTCCTATTTGCTTGATAAAGTTTCTACGGAAATATCTCAGTCGATTTCTCCGGCCGTGTATGAACGCTTTAGGTTAGGCATTTGCATGCCCAGTCCCCCAGCCTGTAAACAGTGCGTAAGGACAATGGTTACAAAATGAAAAGCCGAAAAATATTTTTTTTTAGGATATCTTTCATCAGTTTGGTATTAAAGTCAAGCAAAAACAATTTTTATTCCAGTCCTAAAGGTATGAAAATGGAAAACATTAGAAAACAACCATCCTTTTCTGCCTAATGTGCTTTTCCGTTTGTCTGCGTCTTATACACGGCTGCTTGGCCCCTTAAGGATTTGCTTAGGAACCCTGTATATAAACCGTTTGATGAATCCAAAACACAAATTCTTGAACTTTTATTGAGAGAAGTCAGTAATGGGAAATATAACGTTTTCGAGGCAATGAACAAGTGTGGCGATGTTTTTCCGTTGATAAAAACATTCTTGAATCTTTGTAAGTAAGTAATGAGCGCTTCGTCAGAAAGAAGCTCCTCATATCTCAGAAGCAAAATTGAAAACGTAAGTATTTAAAAAACTATGACGGGCTTAGCGTTGCTGCATATCATTCATATCAACAAACATATTGAAATTTACATTGAGCGGCTCATTGACCGGTTTGCACAAAAAAACCGGAAACGAGTTTTTTTTTGAGATAGGGGGGTAGGTAACCCACCCTACCCTGGCTTTAAATTTTTTATGAAAACATTGAGAAAATCAAAAGTAGAACATAAATTTCGGAGCAAAAAAACCTTTGATATTTACCGTATTAATTTAATTTTGTGTTAAAAATGGCATTTGTAGTTTCATTTTCTTAAAAATTTTTTCCTGCTGCGCTTTGAAACCATTGATATATCTACAATTTTAGTTTAATTGTAAATAAAAAAAAATGCATTTTTTAGTGAAATTTTCTTAAAAATTTTCGCCTGCGGCGCTATGAGACCGTTGATATTTACGATTTTAGGTTAATTCGACTCTAAAATTGTATTTTTAATGTAATTTTCGGCGCACTTAAACATTTTTAAAATAAAAAATGTATGAAATAAACGATTTGAGATCTGAGTACCCCCCCAGACTTGAGACCAAATCCGCGCTTGTAGTTACTAAGTTTTGTTTGCATATATTGATCTGTTCCTCATAAAAGCTATCCTTCTATTCGAGTTTTTTTTTCGTATCGAAACCGCCCCCCCCCTTTTGAAATGGCTGGGACCGCCACTGGGACGGCATTAACTTTAATTATGTCAACTCTCAAGGAACAATTTTTAATTGCCTTAGTTGTCATAACTGCGGCAAAACGGCCGCTGGGATGGACGAGAAAACGACACCACACCTTTGTCATTAACTAAGGTAAATTCGGCAACCCTCTAACAGCGTTTATTTTTATTGGAATATTGTGGGGTTTTCAACGACCACAACGAACGACGGATCAACGACGCCAAAACGTTGGTAATTAAGTCGAGTGATTTAATTTACGTTCTTTCAAAGTTTCTCCTCACGAGACAATTGTGGCCTAATAATCAATGCAGTTGCAACCAATTTCAAAATATAACTGCACCTCTTTACGATTAGGTTTTCAGTAAACCAAGAAATGATTATTGCCGCCATACTTTTTTTTCTGATTTGCGTAAATCGTTAAAAACATCTCCCAGCAAACTAGGAGGTGGCGGTAAACAGTCGGCCGCTAAGTGATACGGGCAGATTTCGGACGGGACGTATAGGCACTCGCAATGCAGTCGCTAAAATCGTCCTATATTTCGGAACGAATTTGGCGCTCTCTAATTCGAATTCATTCCGAGGTTGGTTAAACGCCACCAAAATGCGCTTTCTAACGAGAAATTCTACGATCAAGTTCAAACTGCCCTTAGTTTTACAAAACAGTACAGTTTTGGCACATCAAATGAACGTGGAGATCGCCTTTTCCAGTTCTGTCAGGAAAGGGATTTTGTCGTGTTAAATACTTTCTTTAAACTTCCAGGTACACGCCTTTATACTTAGACTTCTAAAGCCGAGAATCCCGACAATCGATAAACAATTTAGAAACTGTATTAAATCTGCAAAAACTTACCCTGGCACAGACATAGGCTCGGATCACGATCCAGTTGTGGCCAAAATTAAATTTATCCTCAAGAAAAATCGTTTCCCAAATAACAAACCCAGGCCCAGATTGGACGAACTTCAAGATAATATGGTAGCAACTGAACTGAAAGTCGAACATAATAAAAATGATCAAGATGCAGAAATGGTTTGGACAAAGGTTAAAAGTGCCATTATCATAGTCGAGAGCACAACACTCTTGAGCAAGGATCAAACAAGAAATAAAAGGAAAGTTTGGATGACCGATGAAATCCTTGAGTTGATGAATAAAATCAGTAACATAAAATCAACAGAGAAGCAAAAAACAAAATAAGGTCAACAAAACAAGATAAAAGATAGCACATCAATGTCAAGAAAAAGAAGATCTAGATGCGAAACATGACACTTTCGATTTACACAAACGCATAAAGGAAGCAGCAGGATTATTTAATAAAAGCTGGAATCCTTGTGAAGAATCAGGGCTAAATCATACTGGATACCAAAGAAAAACTAAAAGAATGGTGTAGCTACATAGAACATCTCTTTACCGATAACCGATCCGAACAGCCAGAAGAATTCTGAAATCAAGGCACAGATATAGCACCAGAGGGAGTACAATACGCAATATCTTCAGCTAAAAACAGAAAAGCGGTAGGGCAAGACGAAGTATACACTGAAGTTTTAAAGCTAATAAAAAAAGAATATGCGGTAAATACGCTGGTCAAACTTTTTAACATGATTTATTGCAGCGGTAAAATCCCTAATGACTGGCTAAAATTAACCTTAGTTACACTGGCTTAAAAACATTCAGAAAAAAAGTATGGTGATAACCCCCCAATCAGCCTAATGAGCCATATTTTTAAAGATTATATCCGTTAAAGAATTTATGGAAAATGCGAATTCTTTATGGGCGACACGCAGTTTGACTTTCGTGGTGGGTTCGGAACAAGAGAGGCCCTGTTTGGCATTCAAGTCTTAGTTCAGCGATCTAGGGATGTGTCGGTGGCAGCATTTTCCTGTTTCATAGATTATGAGAAAGTATTTCATCGAGTCCAATTCGAAAAGCTCATAGAATCGCTAAAAGAAGTTGGCCTAGATGACCGGATCCAAAGACAGTCGCTAATCTATACTGAAACCAGACTGCTCAAATAAAGGTTGATGGCCAACTGTCCGAAAACTCCAAATAAGAAGAGGTGTGCGCCAAGGTTGTATATTGTCTCCGCTGTTGTTTAATATCTATAGTAAAAAAATAATAGAGAATGCACTTCATAACTGCGAAAAGGGTCTGACCATAAACGGCATAAAAATCAACAACCTACGATATGCCGACGACACTGTCATAATAGCCGACACGTTGGGAGGCCTGCAAGAGTTGTTGAATCAAATTGCTGCCAAAAGTTCGCAATTCGGGCTTAACTTAAATGTTGGGTAAATAAAATGGATGGTCATGTTCAAGGCATGTTAGAAGTAATTGCCTCCTCAATGATAACTGGGCAACATGCAAGAAGTTCGTGCAAGAGTTGAACAGGCCAGATCATCTTTTATCAAAATGAAATCAGTGTTGTATAGTTGCGATCTTAATATCAGTCTCCGTGTGCTTCGGTGTTATGATTTTAGCATCTTATATTATGGAATGGCCGCATGGACACTGACTGAGGCCATGTGCAAAAAGTTAGAGGCATCGTGGTGTTATCATAGAATACTAAGGATATCTTGGATGGACAGAGTAACTAATGTGGATGTTTTGCTTAGAATAAATAAAGATCTTGAAGTTTTATTTACCATCAAAAAACGAAAACTTGAATATTTTGGCCATATTTTGAGAAACGACAAATATAAACTTTTAAAATTGATAATAGAAGGCAAAATTGAAGGCAGAAGAGACAATGGTATGGTGTTAGTACTACGACACTTTTCCGAAAAGCAGAGGTCAGGGTACAGATTGCGCTAATGATAGCCAACGTTCGAAGAGAGCATGGCACTTGAAGAAGAAGAACAAGTAGGTGCTGAAAAACGCCTGACCGTATTAAACGTTTTGTCGCTTCGTAGGCGCCAGCCAGCTCTACGTAAGCTTTCTATGGTTCTCAACGGTTGAAGTTAAAAGACAGATTTGATGTAGAAGGCTCGTGGTGTATTGGTAGCGGTCATGGGCGGCGCTCCAATTTGTCGAGCCGTTAGCTGACTTCCGAAAAATTGTAAGAGATGCGCAGACCACGTCGTTGTGTTTGTGGGGTTTGTTTTTTTTGACGGAGTTTGATAATTTTTTAGTTAGTTTTAGTAATTTCTAAATATTCTTTTAGACTGGTTACAGTTTAAAATAGGTTTAAAGCATTTTTAAAATTTTCAGTATTTAGAGTAGCAAAAAAATAAGAAGAATTGAACTGATAGTGAAGGGGCATGTGTAAGTCCGTGGGATTTTAAATGAAGGAGTTTTGTGACTATGTGGAATTGATAGCTATTTAGTTTAGTAGAAGGGGTTGATAAGACGTCATCTTTCAAGATGGCAGCCAAAAATAATAAAAAATATAACTTTCGCTACCCGGGCATGATTATACTCAATTCTATATAATTCGAGGCCGAGGATTCCAAAAAATTTACATTCAAGGTCAGTCGACATTAAATGACCTTGAAAATTGCAAGAAACAAGATTTTTACCATTTTCTTTCAAAAAATCGTAATAATTCGACGCTTTGTCAGACCAACTTCAACTGTACCTCAAACTATTAGGGATGTATACCAAATTCGATCCATAGAGTTTAATGCAGTCTGAAGCTTGAAAAATACTAAAGGGCGCTATTCATCAACTACTAAAGCGAAGAGGACCAAATTTGTTAAAAAAGATAAGAAGTTCAAGTCCAATATTACTGTAAAAAAATTTGGTTCAGCTATGACGCGTTTCAATATAGCGGCTGGTATATCAAAATGGTTACCTATAACCATATTTTATTTTATCATATTTCGTAAAAAAGCAAAAATCACAAGGTGGCCATCAATTTTTGTTGACTTGTCCTCGCTTACTATGAAAAAAAAAGTTTAGTTGATTCATGACCTTGATTAATCTTGAAAATATCATGTACAAATAAAAAAATAGCTTTTTGTATTGTTTTTCTAAATTTACCACTACGCAAAAATTTTAAGTTCCGGAGATGAACTTAATATATTAGCCTTAGTTAAACACTTTATTTTAAATCTCCCCACCATTTTTTTTGACTGGCGTCCCAGATGTTTATGCTACGTAAAAATGATCTATATGCCTGTCGTTTTTATAAGTTTCGGAACTGTAAATTTATGTTCTACTCACTTGTCTAGCCAACAAAGTCATTTAAATTACCTATAAGAGAGTTATCAGAAGTTAGATATATATATACAGATACATTACCGTTCTGGACCAGGTGTTTTAGATGCCATTTTTCAAAATGGAGGTCGAAAAATCATAAAAAATACAATTTTTGCAACCGGTGCATGATTATACTCGATTTCATGTAACTCGAGGACGAGAATTCCACAAAAATCACTTTCGAGGTAATCCGACCTCAAATTATTTTGAAAATCACAAAAACACGATTTTACCATTTTCTCTTTAAAAAAATCTCTATAATTTAACGTTTTATTAAGCCAACATCTGGGAAGCCAGATAAAAAAAATGTTGGGGAGGTTTAAAATGTTTAAAATTTCATCTCCGACACTTAGTTTTTGCGTAGTGGTAAATTGGAAAAAGTTGGTTCTTCACTTGTACATGGTATTTTCAAGGTCAATGAAGATCATGAATCAACTATACTTTTTTTCATAGTAGGCGGCGATAAATCAACAATACTTGATGGCCACCTTGTCATTTTTGCTTTTTTATGAAATTGGATAAAATAAAATGTGGTTATAGGTCACCATTTTGATATATCAGCTACCATATTAAAACGCGTCATAGATGAACCAAATTTTTTTTAACAATACTGTTGGACTTGACCTTCTTATCCTTTTTACCATATTTGGTCCTCTTTGCATACGCTTTTAGTATGTTATTTTTGCAATATGTTAATTTTACTGGTTTATTTTTCAAGATCATGAAGCTTCAAACTGTATCAAGCTAACGATTGAATTTGTCATACATGTCTAATAGTTTGAGGTACATTTGAATTTGGTCTATCAAAACGTTGAATTATTAAGATTTTTTGAAGAGAAAATGGCAAACATGCAATTTTGAAAATCGTTTAATATCGGATGACCTTGAAGGTGAGTTTTTTGGAATCCCCGTCCTCGAATTATATGGAATCAGGTGTAACGATACAACGGTTGCAAAAGTTGTATTTTTTTATGGTTTTTGGCCGCCATCTTGAAAGATGACGACATATCAACCCCTTCTACACGGATGTGAACAAAACACTTGGTAACACTTGATTGATTGACTAAAGAGCTATGAATCCCACATGGTTACAAAACTCCTTCATTAAAAATCCCACGGGATAGAAATTATCGACATATGGCCCTACACTATAAAGCTAAAATATTTGTTGCAGACAACTTCAACACAACTCAAAAAATTTCCGCCAAATTGCTGCCAAAGCGAGTAGCTAGAACCGCCGTTTTCACGCAACGTTTATATGACGTTTTCACGCAACGTTAAGTCGCCTTTGGCAACGTCGACACATTGTTGCATGCTTAGATGATAACAATGTCAGAAATAGTAGCAAGGACGTTAGGTAACCAACTTAGGGGCCATAAGATGGGGGAGGGAGGGGTAAAGGTTAAAAAAGTGGAAGGGGGGATTCACACGAAAAATGTGATAATTTGTTTTAGTAATTTCATAATTGGTAAAATAACTAAAAATGTGTAGTAGTTGCATGCGGAACTGCCAAAAATAGTGCAGACTTTATTAAAGTATGGCATAGCCTGACTGAATTTATCTAACGATAAGTCTCTATTATCTTTAAAATGAGACGGAAATTATGAAAAAATCCTTTGTTAAGGTAGAAAAATCGGATCGTTGTTTTTTATCATAGGCTATACTCTTTTGAGCCTTATTCTAAAGAACAGAGTGTTGCAGATAAGATATCCACAAATGAATATGAGCTCACCTTTATATCTACAGCGACTGGTTGTGACAATAGAGGATCTGTCTCCTCCGTAAAAAGATGTTGCAGTCTTAAAAGGTACGTCGACTCCTTCCAGGGTTCTAAAGTCATCACTTGAACATTTCTTGGCAGAGATCTTGCCATTCCCTGAAACTAAAAACATTTTTCTCATCAATAGCCAGTTAGCTCTTAATCCTAAGAATAGGAGAAAAAGAGAAAATAATGCTGTCCTTTTCAGTGACTTGCGATTGCTAATTTTCTTTCTTTATTCCTGTCAATATCTATTTTGCCATTTTTCTTACGCTTGTCGTACTAAACATCTGCTCCCATAGTTATTTGTGTAGGTGTGTTGTGTCGACATAAATCAAGATAAGTAACACTTTATAGGAAGTTTTTTGCCTTTTATGCTTTTACGTCGTCATGGCCTTTTAAATTTAGTGGTATAAGGAGATTAATTACCAGTGGTAGTCCCAGCCTTTGAAAAGGGGGGGGGGACGGTTTCGATACGAAACAAAAACTAAAATAAAATCGTAGCTTTTCTGAGGAACATTTCAATATATGCAAACAAAACTTAGTAACTACAAGCGCGGATTTGGTCTTAAATCTAGGGTGGGGGAGGTGGGAACTCAGATTATTTCATACATTTTTATTTTAAAAATAGTTTAAATCCGCCAAAAATTTTTGAGAAAATTACATTAAGCATTCAATTTTCCAGTCGAATAAAACTAAAATCACAAATATTAACGGTATCACAACGCCGCAGGCGAAAATTTTTAAGAAAATTGCACATAGAAATACATTTTTTGATTTAAAATGAAACTAAAATGGTTCCAAAGCGCAGCAGGCGAAAATTTTTAAGAAAATGACATTAGATATACCATTTTTAACATAAAATTAAACTAATACCGTAAATATCAAAGGTGTTATGCGCCGCAATTTGTGCCCTACTTTTGATTTTCTAAATATTTGCATAAAAAATTTAAAGCAAGGGTAGCGAGAGTTAACTACCCACGAATCCCCTGAAAACCGCGCTTGAGTAACTACGCATAATTTTTTCAGTTATAAAAAACACATAGTGCATGGGCTACGATGAGTAAATAGGGAAAAAGCGGCGTTTTGTGATAAAAGCAACAAACTTTGCACAGTGGTTTTTTAGACCAAAACAATCGATTTGACCCGCAGCTCTTCTCCCAAAACCTGTGCAGATGCAGTGGGGCGGGGCGGTAGAAACTGGAGGGGTTTATATTTTCTTAAATTTTATTTTGTTGAATATAATCATCATTGATATCAGTTTATAGGTTTTCGATGATGGCCAAATCGAAAATTACCCACTGTTAAAGCTCCTATTTGAGCTTTTTAATAATAAAAGTGCAGGATTAAAAAAAAAATAAAAACGTGCATAGAATTGTTAATAATTTTAATATTTGAACTTATATCACTTAATTTTTGATCAAAAATCTTCATCCTGTTGGGTAGGTGGAAAGGGAGGGGGTAAAAATTAAAGGAGCACATATTAAAAAAAATAGTTTGCTGGATATTATCTACATGATGATTTACAGGTTTTCGAGGATGACCACACCGAAAATAAGCACCTTCATTCATTTTAAGGTTTCCTTAAGGGATGGTGAGGGGATAAAAGCTCCAATTTGGGCATTTTAATAAAAAAAATGTATGATTTTAGTAAAAATTTGCATACATTAATATTTTAACTCATATCACTCAATTTTTTACCAAAGGTTTCCATTCTGTTGGGCAGGTGGAAAGGGAGGGGCGTAAAAATTAAAGAGGTATTTATTTAAAAAAATATATTTTGTTGGATATTATCGACATGAGTACTGATTTACAGGTTTTCGAGGATGCCCAAACCGAAAATAACAACCTTTATTTATTTTAAGGTATCTGCCTGCCTGATATCCTGCCCTTAATGCATGCTGTTGGATGGCAGCTTCAGCTGATGGCAATAAATTCAACGGCTTGCTTTGAGACATAAATAAATGTTTTCTTGCCTCATTGACTCAATTTCCTGAACCCCATATAGCATGACAACAAATTTTTTCAGAATTTTCAGACATTTCGCCAATCTGCATAGAATGTTAAGAAATTGTAGCACAGGCTTCAGTGTATTCCTCAGTCCACGCGTCCGTTTGCCTTTCCCAGGAAAAAAGAGGTCATATCACAGCCAGAGAATACATGAAATCCTCTTGGTATCTCGGATTTCTTTTTTTTTAGAGCAAGAGCAATTAAATGTGCTGGAATGACACGACTCATTTAATTTGTAATAAAATGACACTGCCAAAATCAAAACACCTGTATCAGAGCAACAGATAGAAACAGAAAATAAGGACATCAGCCTCCCCTAAATTTGTGCAGTCCATTTGGTTTAGGTTGGTTAAATTTTTATCTTTAGACGTCATAATGTTTTCAATATTGGTTACAACTTGCAACTATGATTTTGGAGATAATCTGGCCAATCACTGGTTAGCATATCTGTAAGCAAAGTTTCTAAATAAGTAAGAGTTATAGGAAAAATAATGGACATACCAGGAAAAAAAATATTTACCTTTTGTCGGAAAATTTTGACGTCGGATTTCGAATTCCCTGCTGTCTCTTGTTGCCTGCTTTAGGCTATTGGGGCCGTAAAGATCCCAAGCAGAATCGACTCTTTTAACTTGTAGGCTTGAGCTAAGTTTTAGAATATAAAGCTTTAATTGACTATTAAAGTAGTCTCCAAACTTTTTAAAATTTGCTGTAAGTCAATTCCCATGTCGATAATATCCAGCAAAATATTTGTTTTAATAAATTCCTCTTTAATTTTTACGCCTCTTCTTTTTCACCTGCCCAACAGGCCCAAAAAATTGAGTGATATAAGTTAAAATATTAAAATTATTAACAATACTATGCAAATTTTTACTAAAATCTTACACTTTTTTTATTAAAATGCCCAAATTGGAGTTTTTACCCTTCCACCGTCCCTTAAGGAAACCTTAAAATGAATAAAGGTGGTTATTTTCGGTTTGGTCATCCTCGAAAACCTGTAAATCAATACCCATGACGATAATATGCAGCAAACTATTTTTTTTAAATATGTGCTTCTTCAATTTTTACCCCTTCTCTTTCCACCTACCAAGCAAGATGAAGATTTTTGATCCAAAATTAAGTGATATAAGTTAAAATTTTAAAATTATGAACAATTGTACGCTAGTTTTTAGATTTTTTCTGCACAGGTTTTGGGAGAAGAGCTGCGGGCCAAATTGACTGTTTTGGTCTAAAGAACAACTGTGCAAAGTTTGTTGCTTTTATCACAAAACGCCGCTTTTTCCCACGTAGCCCATGCACTAACAGATAACAAGCAAACCACAAACAAAGCATAATAGCTAAATAATTTTTTTTTGAGGTCTAAAAAGCTTTTTAAGTTTAAGTACGTTTTATATTGCATATCTCAAACGTAAGATGCCTATCTCAAAAAAAAATCGTTTCCGATTTTTTTTGGCAAACCGGTCAATGACTCGCTCAATGTCAATTTCAATATGTCTGTTGATATGCAGCAAAGAGAAGCCCGTCAGAAAAATTTCCGTCATAGTGTTTTTAAGTAGGTACTTATGTTTTCAATCTTCTGAGGCATGAGAAGCTTCTTTCTCACGAAGCATTACTTATTTGCAAACATCCAAGAAAATATCGCCACACTTGTTCATTGCTTCGAAAACGTTATCAGGTATGTTTTGATTTAAGCTTTTGCCTACTTCTGACCAATATTTTTTCCAAATAATGACTTCTCCCAACAAAAGCTCAAGAATTTGTGTTTTGGATTAATCAAACAGTTGATAGTATTTCGAAACGACTTTAGTTAATTTTTCCTTGAGTTTGGTTTCACGTTGTATAAAACTTGGTATGAATATGTTCAGGTCAAAAATACTTCTTTATGTCCGAAATGATTTTGTCTAAAACTTGTATATAAATAGAAACTCTATAATACTGTTCTGTATTTCCAATGTTTTTCGCGGTAAGTACATCATGCGATTGTTTATTCTTGGTGTGACGAATTGAAGGTCAAACTGTCTCAAAATACTGTGGAGGGATTCTAGAATGTCTTTAAAGGAACTTTCTGCAATTTCTCATTTCTTCTGCCAAAGACTTCAGGGTTACCACCAGCATCTCTGTTGTCTACTTTTTTTTCGAGCAAAAAGGGGACCGCCACTGTAATTACCATTGTTGTTTATGTACTGTTAAGATTGTTTGTTTTAGTTATGCTTATATGTGCGACTGTTCTTACAAGTTTTTAGTTAATTACCTCCAAGTTATGAGTTTTTCTGTACTCTTCAAATGTAAGTCCTTTGGTGGATGACACGGAATTCCAAGCATCCAGCAGTTTTTTATTGACCATTTCGATGGAACGGGCATCAACAGTCAGTTCTAGAAATGGAAATTATAGTTTATTTATCATTATTTTTGGCACACCTTCCCCAACTAGCATTTTTAATCAAAACTTTGATATTATATCCCTAACATGGAATAGTTACTAAATTACGTAAAAAAATCCACTATTCGTGGGGGCAATACTGACGTAAATTTTCCCACCAAAAGAGATCACATAGTTGTCCGGACAGGTCAACATAAAAATAAAAAATAGGGCAACGCTCTTTAAATAAAGTAATCTTTTAAATAATAATGGCTACCCAATATAATTTGACACCTCTATTAAACTAGCGACCCTACCCGAAAAAAATCAAAATTTAGTTATGCCATAATTATGTGCTAATTTCGCCCCCAATCAAAAAATTTTGTGCTAATCTGGTGGGGTAGCTAAATTAATATTAACTTAGTAACCCCACCAGGAAATATGGCGCAATTCAAAAATTTTTGATTTAAAAATTATGAGCTAGTTATGTGCTCCGCCAATAAATTATGTTTTTTTTTTTAAAAAAGGGTTAACTTAGCGGCCCCACATGTTTAGGTATCACGGAATTTAAAAATATAAAAATCACTATTGCGTGCAAATTATGTGCTAATTTCGTTCATGATCAGAAAATTTTGTACTTGTCTGGTTTCCAAAAAAAAATCAATAAAAAGGTTATTACATTACATCATTTGTAATAACCTAGCATTCGCAATCTGAAGTACGATTCCGAAGTAAAAATATATTATTACAAAATTATGTGCACAATGCATATGTGTAACAAAAATCCGAAATATTCGTTTTTAGTGCAGCTAGTGGAGTAATTAACCCAGCTAACCTACCTTCTTTTTCGATTTTCTTGGAAACCAGACAAAATTTTCTGATCATGGACGAAATTAGCAGATAATATGCAGGTAATAAACTGGTTTTTGAAATTTTTACATTCCGTGATACCTAAATGTGGGGTCGCTAAGTTCATATTAGCTTAGCTACCCCACCCAAAAAAAAAATTTAAATAAAAAATTTGTTTTTTTTCTTATACATATTCGTGGAACACATAATTGACACGTAATTTTAAAACCACAAATTTTTAACAAAATCAATGAATAGCGAGCGTTTCCTCAAAAAAGGTAATGGTGGTGCTCATCAGTACGGTGCTAGGAATTAGGAGATGAAATGATGATGAAAAAATCTGACACAGGATTCCAGGAAAAGCTCGCTATTCATTGATTTTGTTATTTATTCACCCTCGCTAAATCCTTTTTTAAATTTATCAACTCCAGTGCTTAGGATATCTGTCTCCGTAGAGACGCTCAATTTTCCTTCAAATTGGAGGTACATCAGCCGATTCTGCAATTTGACAGATGATTGTCTTTTACGTGAATCCTGTGTCAGATTGTTTCATCATCATTTCATCTCCTAATTCCTATCACCGTACTGATGAGCAACTCATTACCTTTTTTGAGGGAAAGCTCGTTATTCATTGATTTTGTAATTTCTTCACCCTCGCTAAATCCATTTTTACACATTTTTTGTTTGGCGTCTTATTTCCTGGTGGGGTTGCTAAAATAATATTGACCTAGCTACCCCATTTTCTTTTTCGATTTTATCAGAAACCAGAGGAGCACCAAATTTTTTGATTATGTATGAAATTAGCACATAATAATGGTGTGACTTAATTTTTATTTTCTTGAAATGGGGTCGCTAGATTGATATACAGGGTTCCTAAGTAAATCCTTAGGGGGCCAAGCAGCCGTGTATAAGACGCAGACAAACGGAAAAGCACATTAGGCAGAAAAGGATGGGCATAGGGCCATGTTGTCACTACATCTTACACGTAGTAAATCCATTACAGGTTGTTGTTTAATAATGTTTTCCATTTTCATATCTTTAGGACTGGAATAAAAATTGTTTTTGCTCGACTTTAATACCAAACTGATGAAAGATTTTTTTTCGGCTTTTCATTTTGTAACCATTGTCCTTACGCACTGTTTACAGGCTGGGGACTGAGATACATGCAAATGCCTAACCTAAAGCGTTCATACACGGCCGGAGAAATCGACTGAGATATTTCCGTAGAAACTTTATCAAGCAAATAGGACGGGTTGACGCCTTCGAACGTCCAACCCGGGTTTTGCACTTTGATTCGAAATCAAAAAGAAGGAACAGTCAGATGTGGGGCCGTGCACAAATTACGTAACGGTGATTTTACCAATTTTTGACCCCCTCCCTATGTAATGTTTTGTAACGGTTTGGCACGCCACTCCCCTAATATTACGTAACGATTTCAAGACCACTACCCCCCACCCCAAAAAAAAAACTTTTCACTTATTTTCATTCCAAATTTTCTTAGTTTTACACAAATGCAAACGCTGTCGAAAACCCCCCTCCCCCCTACATAACGTTTTGTAACCCCCCTCCCCCCTATGACCATTACGTAATTTGTGCACGGCCCCTGTAGTCCCAGTGGAGGAGGGCGAGAAAATAGATATTTTTTTCTTAAAAATTATACTCTTTAGACCTATTTCTTTGCGTTCCCGAAATTACGTAATTTTTGAAAAAAAAATTTAAGCGGCGCCATTTTTATTTCGTGCTTTGCTTTTCTAACATTTTTGCGTTCGGCTAATAAAGGCGCCCTTTATCTTCTCACTCGAAACCAAAATCCCCCGTTTTAGGAAAATTGATCCCGTCTCTGTTTCTAAATTTTTTTGAATAAAAGTAGAGTATGACCATGGGGGAAATAATTTTTTTCTACGGTATGACGAAAATTTCGAGAAAGTTGAAGAAAAAATAAAAAAAGTGGCAGAGCTCAAGTTTTTCGTAAAAAAAAGCGTTTTTTGGAAAGAAACAGAGCAAAATAAATCTCTTCACCCCTTTTTGGGTGTTACAAATATTAGCAGCCCCTTATTTTTCGCTTTTACCCTCCAGCTAGTTTTGAAGAATTGGTTCGCTACATGTTTCGAGATCATGTCATAAAACACCTCGAAAATATCAAATGTAGTGTAGGGCCAGTTTTATTTAAAATCAATAATATCGCAAGCAAAAAGCTCTGCAGGAAAAATAGCGCCGTTTATTGATTTCTTTGGCTGCTAGTGCTAGCTGCATGGTTTGGCCGTTTCCGGATAGATGTCTCTAGTAGAACAGAATGGAAAGAAATTTAATTAAAAGCGAAGATATTTCTTTCTAATGTTAACATCCTCACGAGTTTATCGCTCAGTATCGTAAATAATGGACCCTGCCGCCTCCTTTAAGCAAGAAAAAGATGTGGTTTGGACCTGAAAACATCTAGTTTTTCCTCGATCATCTCATGGTGTGGCCGCAATCTAGCAGAATTTGCAGACATCTTGTCAACGGTTATTAATGCAACTATGATTTATGCTCACAATGAAAGAGTGGCAATAATTTGTAATAACCATTGCTCAATATACCTGTTTCTTTTGTGCGCGCAGAACTTTCTATGCCATTTCTGTTTGATTTATTGAAATCCTATCCCTAAGGAAAATCTTAGGAACCCTGTATTAAGGATTAAAGGATGGGGAAAATTATCGAAAATCATGTCGAAGAAATGGAGGAAAGGACAATGGTTACAAAATGAAAAGCCGAAAAATATTTTTTTACGATATCTTTCATCAGTTTGGTATTAAAGTCGAGCAAAAACAATTTTTATTCCAGTCCTAAAGGTATGAAAATGGAAAAAATTAGAAAACAACAACCTGGAATGGATTTACTACTTGTAAGATATAGTGACAACATCGCCCCATGCCCATCCTTTTCCGCCTAATGTGCTTTTCCGTTTGTCTGCGTCTTATACACGGCTGCTTGGCCCCCTAAGGATTTGCTTAGGAACCCTGTATATTACTAAGTTCAGATAAAGTTCAATGTTTTGTCTCAATCAAAATTTTAGAAATCACAAAAACGGTTGTTTTGACATTTAGACATTCTCGAGGACTTTTAGACACTTTTTAACAGTGAAAAATTAAAAGAAGATATTGATTCAATATTATTTTCCTTTTGTTTTCGAATTTCGTAAATCACTGAAAGTCAATAGAATAAAAAAATATGGCGGCCGATCGATATCTGACCTGACAAGAAGGGTTTGATATATTTCTTACATAAAAAGCTAACCAACTCAATCATTCACAATTTAGGTGAAAAATAGGTAATTTCTGGTCACCACGGTTATCCTAGAAATATCTAAATATAAAGACAGATATCGGAGCAAATTTTCTCTCGATTTCTGTGCGTCTATTCTTGAATCGAGACAAAATTTGCTCCCAGGGAGCAAATCTCTCGCTACTTTGCATCTCATTGGTGCATATCTTCGGTTTAAATCGCTTTCTCTAACTTTTGCCCGATATTGATTGAAAGTAATTATATTGATCTTGACTAAGCATCTACATGCTTCATAGGCATTGCACCGCAAAGGATAATATACTATAGTATTGATTGTGATGGCACCTCTGTTATGAAGGTATTTACTTTGTGTTTGTAGCGTTGTTAATATGATACGTATATCACGTAAACTTTGAATGGAAAAGTCACACAACCTTCTGCTCATATGAATTCTTAGATAACTTGGTAACGATGGAAAATTTATTGAGTTTGGGCTCTTTCTTATGGTGTTGATTTTATGAGTTATTTAAACTTATATTTTTAATTTGTATCTTTTATTGTACTGATTAGAATATCTCATTTTTTTTGAAAATTGTTTAATGAATTTAAAACTAAATCATACCCAAATCAAAATAGGCAAATACTTGCAGTTTTGTTAAAAACAAATAGAAACCATAAACACATTAAAAAAACTGTCAAAATTCTCGGTAGTATGTAGTTCATGAATTGACCATTGCTTATATAAAAGTGGAATAATTCTTCCTTTTCAAAAAAATGATTTTTTTTTTAATTTTTTAAAAACTATATACTTATATATATTTATGCCAGCTCCCGCGATAACTATAGAGCAAAACGCTCGTTGTTTAAAACGAGAAGTACAAATTTTAAACGGATAATGGACAACAACAACAAAAAATGTAACTTCTGAACCAGTGAGACTATCATTCAGGGAGCTAATTCTTGAATCTCGTAGTAAAGGTCACACGGGAACGTTCACATTCTTCGTTTCCACCAATAAGAAGGCTCAGAGGCTGCCAAGCTTGTATGCTCAGAGGCAGATCTATGAAAGTGTAGAAAAGCTCCTTCTTTACAAGGCAATCGGGTAAGACCGTTCCCGTCCTACCTTTCCTCCGAAACTCAAGAATCAGCTCCCAGGAAGTGACTGTTATGTTTGATAAAAATTGACCAAGTAGTTTCAGAGATAATACGTTTGTGTTCTACACACCGATGTCACGGAATTTGAAACAAGTATGATGATAAATGTAATCGGGTGTAACTTCTAAACGACTCATGTAGATGTAGATTAGGCACTAGTTTATTTAAGTTTTGTCAGGTGATAAAAACACTTTAGAAGTGTAGCAAATTGCGGTAGTTTTTAGAAAAAAAATTGTCGGAGGTTTTAAAAATTTTTAATTTTACTTGATGTAAGATAGGGATTACCTCCAGCTTTTGTGTGAATCGGTCCTACAATGACATATGTTAGAGATTGTATCATTTCGCTAGACTTGGCATCGGCTCCTCTTAAAAGCTAAAAGATAAAAAAAGATTCATTCATAAAATGTAAGACATAAAAGAATTATCTTTTTGATCAGTTGTTGTTTTTAACCCCTGTTCCATAAATTTAAGAAAAAAAGTAATGAAGGCGGTTGTTTTTTTTCGATACTATAATAAGCATGTCCAACTATTATACAGACCGCTTCAAGCTAATACGAACATAGGGGGAATCAAGTCCAATTTACTCTCCGTGCCGTACGACCGAGGTGGATTCGAAGCACGCTGCAGTGTTATCTTTTGGAAATTCATTTTGTTTTTATTATTTTGTTTTATTTCTGCCTTGCTCGAGAAACAGATGGGCAAGTTCTTAATTGAAATAATACATTTTTAAAACTAAAAATGGATGTCTACGAAGTTGCCGAAAAAGTGCAGATGGTCAAATGGTCAAATCGTCATAATCCAACACACGTTCGATATTGGTCGAGGGAAAATTTGTATTTGTATTTTGACGTAAGAACACAGTATCCCCAAAAACTAAATGTTTGGGGGGGGGGGGTATTGTAGAGGAACACGTAATTGGGCCATTTTTTATTAACGGCAATTGCAATTTGAATGGTCCTAGATACCTGGATCTACTGCAGCAGCACATTATTCCAACTGCTAGGCAGTTGTTAGGTGTAAGATTTGGTGAAACATGGTTTCAATAAGATGGTTGTTCCGCTCACAATGTTGGCCTTGTTAGGGAATATCTTGATAATGTATTTCCTAATCGGGTTATAAGTACACGGGGAACTATTTTATGGCCAGCTCGATCTCCCGATGTTGCTCCTAATGACTTCTATCTGTTTTTGAAGAAGCTTTTCAAATTATCACCCCTAACATGCTTGGAAACGTTAGAAGGGGTTTTTATAGTAGGCTCGGATATTGTCTAGCCGAGCAAGGAGGACTTTTCGAACATTTGCTTTAATTTTTTTTTGACTGGGAGAATCTTTTTGGTTTTTAGAATGTATTATTTTATTTTGAGAACTTGCTTTTATTTTGTTTCTCCTTATTATTTTCATTGTAACACGTCGTCACTGATAAATCTGAGCAGTTGACAATAAAACGCTCTTATTTATCAGTGACAAAAAATAAGAAAATTACGTTATAAAAATTTGCGTATTTATTGACCAAATTCCGGTTTCATTGACTACGCTCCACACAGCACCGTGGTTAGAGGCGTACTAAATACAAGGCGGCGAACGGCAGCGAATGGCGATCGGAAGCCTGAGTGTTGGTTGCTTCACTGATAGGCGTGCGGTGTCTCTGCATGTACGTACACTGGCAAATTAGACTTCTTCCGCCCTATGTTCGCAGTAGCTTGAAGCGGTCTGTATATAGCTTTTAAATAGGTGTTATTCACCTCTAATAGGTTTTTGCATATTTTATAATAACGGGATATTTAAAAACTTCTAGAAGGCGATACGATAAAAAAACGATATTTAATGAAATAAATGAAATAAACTATGATATTACTACCCTTCGCCTGTTGTAAAATTCTGAAGTCTATTGTATTGAGTAAAGGCAATATTTATTGATTACTTTTATTAACCGCTACTAAAACTGCTAAATTGTTTGAGGTAGGCAAATACATTTATACACCAATAATTTGTTTTAGTTTTTTGTTTTTTAGTAGAAAACCTAAATCAAAGTGTGAATTTTTTAATTTTGATCAATTTGTAAACTTTTTCTTATTATAAAGAGACTAATCTAATAATGGTGCTTTCTTTGGGCCAAGGAAAGATTGAAAAATATAAATTACCAAAAATGAACAGCTGATTTAAGTATATATGGATATTTAGAAATATTTACTTTTGCATTTATTTTCAAAAATTTCCAGTGTCGTATTTTTTTAGAGTAAACAGTTTAAGAATTATTATATGCAAACATAAATACATTAGATTAGTCAAAGTACAGGATGGACATAATACCTAATGTATAATTAGTAAATACCTATTAAAAATTCTTCTAAAGATCTATGGGTATTTTTACATGGATATTCTAGTTTTTAAAAAACAACAAAATGAATCTCGTGTCCGCAAATAAAAATGAAAGTAAAACTCGTGGCATATCGGACAAAGCGTTTTTGTTTCTCACTTCATTACGACCAGGCCTCCAATGTCTAATGGAGAATCCAGACACCTACAGACCTGTTTCATCCTTATTAGAAATCATCAGGGAGTCATAGGATTATACCTGGCAGTTGAAGCTACACAGTGACCACGCACACCTCTAGAATTTAAAACAAAAAGTTTGTAATCCTTGGGGACGTAGTAACTGTGTGCGCCACCTGTCGAATAAACCGAGAAACCAAAACATCAAAATTGAAAAGTGCAAGACACCGCAAATACAGAATCCTGTACCGTTCAGCAGGTTATAAACTAGAAACCTGTAAAAGTATAAGGCCACTGTAACATGACTCTTAAAAAGAGGTAACGTTCGCAGCACCACCGACCACAATTGGAGCTTCATACTACGTGGCCCTAATTTTAAGGCATCAGCAATATTTAAAAAACATCAAATTTTGTTGTTTTTTAAATATTGTGGCTTTTTAGTTCTGCGCAACAAGCCTCCTCCGGAGCGATTGCTAAATAATAACCTTATACTTTTACAGGTTTCTACTTTATAACCTGCTGAACAGTACAGGATTCTGTATTTACGGTGTCTTGCACTTTTCAATTTTGATATTTTTGTTTCTCGGTTTATTCGACAGGTGGCGTACACAGTTACTACGTCCCCAAGGATTACAAACTTTTTGTTTTAAATTCTAGAGGTGTGCGTGGTCACTGTGTAGCTTCAACTGCCAGGTATAATCCTATGACTCCCTGATGATTCCCAATAAGGATAAAACAGGTCTGTAGGTGTCTGGATTCTCCATTAGACATTGGAGGCCTGGTCGTAATGAAGTGAGAAACAAAAACGCTTTGTCCGATATGCAACGAGTTTTACTTTCATTCTAGTTTTTGATATAAAAAAATCAGGCTACATTAAGCAAGTCGTTAATTTTATTTAGTTTCAAAAATGTATTATAAGTTCTGCAAAAAGTATTTTTACTTTAAAATGAAAACCATTTTACACTATAAACTTTTAAATACATTGTAATATATCTTCTTATGCCTATTTTAGACTAACAATTAATCCACGGATTGATTTTGATTGATTAGCAATATAATAGAGAAATTGGCATTAGAGCATTCTCTAATTTTGGCCAAGTTTAAAATCAAATTTTCACAGCCGTTTTCTTCTCTGCAGTTGTCTTGTGAGGTTAACTGTGAAGGTAAGGTATTTTTATAAAAAGCTGTATTACATTCCAGCGTCATGAAAGCCTAAATGGTCTTGAATAAATTTATGAAGAAATCCCTAGTGGTGGACACATACCATTATTTCCACTTCTCCATCCTTCAAACTGCTGCCTCCCGTAGCTTTATCCACCAAAACCATAAGCTCGGAATTTCTGCTTTCGTCTTTAACGGCGATTTTTGCGGTAACGGGAAAATAATTGGAGGCAAGTACCTCCTTTGAAGTAACTGGTTGGGATTTTCGGGTAACGGTATTGAGGCCATTTTCGTCAGTGTAAAACGTCATGTTAGTCTCGAGATCTGTCGTCCATCTTGATACTATGTCAAGTTCTCGAGGAAAACTAAAAGTTACTTAGATTATTTTTTTATTTTGGGACGTCCCATCCATCGTATGGATCAATCCTTAGTGTTGCGAAAGTGAAACAGGTCAGTAAATTTTTAGGACAAACACAAAATATTGATTCACCTAGTCTGAATTCGAACCCAGGACCTTCCGTCCGGTAGACAGATACGTTACCCACTTTCCTATGGAGGTCGTACTCTTGTATGTATCCGCTACGCATGCTGAAATGTTTCTTGTGACCATAGAGGTTTAGGTCTGCAATAGTTGTGAGTTAAGAGTAAAGATTTTTTTTATGTCAGTGACCTTACCTCAGGAAATGTCGAAGTGACCTTTAAAACGGGTCATGTGATATGTGAATTGAAGGCACATTTTATAAAAGCTAAGACACAGCTCAGATCAAAACTAATCAGAGGCACAAGATGAACCCGTCGATTCGTACAACTTCTTGGGTTGCCACCTCAATGAAAATTGATTAATTGTAGCGTTTCGCCCAAGAATCAAGTTTATTCGTTTATTATAATTGACACTACGCCTCGCACTACGCAGTTATTTCTTTTTGGTACTACCTACCTGGCTGGCATTGGCCCAACTATGGATTCAAATTCAACTCCGTCTTCAGTGTGATAAACTCTTATAACTTGACTCAACCATTCATTAAAGACTTGATGTATTTCTGTTGCTATTTTCCCTTTATAGATTCTGAAAATAATTTCGCATAATAGATAATACGTTTTTAGTTTATTTACAAAGGTTTGCTATTTGAACAAGATCACCAATCAATAGGGGACCAGCTTAAAAACTGATAAGAATAGACACGCATTACCTTATTCTGGGTTTCGTTCTTCCATCAGTGTTGAACATGGAAAAAAAGTTCAAGTTAGTATTCGGATCGGCATCGGCTAATGTATTGTAGAAATAGAAGTTTTGGGTGACATTCAGAACAATATTTCCGACGTTCATGGTCTCTAAAAGACCAGTGGTCTTGCTTATGGAGAAGTTAACTTTCTATAAAAAGATTATAGGATCAAAAGAGGAGTAATATTTCCAGTAATGGATGCCCTAACTTAAAAATGGCATAATATATAAAATACTGGTTTCTTGAAACGAGTTTATAAATGTATTTTACGGTATAACATGACAAAATAAAGGCAAAAATTACTATTTAAAAAAGCATTCAAAGTTAAAACTTTCTCTTGTGACTTTTTATTAAAGGGGGTCGTGGGTTATGGTTTGGTAAGTGTGTTACGAAAAAAGGGAGGACCCCTGTGCTTGGTCTTGAATCTAGAGAGGGGTAATCAGATTTTAAGTTATTTGTTTAACTTAAATTGGTTGGCTGTTAAAAGTTACTTATTATATGACACTAACATCATATCAATCAGCATGTTACAACATCGCAGGCATTTTTTTAAAAAAGTACGACGCACTAAATACACAGAAAATCGGACTCGGTCAAAATCGCTAAAACTGATGTATGTGGTAATCCATGGTCCCCTGAGAGTATCCGTGCAAAAAACGAGATACAGGGCGTCAAAGTTGGCCATGTAGTGTGGTAAAATATTGGATTAATAAAATCCTATTGTGACAATGTGTTGCAGTTTTAGAATGGTATAACTAATTTAAGCAGGTGATAAATGGAGTTTACCCATCAGAGACTCTCATTTTCCTAGTCTATTTAGAGTGGGGGAGGGGTTAGACAAAGTCTGTTTTTCAGAAAGTTGGCAAGTCGTATATCGATAATATGTTGTAGTTTTAGAATAGTATAACTAACCGAAACGCTTGAAAAATGTAGTAAGACACATTCATTTTTTTTTAAGGAGGGGGGGAGTTAGAAACAGTCTGCTTTTCAGAAAGTTTTCAAGTCCTATTGCGAGAATGTGTTGCAGTTTTCAAATGGCATAACTAACTTAACAGGTAATAAATGGAGTTTGACCTTGATTTAACTTGTCTATTTGGGGAAGGGAGTCAATAAGATTTTTTTGCTTCACGAAGGTTCTTATGTCTCTAATATATGGGTTTACAATGTTTTACCTTAATGTAAAAATATTCAGTTTTCGTATGCTAAAGCATATCAAACATGGCGAACTTTGACACCCTGTATCTCGAGAACGGCCCGATATCCCTATCTCGTTTTTTGTACCGATATCAATTTCAGAGATTTTGACCGACCCGATTTTCTGTGAATTTAGTGCGTCGCACTTTATGCAGAAAATTATTTCAAAATTCTGATCTCCTTCACGTTGCTTGTGCAAATGATCAAAAAATAGTGGACTACACAACATTTAGGATAATATCAGCTGGATTTTTTTATTACTTACTGGAGTTACAAAAAATAAATTGGTACTATCAACTGTGTCTAAACCTAGACCTTCAGGCAGCGGACTCCTGGTCTTTTTGACATAAAATGATCTGAACCCAAGGGGCGGGTTTTCAGGTGCCATAAACACCAGCTTGTATTTGGCACCATCGTTTCTTCCGGGAATTTTTAGGAGCTTTTCGGGTATTGGAATTAGCTGGTATGGACGGTAACTTCCTACAATAAAGCAAAGATATTTTAAAATTTCTACTACTACTACTACTACTACACCTTTTCCGATTGTAATTCGGAGTATAAGAAGTTTTTTTTGAAACACATAAAATGAAATTTGGAAATGTTAGTTTAATTTTGGAAAAGAATAATTGTAAATTAGAAGAGTGATTTGAATATTAGAAACCACGAATTTTATTTTAGAAATAGTGAAACGTAAGGTAAGGTATTTTAATTTTTCTCAATTTTCTGCCGGGTCAGATAGAAAAACAGATTTTATCAGGTTTATATTAAAAAAGAGCCTCCAGAGCAAAGTTTCGATAAACTTTGAATGCGGAAAAAGCAATATTTTTAGGATTTATTCAAGTAACAACTATTAAGAGTGAAGATTCTTTTTTTCCCATCAGTGACCTTAGCTCAAGAACTGTCGAAGTAACGTTCAAAACGGGTCGTGTGATATCCATACTTTTTGGAATCAAATAAACATCAGAAGTGGCTGAACTTTGTATGGAAGGCACATTTTGTAAATACTCAGACACGGCTCGGAGCACTTTTTGGCTTCTGTTTTGGACCGTATATTCTGATTTCTAAAATACAATTCGTGGTTTCTAATATTCAAATCGCTCTTCTAATTTACAATTATTTTTTTCTAAAATTAAATTAACGTTTCCAAATTTCATTTTTTCTTATCCGAAAATTAATTAACCCTTTAAAATTTAATTTTTTCTTATCCAAAATTAAAGTGACATGCTATCTAAAATTAAGCTAACAGTTTCAAATATCATTTTGGACGTTCTGAAATCGAGTTTTTAGATTCCAAATTACCTACAACTGGAATATTCGAGCTTCCAGAAATTATTTTGCATTTTCCGAAAAACAAATCGTATTTCGGAAATATACTTTACGCATTTCTACTTTTCATTTTACGCATTCCGAAATTAATCTAATAATTCCAAAAATCAATTTGCACTGTCTAATATTAAATTAAAATTTCCAAATATCATTTTGTATGTTTCAAGGAAAACTTCTTACACTCCGAATTACAACTGAAAAAGGTGTAGTATTATTATTTTTACCATCGGGTGCTTGTATACTATAAGCCTCATCTGTGTGTTTGACAGGTAACCTAATCATTTCAGTTGTAATTTAGAATTTAAAAACTCGATTTTAGCATGTCCGAAATGATATTTTAGATAGTATAAAATGAATATCAGAAATATCACTTTAATTTTGGATAAGAAAATATGAATGTTAGAAATATCACTTTAATTTCGGACAGGGAAAAGTGAAATTTGGAAATATTAATTTAATTTTGGCAAAGAATAATTGTAAACTAGAAGAGTGATTTGAATATTAGAAACCACGAATTTTATTTTAGAAATAGTGAAACGTAAGGTAAGGTATTTTAATTTTTCTCAATTTTCTGCCGGGTTAGATAGAAAAACAGATTTTATCAGGTTTATTTTAAAAAAGAGCCTCCAGAGCAAAGTTTGGATAAACTTTGAATGCGGAAAAAGCAATATTTTTAGGATTTATTTATTTATTTATTTATTTATTTAAACAGGAGTCCTTCACAGCCTGTCTGACAAACAGCCCTATTACGAAGGACCTCAATTTTGTTAACCTTAAAAAATAGAATGTCGATACTTACAACCTACTACTATATGATTAGTTATTATTATTATAAATTATAAAGCATTATTGTTTGAAGCATTAAAATTCTAACCGGTAATGGATAAATAACATAAACGTTTTAAAGTGGAAAGGGACACATGAAACAGATCTATATCATTAAAGAAAAGATTATAGGTTCGTTGCAAACTAATAATGGGTGAGTTCAACGATGCATTTGTGCCACATCTACGAGTGTAAAACAAGAAGAAAATGCGATTGTTATATGGCCTGTTGGCGTTTAAGTTGATTCTTTTTAAAATATCGGGACAGTCTATTTTATTCGAAAAAATTTTGTGAAGAAAGACCATTTGCTGGACATTTCTTCTAGCTGAGAGCTTGTTTAGTTTGAGAACTTTTAGAATATTTTCGTAAGAATCGTTAGAATGTAGGAACCTAAAATTCACATTTTTGACAAATTTGTACTGAATTTTTTCAAGCCTCTCAATGTATTTTGCATACTGAGGATTCCACACAAGACAGGCGAATTCCAAGTGTGATCTTACGTAAGAATTGTAAAGTAAAACAAGTGATTTTGGATTTTTGAAATCGCTGGTGATTCTCAGTATGAATCCTAGATTTCTGTATGCTTTTTTTACTGATTCTTCTATGTGTTTATCAAATACGAGTTTTTTGTCCAACCACACCCCCAGATCCTTCACAAATGCAACGTTTTTTAGGGGTTCACCAGATAATTGATACGGAAAAATAATTTCGTTTCGATTTCTTGTAAAATAAATTTTCTGACACTTACTTATATTTAATGCAAGACGGTTCCTTAGGCAGTAATCTGACAAATGGTTTAGGTCTTGCTGGAGAAGCACACAATCGTGAACTGATTTTATGGTTTTGTAACATTTTAAGTCGTCAGCAAATTTTTTAGATTTTGTGTTTTTGAAGCAGTCAGAGATATCATTGATAAAGATTAAAAAAAGTAGGGGACCAAGGTGGGACCCCTGCGCAATTCCTGAGGTAACTTTTTTACTATCAGACACAGATTGACCCAATCTAACGTACTGTATTCTATCCGTGCTGTACGACCCCAACAGTTCCAGGAGGTCGCCATACACATCGAAATTTTTTAATTTAACTAAAAGAGTTGGATGATGAACTTTGTCGAAAGCTTTTGAAAAGTCGGTGTATACGGCGTCCACCTGCCCTGACGAGTCGTCCATCACGTCGTGGATGTCTTGTACGAATGGCAGCAAGTTTGTAATAATTGAGCGACCTTGAAAAAACCCGTGTTGTGCGGTATCGTATTCAAGTAACAACTATTAAGAGTGAAGATTCTTTTTTTCCCATCAGTGACCTTAGCTCAAGAACTGTCGAAGTAACGTTCAAAACGGGTCGTGTACTTTTTGGACTCAAATAAACATCAGAAGTGGTTGAACTTTGTATGGAAGGCACATTTTGTAAATACTCAGACACGGCTCGGAGCACTCTTTGGCTTCTGTTTTGGACCGTATATTCTGATTTCTAAAACACAATTCGTGGTTTCTAATATTCAAATCGCTCTTCTAATTTACAATTATTTTTTTCTAAAATTAAATTAACGTTTCCAAATTTCATTTTTTCTTATCCGAAAATTAATTAACCCTTTAAAATTTAATTTTTTCTTATCCAAAATTAAAGCGACATGCTATCTAAAATTAAGCTAACAGTTTCAAATATCATTTTGGACGTTCTGAAATCGAGTTTTTAGATTCCAAATTACCTACAACTGGAATATTCGAGCTACCAGAAATTATTTTGCATTTTCCGAAAAACCAATCGTATTTCCGGAAATATACTTTACGTATTTCTACTTTTCATTTTACGCATTCCGAAATTAATCTGATAATTCCAAAAATCAATTTGCACTGTCTAATATTAGATTAAAATTTCCAAATATCATTTTGTATGTTTCAAAGAAAACTTCTTGTATACTATAAGCCTCATATGTGTGTTTGACAGGTAACCTAATCATTTTGGTTGTAATTTAGAATCTAAAAACTCGATTTTAGCATGTCCGAAATGATATTTTAGATAGTATAAAATGAATATCAGAAATATCACTTTAATTTTGGATAAGAAAATATGAATGTTAGAAATATCACTTTAATTTCGGACAAGGAAAAGTGAAATTTGGAAATATTAATTTAATTTTGGAAAAGAATAATTGTAAACTAGAAGAGTGATTTGAATATTAGAAACCACGAATTTTATTTTAGAAATAGTGAAACGTAAGGTAAGGTATTTCAATTTTTCTCAATTTTCTGCCGGGTCAGATAGAAAAACAGATTTTATCAGGTTTATATTAAAAAAGAGCCTCCAGAGCAAAGTTTGGATAAACTTTGAATGCGGAAAAAGCAATATTTTTAGGATTTATTCAAGTAACAACTATTAAGAGTGAAGATTCTTTTTTTCCCATTAGTGACCTTAGCTCAAGAACTGTCGAAGTAACGTTCAAAACGGGTCGTGTGATATCCATACTTTTTGGACTCAAATAAACATCAGAAGTGGCTGAACTTTGTATGGAAGGCACATTTTGTAAATACTCAGACACGGCTCGGAGCACTTTTTGGCTTCTGTTTTGGACCGTATATTCTGATTTCTAAAATACAATTCGTGGTTTCTAATATTCAAATCGCTCTTCTAATTTACAATTATTTTTTTCTAAAATTAAATTAACGTTTCAAAATTTAATTTTTTCTTATCCGAAAATTAATTAACCCTTTAAAATTTAATTTTTTCTTATCCAAAATTAAAGTGACATGCTATCTAAAATTAAGCTAACAGTTTCAAATATCATTTTGGACGTTCTGAAATCGAGTTTTTAGATTACAAATTACCTACAACTGAAATATTCGAGCTTCCAGAAATTACTTTGCATTTTCCGAAAAACCAATCGTATTTTCGGAAATATACTTTAAGTATTTCTACTTTTTATTTTACGCATTCCGAAATTAATCTGATAATTCCAAAAATCAATTTGCACTGTCTAATATTAAATTAAAATTTCCAAATATCATTTTGTATGTTTCAAAGAAAACTTCTTGTATACTATAAGCCTCATATGTGTGTTTGACAGGTAACCTAATCATTTTGGTTGTAATTTAGAATCTAAAAACTCGATTTTAGCATGTCCGAAATGATATTTTAGATAGTATAAAATGAATATCAGAAATATCACTTTAATTTTGGATAAGAAAATATGAATGTTAGAAATATCACTTTCATTTCGGACAGGGAAAAGTGAAATTTGGAAATATTAATTTAATTTTGGAAAAGAATAATTGTAAACTAGAAGAGTGATTTGAATATTAGAAACCACGAATTTTATTTTAGAAATAGTGAAACGTAAGGTAAGGTATTTTAATTTAAATAAACATCAGAAGTGGTTGAACTTTGTATGGAAGGCACATTTTGTAAATACTCAGACACGACTCGGAGCACTCTTTGGCTTCTGTTTTGGACCGTATATTCTGATTTCTAAAATACAATTCGTGGTTTCTAATATTCAAATCGCTCTTCTAATTTACAATTATTTTTTTCTAAAATTAAATTAACGTTTCCAAATTTCATTTTTTCTTATCCGAAAATTAATTAACCCTTTAAAATTTAATTTTTTCTTATCCAAAATTAAAGCGACATGCTATCTAAAATTAAGCTAACAATTTCAAATATCATTTTGGACGTTCTGAAATCGAGTTTTTAGATTCCAAATTACCTACAACTGGAATATTCGAGCTTCCAGAAATTATTTTGCATTTTCCGAAAAACAAATCGTATTTCGGAAATATACTTTACGCATTTCTACTTTTCATTTTACGCATTCCGAAATTAATCTGATAATTCCAAAAATCAATTTGCACTGTCTAATATTAAATTAAAATTTCCAAATATCATTTTATATGTTTCAAGGAAAACTTCTTACACTCCGAATTACAACTGAAAAAGGTGTAGTATTATTATTTTTACCATCGGGTGCTTGTATACTATAAGCCTCATCTGTGTGTTTGACAGGTAACCTAATCATTTTGGTTCTTGGTCTGCTTAATGGATTGTACACGGTTACAATAAAATCGTCATTTTCTACAGTAAAGCGACATTCTGTCGTATTTGCTTGTAACATACAGTTTGTGTAGTTGGTGTTTGGATCTCTCGTTAATTTTCTAAAAAAATACTGGTAATAAATTTGAGTTGTACTATTAATTAGTAACCCTGACAGAGAATAAACGAAGTAATGGATTGAAGATGAGTTGCAATTTAAAAAATGATTTAGCTTTTATAAACCCTTGTGAATGTTTCTTTCTACTTATTTGACTTGTCTACAAAAAAGCGGTCCAAAATTTTTTTCACAAATTTGATGGTTTTTAAAAACTTACTTCTTATCATTACTAAAACCTACTTTAGTGCGTCGTTCACAACTCCATGACAATCGGTATATCCTTTATAAAGTTTTTTGGAGAGTTCTTCTGTTTCGTTTAGTAATGCGTTGTGTGCCTTAACCCTCTCAACCACTCCCAATACCTCTCTTAAGGTATTAACTCTACCGCTTTTGCTTATGTTTGCCGTAGAAGCTATTTGCTTACAAATCTGAAACGACAGATTTTTATAAGTACTTTCTTATACCTAATATTTATAAAGTGTTTTTTATTTTCCAGGCCATTTATTTTGAGAAATTGTAGTGTCACCTACGCTACCACATATGACCCCATTTCAATCTAAAAGTATCATTTTGAACCCAAAAAGAATGTTTTTACCTTTTAAAACAAATTATTATTCAATTTTTTCTAAATCTGTGTCGGTCTCTATCAATTTTGCAAGGTAAGTGGCCGTTTTTTAAAATATTAATAGCAGTTGCATCATGGCTTTCACCAAGTTTACGGGCGATATCTTGGAGGATAATAGACACTTAAAGTAAATACTTCAACGCATCGGTACCGGTACAATCAACGCGTTCGAAACCAAGTCAAAACACTACATTTTTGACTTGTTCATGTCATGTTTTAAACGATGCCCGCTTCTTTGACGGATGCGATGATAGAACAGCTGATTCCACTCGTTACGTACGGAGGGATGTACTTAACGTTACGCAGTTCTGTCATCGCACCCTTCAAAAAAGCAGACATTGTTCGAGAAATCAAGGACAACCACCTCTCTGATAGAACCAATCTCTCAATCAATGCCATTATGGATTTGTAGAAATACTGCCCGCAGAATTCTGATTAAGATGGTCTACCCATGGGATCTCCACTTTCACCGGTAGTGGCCATTATCTTTATGGAATTGTTTAAAGAAGCTCTGCGAACATCATGGTAGAGACTCAAACTATGGCTAAGATACATGAACGACATATTTATCATCTAGAAAAAGGACAATAATACACTAGAACAATTCTTCAATCATGTCAACAGCATAAGACACTGCATCACACTAACTCTGTAAAAAGAAAAAAATTGTCAGCGCCATTTTCTCGACGTTCTAGCCACCAAAAAGAATTCAACCATCACCACCTCTGTATATCGCAAACCCACTCATACTGGACAGTATCTAAACTTTAAATCAAACCACCCTACATCAACCAAACTGGGAATCGCAAAATCGCTTATAGATCGAGCCACCTACATCTGCAATGCAGAAGAAGCTTTAAATAAAGAAAAAGCAAAAATTCGATCCGATTTGCGAAGAAACGGTTTCTCCAACTACACGATCAATAAAAAGGACGACAAACGTAAATACTGAAAATGCTTATACTTCCATACATCAAAGGAATATCAGAAAAGATAAGAAGAATAGGCGACCAATACCATCTTCGGACCGTCTTCAAAACGGCCACAACAATAAGAAGTCAAAAAAGGGAAAATCAAAAGATCTTGGGAGTAAAGAACGAAAATTCAAAATTGGATGAGTGTCCCACAAGAAAATCATAAAAGTCCAAAGCGAAAGGAGAAACAATTAAACGATGTTTCGCTCGGGGTGACCAGCGTGGGCTCGTCGGTGGATTAATTATTCACCCTCAATCCAGACATCATTAACACCATCGCACACTCTGAATCACTCACAAATAGGCATCGTTCCGCATGGTACTTATTATAAGTCACCTGATACGGGTTCGTCCTGGCGTGTTAATCTTTCCAATAGGAATATACTCCTAAGACATTTAAAACAAGAAGTTAAACTTCCAAATCAGTTACATCAACCGAAAATAATCTAAAAAAAGGGAAGATCAAAAGATCTTGGGAGCAAGGCACGAAAATTCAAATCTATGTCAATTGGATGAGTGTCCCACAAGGAACACACAAAAGACCAAAGCGAAAGGAGAAACAATTAAACGATGTTTCGCCCGGGGTGACCAGCGTGGACTCGTCAGTGGATTCACTAGTCACCCTCAATCCAGACATCATTTAACATCATCGTGTGTGTTAAATGATGTCTGGCCACTCATCCAATTTTGAATTTTCGTTCTTTCCTCCCAAGATCTTTTGATCTTCCCTTTTTTAGATTCTTTTCGGTTGATGTAACTGATTTGGAAGTTTAACTTTTTGTTTTAATTGTCTTAGGAGCATATTCCTATTGGAAAGATTAACACGCCAGGACGAACCCGTATCAGGTGACTTATAATAAGTACCATGCGGAACGATGCGTATTTGTGAGTGATTCAGAGTTGGAAGTCAGAGTGTGCGATGGTGTTAAATGATGTCTGGATTGAAGGTGACTAGTGAATCCACTGACGAGCCCACGCTGGTTACCCCCGGCGAAATATCGCTTCGCTTTGGTCTTTTGTGTGTTCCTTGTGGGACACTCATCCAATTTTGAATTTTCGTTCTTTCCTCGCAAGATCTTTCGATCTTCCCTTTTTTAGATTCTTTTCGGTTGATGCAACTGATTTGGAAGTTTAATAAAATGTCAGTTAACAAAAATTAAACCATATAGCCGCAACACCAAGAACTGTATTTACCAAGTACCACGCGAGTACTCTCTCACCATAAACGCAAAATAAATCTCAGGTTGTCCTTTTTCGGTGGAAGTTAGCACGCAATAGATGTTTAAGAAAAGTAAGTATATGTGCCTTAATAACCATAAACTTGAAATGACTGACTGCTAAAAATCTAAGACTCTTTATGAATTTTAATAAGCACATTTCTGTATTAATTAAACGAAAGCTAACACTACCAGCTAAATCCCTAAAAATCATGCTGTTCGAGTCTCTAGTGTTATCTCTAATTATGGGAATGTTATCTATGACTAGTACCTAAGAAAAAGGGATAGCCGGAGGCTGCAGTTTCTCCTAAACTCTTGCGGATGATTTATATATGGGTTACGCCGATGTGATCATATTACCGCAAATTTAAAAAATCTAGGGTGGCTAAATATGCAGCAGAGACGCCTTCTCCACTTGGCTTCTTTCTATCATAAAATAATCACCAACCACCGTATCAGACAATTACTTTTAGAAGCAATGTTCACCATCAGAACACTAGGTTTAAAAATACAATTTTTTTTTCGCAGATCGTTTTCCAATGCGTGCGGTCGGCCATATTGTGTGGCATGTTCTGACTTGTTTTCGTGGCATCACTGATCATTTATTAAGATATCTGTGCTTGCGAGTAGTAAACTTACTTGTAGAAAATTGTTGAGCAATCTCTCGTATCTTTTTAAATTTGGACTAGCGCTAAACCATTCTGCATCTGCTGTGTTAAATTTGTTTTGCTCAAAATGTTCTTGGTGCACTGACTTGATGTAGCAAAGTGGTGTTGAATATAGGACGTTGTATTGGGGATGATCCTGAAGACTTAAAAAAAAATGGGGATCGTTTTTGTGGGAGTGTGAGTATATAAAATCTTTAGTGCTAGTTCTACTAATATTAACGGTTAAACCGATTTGGGTGAAATTTGGTAGAATAATAGGGTGTGACCCGGATTGAAATAACATAAAATAAGAGATCAGTTTCAGCCAATCAAAACGCGAATTTTTACGCATGAAGTCTTGTCCTTTTCCTTTTTTTATTCTTCTTCTCTTTGTTAGTGGACTCGCGTACGGCGTTTTCAAATAACTGTCCAAAAGATTTTCCTTTTTTTTGAAAAATTTACAAAAAAAATAAACAAAGAATCCATAGATTTGAGGTTAGGTTCACAAAACAATTTTTGTAAAAATTCGTTCGTCGCGATGACGTCACGGTCGTGCGCGGAACGCGATTTCAGATAAAATAAAATAAGAAGATAAAAGTTTGCCATCTTTCTGTTATGTTATTTTATCTTATCTTATTTTTCTGTTTCTATGAACGCCATCAAGAAGTCCCTTAAGGTAAATTATTTTATTTTTTATTTGGTCTTATCTTATGTTATCTTATGTTATTTTTATTTCTGCATGAACCCAGCTTTAATAAAAACGTTATGCTAGCTTATTTTAATGAAAAGTCCAAGGATTACAAAGCGTCCTCGTTGTGGAGCTATTATTCCATGCTTAAAGCTACCCTAAACCTCAATATTGGTGTGGATATAAGCAAATTCCCGAAACTGATTGCTTTTCTAAAACAAAAATCGGATGGCTATAAACCCAAGACATCCAAAATTTTGAGCAAAGAGGAAGTCGAAAAGTTTTTAATTGAGGTACCAGGTCAAAGTGGCCTTGATATTTGTAGTGTGCGGAGCCTGTCGACGCACAAACAAAGAGTCAAAAATTAAAATTGACAGAATGTTTATTATTAGTGATGGACGAAAGGAGCTACCTAGTTTCTTGGGAACATTCAGAAAATACTCAGCCTTGCGACCAGCAACAATAGACCACAACAGACTCTTTGTGTTTTACAAAAATATGAAATGTTCAACGCAAGTAGTAGGAAAAGATGCCAAGGCAGATCGCTTCATTTTTAAATCATCGAGTACAGGGGTACATCGAGAAAACAAAATTGTTGGGAACACAACAGCATCTTTTACGCAAGATAACGTCCTGCCTTTAACATCAACATGTTCAAAACAGAGTAAAAACTTAAAAAATAAGATTCAAGCAGTGGCAAACGCTCGATCCGCAGTCCGCATCAGCTACAGCTTTCTCGCCATTAAGTATTGTTAATTGTTCTAATTGTATATTTAATTTTAAATTAGAATAAAAAATATTGGAGCATTTAAGATTGTTTAATAAAAATAAAATTTTGTTTAATTTTCATTTATTTTTTCCAATAAAAATAAAAAAAATAAAGAAAAAATAATTAAAAAGGGTTAAATTGAAAAAAAACAATAAAAAAAAGGGTTAAATTCATTATGTCAGCCAAACACGTTAAAATCTTACTTTACCGCCCGAGGGCGATAAAGTGCCACTTTACGTTCGCAAATGGGGGCGGTTTTAGGATTCGGTCTTGGGAGGGGCGCATCGGTTTCAATTAACTTCCCTCTCCCCTGAAAGTCAAATCTATACATATCGGAAGCATAAGAAAAATTACTATTCTAAACTACCAAAACTTTTTTGAAAACAATTACCAGATTTTTGAAAAGATTACATATTCATGAATTTGAGATTGATGACTGGGGCAGTTTTCTGACAATGACGCCGTACCAATCAAATAATGTTTTTACATCGTACTCAATCGTGACCTTCGGTCACTAATTATAGCCTATTTTACCAACTCGGTTGTCAGAATAGATCAGCTGTGGATAGAAGTTTCTAACCTGTACGTTTGACACTGTCACCATAACCGTCGGAAAAATAAAAAATGACAAAATTCTTTTTCATTTTTCAAAGTACCTGTCAAGTCTATCTTTTCTTAAAATTTGTTTAAAACTTATAGGTACGGGCCAAAGTTTTCTTATTATATAAGTAAAAATAATTTATAAACACTACACACTAGAAAACAAAAATTAATAATATAATTTTAACATTTACCTACAATACTAACTATCTATTTTATATGACAATATATAGGTAGAAGAAATCCTGATCAACCTCTTATGAATAACAAGAATTCTAATTTCTATTTTCATAGGTCTGTGAGTTGCATTTCAAAGCAAGCTACTTCATAACATCGATGAAGAGTTTTGCTGAGAAATCATAATCAGTAGCATGGTAGCATTAAGAAGAATCAGACAGAAGAATTAGTTGTTTATTATTATTAGCTATGTAATTACTTTATAACTACTAACTAGATTTAAATACAAAGATTTTAAAAATCCCTACTTAAATTGTTTTTTTTTTTTATAAAAATACATAGGTATATCTATATGTAAAAAGTATTACTTACTTTATAACTAGATTGAAACTGAAAGATTTTGAAAGTACCTACTTTAAACTGTTTCTTTATAATAATACATAGGTACCTATAGGTAAAAAGTAAAGAATAAATAATGTAAAAACGATTAGCTCACTTATAAGCAAATGTCTAGTGTCCTTAATTATATGACGGACTTCTTATTTTTCATGAAACGCCGAAATATTATGTAAATTTTATGAAAACTTTTTTATATAAATTTTTTGACTTTACGTAAATGCTATGTTAATGCAACAGATGTGTGTGCTGGGTTATTTCTAATTAAAAAAAGGAAAAGATAAATTAGCTCTTTTAAACCAGAGCTGGAACCGCCTAAAAATATCAAAGGGAGAGGGATAGATCCATAGATTAGAAGATGGTCGTATAACTGGCAGATACTAGTGCCTATATACAGAGTGTCTCAAAAGTTAGAGTCCACCCTAATATCTGCAACACCAAAAGAGGAAGATAAGAAAAATTTTACATAATTAGATGTTTAGCAAAAAAGTATCTATTGCACGCTAATCATCCCGCCAGTCATTAAGGGGGCGGAGCTAGGACGGCGACAATATCCTGTATATTTTGTTAAATTTAAATGGAGCTTTTTTTTCTATTTGCAAAAATACCTAATTTCTTACTTTTATGCACTTTAGGGATTAAATAGGTACGTTTAATCCCTCTTTTAGGGATTAAAGTTGCACTTTTAATCCCTAAGGGAATTAAAAAAAAAATAATCCTTGCAAAATTATAATTAAATTTATCGCAAGTCAAGCCAAACAGCACTTGCTCTTGGCCAAGATTTCATTCTTAGCACCCTTTCTTGTAGTCGACGAACCATTTGGCGTAGAAACAACCTGATTTTAAGAATAATCTTTTCCTAAAGTGTAAAATAATAAAAATAGTAAAATAGTATATAACCTCAGTGGCGGCTTTAGAGAGGGGATGCGGGGGACTTTAATTTTGCCTTCTATTATAATCAATTTAATCAAAGTTTATATTGTAATTTCTCAAAATATGCCCAAAATATTCAAGTTTTCGTTTTTTGATGGTAAATAAACCTTCAAGACGTATTGAGTACGATGTAAAAACATTATTTGATTGGTACGGCGTCATTGTCAGAAAACTGCATCAGTCATTAATCTTAGCTGCTTTCCAGCTTGTGATCATCTACGCAAAATCAATCAGATCATTGCCTAAAAGAATAGAAAATAGCCTATCAACCACTTTTTTTTCAAATTAATATATACTAGCAGTTTTTTAATGAAATAGTCAGCTAAAGATTATTTAAAACCCTTTGTTTTTATATAGCACAAACTTGAAATAAGAAAAAACACAAAAAATTAGTATATTATGGCCAGTTGATAAGTGTCAGCATGTCTGAGCTAAAGAGAGATAAATCGATAAAACGTCAAAAGAACGTAGGTGTATCAAAATATAAAGCGAAATTTTCTTCCCCCTTTACACCTCAACTGATCCAGCTATACATTTTATGCAGCAGGTGATCACATCACAAAAACCACGTCACCAAAATTTTATCACGTGATTAAAATAACTGCTCTGTGATTTATTGAGAGAGAAAAATTTTGGACCCACCGATCCTTGGATCTTTGTGAAGTACCGACCATAATTTTTTCGAAAAAGATTTTGATTTTTTTCTTAAATAAAATCTGTGATTTTTATTTTTAACTGCGTTACTTATAAATGTAATGATCCAGTTTCAGTGTACAGAAAATTTTAAATAAAGAGAGGTACCTAACCTAATATATTTTATATAGCCGTAAGAGCTAAATTCATAGACCTTCTTCAAGGCTCCGCCCTTGTTCCTTGCCCATGTTAATTCTTATGGGAAAGAAGGAGGAAGGCCCAAGGAATAATCAGCAGAATCGTTCATAAAAATATTAAAATTGATAGAAATGTAGAATAAAGTTGCAAATAACCATAAATAAAAAAACCATAAGAAAAAAGTGTAAAATTATTCTTGCCAGCTCCTAATTTGTTTGGGTCAAACATAACCTTAAATTAAAAACACAACACGCAAGAACACACGCCGTTGATCAACACCGATCAACACCAAAAAAATAGTTTTGCTATGGTCAACATAACCTTAATTCTTCTTTTGTTTACATTTTCATGATAGGCTATTTAAATTTCGAGTAGGTCCTTCTAATGATCATTTTGAAAAATTTGGTAATTGTTTTTAAAAAAAATTTTGGCACTTTAGAGTAGTAATTTTTCTTATGCTCACGATATGTATAGATTTGACTTTCAGGGGAATCCTAAAGCCGCCACATTGGAGTATTTGGACCAAAAACCTGGCCAAAAGTCGGAATTTAAAAGAATGGCGGAACGCGCTGCAACTATGTATTTCTAATAGTTAAATAACCCCTCCACGATTTTTCGCCCCTCTCTTGTCCGTCGCTATCCTCTTCGCACCACACAGTCAATCGAAACTTAGTCGTGGTTTATTGCGTACCGTTGTTTTATAGTTGCTCCCACTTTTTTATACGAATTGCAGCAGCCGTTTAAGTTTGTTTGTGAATAGATATTGTGTTCATTTAGACCAATATGGGAGGTACAGGTAAGTATGTTAATAATAATAATAAAGTATATTTAAGTTATTGTCTAACAAATACATATGTTAATTATCCACGAAAGTTGAGACAAAATACTTTTTTTTTGATAAAAAACTTGCAGAGATCTTTTGTATAACTTCCGGGCACTTCCGAGTATTCCTCTTGCTTGCTTTTTAAATAAAGTTTTTTGGAATTTTCTAACACTAAAATTTAAAAAATTGGTTCCGCTTTTTTCCACCATTTTGTTTTCCATATGGTACTTTAAAACGCTTATATATATTTACTAAATATATTAATATATATATTTTTAAGAAAATTATTTTTATTTCTTTTTATATTCTTCCAAAACGTTCAAGATATGACAATAAATTGGAATTAAAATTTTTAGTTTTGGAGAAACAAATAACGGAAACAACTAAATGTCCAGATAGTAATTTTTATCAATTAAAGCATACTTTAAGTCATTTTAAGTCTGATTTAAAGCACAAATGGGTTGCTTAAAATTATAAAAGTGAACGTTTTCTCAAAAACAGTGAGTAATGGCTTAAAACCACAGTTAAATTTGTCAATTAGACTACAGAAAAACCAGGTCAACCTACAAAAGAATTTGGTGAATCGAGTGACAGATTTAAGCGAAGAAAAACTAAGCATTTCAGAGCCACAGTGCTGAAGGTAACAGAGATATATCTAGAACAATAAAAGTGATTTCTTCTGCAGATAAAAACAAAATAAAAAGCACACCTTATGTGACGCGCTGGCTATATTTGTTGAAGCAGATTTCAGTAGAAGACAATGGGAACAGAACTTCTCTCGAAAATATGACATAGTAAAGTGCAATAGAGACACGTTGAACAGGCTCTTATTCTCATGCGATCCATTTTTAAGCAGCAATAGAACACAATAGAAACCATGTCTTTTACTCCCTGAATTCCCAACGGAGAACATGGACATTAGCGACGAAGAAGACGATATAAGACCCAGTGATTCTGATTTTGACAATTAGTTTATTATATTTTTTCTCTTATCATTTCTATTTCAATAAACTTTTTAGATAAAACCTATTTTGCTGCTGTGCGTAAACTACTTTTTAGCACTCGAGCGTAAAGCCTTTAATTTTTTAGTGCATAAAGTAAATAGTAAATCACGTGTGTAAAGCTCTCGTTTTACTTATGGGGTTTGCGCACTCGCCCTGAAGCTCGTTACCCCCCATTACTAAAAAAAGTTCTGCTTTACTCACTTATTGCATAAATAACTATTTTTATTGTCCATGTGCGTATTTTTACACGAAAAAGTGCGTGTAATATTTTTTAGTGTAAAAACTCCAGCCGCCACTGTATAAACTTTGGGACTAAATCGTCTTTTAATCCCTTAGCGAATTGTAGCCCTCCCCGATAGGTCGCGCTACAAACCTTTCGCCGCGGGATTAAAAGTATTAAAGAACTTTAATCCCTAGGTTTATAATGTACTATTATGCACTTTAGGGATTAAATAGGTAAGTTTAATCCCTCTAAGTAATTAAAAGTAAATTTAGTACCTCAGCCTAGGGACAAATCTTTCTCCGCGGGATTAAAAGCAGCACTTTAGTCCCTAGGTACTATTGTCTCTAACGGTTTTTATATAAAATGATTTGCCCGACAAAAATTTTAAAGAATTGTCCATAGAATAAGGGTAGGAGCTAGCTTTGCTGGCACATCAGTATGCTATAAAGATGTCGCTTCTCCTCTTACCTCACAATAAGCTGATCAATACTTTCAAATTTTTCTTTGGTGTCCCACTCAAAAATCCGTATCGGAACTAAAATGTGTTTGGTAGGATTATTTTCAAGCAGGATGAAATCAAACTTGTTTAGAAAATTCTGAAAAATAAAATTTTAATTTTAATGTTATCATGTAATAATAGTGGAAATTTTAATTTAAAAAAAAAGCGTGGATTGCTTCTCCGCCAGATGATACCTTAAAATTATGTAATTATATTGTTAAAGGATCAGAAACGGATATACATAATTTCTACTATTACATTTAACAAAAATAAAAATGAGGAGTTATGGTTAAATAAAATGAAATGGTACGTCGTGTGAAAAATCGTAAGAAAAATGTTTTTTTTTTAAAGTGATATGATAAATTCTGATAAGGTATGATGGTATTGGGTTTGAACTATATTTTAACAGTGTTATGAATAAGCTATACGAACCTTTTCATTTATTGAAGATGCTGTAGAAATCATGTCAGTCAATACACCTAAAAAACAAGATTTTATAAGAAATATTGATAGCACGACAAAACAATTTATTTTAGTAAGTAAAGCCCTATTTACTCAACTTTCATTACATATCAATTAGCCAATAAGCACTAAAAGTTGAGTAAACAGGCCTTAATAAAGCACTAAACTAATTTAAATTTTTAATCTTTTTTGGCAATTATAGAAAGAAAAGTTCTATTAAAAGTTTTTGCATGGTACAAGAAAATATTTAGATTTGTATAATATATCGAAAATAATATAATTTGTTTAACTTATCGTTGAGTGTTAAAAAAAACTACAACCTTTGTGTTTTTTTTTCCAATCTATTTATCGACGGGAGATTTATCAAAATATCACAAAAGTAGGGGGAAGTGGACGGACCATAAAATTACGGAAATGAAAAAATATTGTAAAGCTGTTGTACAGCTACATCATTCTCCTTATTCTAATCTGATAAAAGGAGGGATAATGAAGTGTGTTCATAAAGCCCCCAAAGAGGGCAAAACGTCGATTGAAAAAAAATGAAAGGTTGTAGTTTTTTTTGGAACCCTTATCAATAAATAATTCACACAACCTGGAACCTTCACTACTAAATAATTTGTTTAAAGATAAGAATAAGGCAATATGGCAAAAATAACCTGCTAATATTATAAAGTTTGTTTGTGCGTTTGTTCCTCAATCACGGGAAAAGATAGGGTGTGATCTGGATTGAAACGTAAACTATTTTTTATTTGATATTTTGCTCAAACAGCTGTCAAGGGATACATCGATAAACCTAAATAAAATACTCAAAGTCTTGCTTTATGCATGCATAATAATGTTTATATAAGTTTTTGGTAGTACTAGTAGTTCCCTATGCGTACCGCTTAGTTGGTGGCCTTGCCATTTGATGTCCAATAATCCATGTTTTATGCTATCATCAACTCTGTTGCTACTTGCAAACTCAATTTTTCTTAAAATTTCCCCATCGTAATTAAAATTGGACAAAAATTTCACGGATGGTGGAGATTTTTCAAAATTGTCTGTTTGCACAAAAATTTTTGGAATGCCACAAGTACCAAGAAGGTCGTTTAATTTCCTAAAATTCAGAATATTTATACAATTCATCGTGTTTTTAAAGGTAAATAGTCTGAGGAGTTTGCCATCTTGAATTAAAAACAAATCATCTCCCTTTTAAGGTCTTCCATCATTTTTATAAGGTTACTGTGAAATTCATTGATTATATAACGATCCTATATAATCAAAGGAGGATATTAAAAATATACACAGTGTGTCTCAAAAGTCTCGAATAATAGATTATTTGAGAGAACTATAGTCTAAAAAAAACTTACTATTATTTTAAAGAATTATTTTAAGTAGAAAAGCGGTTTCAAAAAATATATACACCTTTATACAGGGTGTCCCAAAAATAAAACATGGCACAAACTTATGTTTTTTTTTTAAATCGAACACTCTGTATATTATCCCATTTTCTGAATCTCTAAAAAATAAGCTTTTCAAAAATACCAATAACTTTGGATCTAGCTATCCACGATATTAGATACTTAAAGTAAATATTTCAACGCATCGGTATCGCTATACCTAAGGCGTTCAAAACGCAGCCAAAAGTCACTACATTTCTCACTTGTCTATGCCATGTTTTGATTGAGACCCGCTGTTATAGTGGACGCGAGGCTTGAACAGCTGATTCCAATCGTTGCGTACGTTGATAGATCCGTAACGGTACGTACATCCCTCCGTACGCAACGAGTGGAGTCGGATGTTCTCCCACCGTATTCACCATAAAAGCAGACCTCGTTCGAAACATGCCGTAAACAAGTTAAAAATGTAGGTTCTCTTGACTTGGTTTTGAACGCGTTAGGTATACCGATACCGATGCGTTGTCTGTCTATTGTAACGGTATAAAGGGCTCGTGCGCTCGAAGGTGCTAAGTGGTTGGCCAATTTGTAACCTATTTTAACGTTTTAACTATAAGAAAATACTCGGAGAACCCTCCTGTATGTTGAAGCTTTCGCTTCAGCGACCGGGTTGAGTCAACAGAGTTGGCCCAAACCAGAATATTTTCTTAGGGGGTTGAGATACGGAATCTCCCTCGAGGCTGATTATGACGGAAAGTGTACCACAAAAAGGAAAAACAACTAAAGAATGTAGTAGTAGTAGCAGTAGTATAGGGGCGGTCCGTGGGCCTGGCAATTTGGCCTCTTCATGGGCCCTCTCTGCCATACCCCGTTCCTTACCCCTATGCCCCTACTTCCGCTGCACCTCTCTCTCTGGGCCTCCCTGTCTTCTTTACGAAGTTCAGTATGTCGGCCCATTTGAGCGGGTGCTGCTCTTCTTCCTCTATCGTGGAAAATCCCCACTTCAGCTGCCCTGATCTGGCATATGTGTCACACTGTGCTATCAAGTGCTGCGCCGATTCCTCTTCGAGCCCGCAAGCGGGACACACGGGATCTCCTGCTACTTTTATTTGCGTCAGATGTTTGTTCAGCCGATTGTGCCCAGTCAGCAACCCTGTCAGCAGTCCAATGTCCTTTCGAGTCTTGGCTAAGAGCCATTTAGTTCGGGCTACATTCGGACCATCCAAGAATAGCTTGGACTGTCTGCACTTTGACTCTGGCCTTCCTCCAGGACGTCTTCAGTTCATTGTTCGGCCATTAGTTGAGCTCACCCTGTACCTGTTTCCTTGTTATTCCCAGAAGAGGTTCCGGTCCAATGTATTGGGTTTCGGTCCCTAGTCTGGCAAGTTCGTCCGCTTTCTCGTTCCCTGGTATTCCCTCCTGACCTGGGACCCACATCATCCCCTTTTGTCCTGAACCAGTGTTTGCAATGCTTCAGCGCACTCCTACACTAGCTACTGACTATTTTGGGTACCATTTCTGACCTCGGGTAGGGTTGCTGCCATGATAATGACATACACCTCCGCCTGAAACACCGTAGCGTGTTCTCCAAGCGGATAACTCTTCTGAACTTCTAGGCTTTCCGCGTACACTCCTGCGCCTGTTGTTTGCCTGGCTGACAGTTTAGAGCCATCCGTGTGGCAGACCGTCGCCTTTCTGCTTAATTCCGTTCGGAATTCTTTCCTTTGCCACTCATTCCATTCCGGTATTGTGATCTTGTACTTTTTATCGAACCTCCATGGTTTAAGCCGTGCTTTCACTGGCAGTCTGTGGAGGGGCAACTCTTTCGTCACCAGTCCCTCGACTGCCAGATGGCCCTCTCTTTCCTCCCTGCCCTTCCACAGCCCCTGGTCCCTTAATCGCAGGTGCGTCGCCATCTCCTCCTTCTTGATTGAAGTTGGAAGCGAGGGGTGATACCAGATTGTTTCCAGAGCGTGAATGGGGGTCGTCCTCATTGCGCCGGTCATCCCTCTGCAGAGGAGCCCTTGCAGGCTCGTAAGCTTTTTGGATATGGTCAGCTTCTCTACAGCGGGCCACCAGACCACTGATCCGTATTAGATCTTTGGTCTTATGATGACTAAAGAATGTAATTATACACAAGCACAAAATTACAAAATGCCAGAAGGGCTGGAATTACAATAGAGATACATAACACGGTAACGAGAGGAGAATTAATTCGAGCCTATATACATAAACAAAAATGTTTAATGATACACCCATCCAAACCTACCAACAATAGGAAACGGAAACACCTTAAAAAACTAGAACATGGATACGGACCGTGGCAGTATAGACGAAAACATGCAGGATTACAGAGTTGGACCGGCAAGCAGGAGCGCCAGTTGAAAGAGATTAAGATACACCGAGGTGTTCTCCGACCATTAAAATAAAGGGAAGACAGGTATTCTTTATGAATTCAGGGTAACGTAAATAGGGGGATGTATTAATTGGGCCAAAAAGTTAATTAATTCACAAAAAGCGACTAACTTAGGGGATACTGTATACAAATGTATACGCGGGTAATATAACAAAATCCGAATTAACGAAGGAATGGATCTACTCTTTGCGGCCACGTATATATTTTTTAATTTTTTTTAAATTTGCACTCAGAGACTAAAACTGTTTCTATTAAAAAAGTTATTTAAAATGTTTCTTTCCGTCAGAATCTGTGAGCATTGTATCTGTATATTCTAAGGTATTTTAAATTATTCTATGTAATCGAATTTATAACGATGTAAAATCCCTTATTACTAATAAAAAACATGGTTTTCTACCAAAAAGATCGACAGTCACAAATTTTAATTAATTTTACTCAGTTTGTTCAGGAAGAAATAAAAAAATGGTTTTCAGGTGGATGTTGTTGTGAATGACTTAGAGAAAGCTTTCGACAAAGTAGATGAAATTTTAAGTGCTTTAGATAAGTTTGGTGTGGATAAATATATAATAAAACTGATAAGATCTTATTTAACTAAAAGATTTCTATTTGTTGAACTAAAAGACTTTGCATCTCACAAATATTCCCCAACATCAGGGGTACCACAGGGGTCAAATCTAGGACCTCTGTTATTTATTTTAGTTATTGCTACGTTTTCATGGGAATTGAGTTCGTTCTGAAAACGATTTCAATCCGATACCGTCCATGAAAACGCCTATTTTTCCAGTATTCATATCGATTTCAATCTAGATCCGACCCTGAAAATTTTTAGGGTTGGATCAAGATCATATTGAGATCGAAATACCGATTTTCCATGAAAACCGGGATTGAGTTTACACATGCGTATTGCGTCGGATTACCAGACAGCCGCCAAATTATATTTTATTGCTCTCACTCTTTTTGAGAGAGAGAGAGAGAGAGAGAGAAATAGAAGTGAAACTGTGGAACCGGCATTCTAAAATTTGGTGGAGTATATAGAAAAAAGAAGATTAATAACATAACCTTACCTAAATAATTAAAGATTTGTTTTTTTAAAGACTTTAAAATAATTAATTATGGAAAATAAAAGAAACATTTGGCTCGAAAGTGTATGTGCTATGCACATATGCCAGTCCAGCATTTCTTTCTTCACTTCCACTTGCAAACAGAGTAGTAATTAAAATTTAAAAAAAAATGTGTGGCAAGGGCCAACATCATCTTTTGAATAAAACTCAAAAATGAATATTTGACAAGTATGACACAGGTCAGCTGCCAAATATCAAAATTTGAAAACCGTTTTCAAATCGATTCAAAATCGATTTCAAAACCTGTCATGAAAACTCATGAAAAAAAAGTTTTCAAAACATATTGAAAACGAATTCAATATCTATGAAAACATAGCATATTAATAACATTGGGATAAATGTAAATTTTGGAAATGGACTTATTTTTGCATATGACTTCAATGTCGCAAAAACGCACCATGAAACGTCGAGCGCATACGCTGATACTGCTGGTCGGCGGCAAATGTGAACACCCCGGAAAATACTCGCCTGTACACCCTTCAACCCCGCAATCTAACTATATTCTTGAGATAGTTACCTCTGACACTTATGCGGGCTTGAAGTGTGTGGAGGCGGGTATTTTTCCTGGTATTTGTAGTATGCTGGATCTCTCGAGGAATGCATTTAGGAAAAGAGAACAATGGTAACTATGTTAAGCTCGCAGAAACGGACCATCAGTGTTTAACACTGCGTCATCTGCAGCCCTTTGTTCCAAGTAGCATAATTTTTTAAAAGGGTCAGTGTCGAGGTAAACAATGGTATAGTTGTATTGTTTTTTTATAGATTTCTCGGAAATTTTCGCCATTTTGGATTATAAAAATAGGTTTTTGGCCTAAATAAAAACGTTATTTATGGGGTTTCAACATGTGTTTCAATCGAAATATTGCTTGTTAGGGTTAAGAACAACATACAAAATTCAATATTTGTCCCAGAAAGAAAAAAACGCGTATGAAAAAAGAACTGATATTTAAATGAATATTTTTTTCCCGTTTTCTCAAGTATTTTTGGAGCCCATGAAATTTACGTGAGTGTATTCGAAAACTATACAGTACACACGGGACCGCAGCTGATTTTCAGAGTAGGATGACTTGAAAAACAGCTTTTATTTGACTATAGTATATAAATATTCATGTTCCTGCTTGAGCTTATCTCACTTTCATTTTTATTTATTTTAGAAGATTGCTAAGCACCATTTTATAAATTTTTTTATTGTAAAAAGAAAAAGAATAATACATAACAAGCAAAGGGAAGAAAGATGAAAAATTTATATTTTTAAATCCATAAAAACCTTTAATTTGTTATGTATGTATGTATGTTGTTAGAACAGTTGTAAAACCTTTTTATAATAATCTCTATACTTGAGGGCTCATAAGGAAGTTTTATAAAATCTATGTTGTTTTTCTATCCATTACTATGTACCATAAATTTTTATAAGCTGGTGTTGAGCAGTTGTTTTTCAAGTCTTTTTTACTCATTTAAGAGATATATTAGAGTTATAAAATTATCACCAACACTAAATAATATAACTTTTGGTTATTTTATGAAGGTTTTATATTATTTGCTGTAACTTTCATATAGACAAAAATGCTCATTGGGCATTAGCAACCATATTAACAAAGTCATCATTACAAATAATGTTGCGTAAAATATTATGGAATTTGAAGAAAAAGTAATCCCTAGAGATATACTGGAGGCCGCTGAAGAGGCGAAGACGAATCGTTTGCCGGAAAAATCAAGAAAACTCTACGAAAAAAACTATAAAGATTATGTTTTGTGGTGTACTGGTAAATTTTAGGACGACTTCAGAAAGTGTTTGATTATTGCGAGCAGTTTATACTCTTCAGTTGACATTATAAATTTTGTAGGTTATTTACAACTACAGGATGATCTGTTTCTTTAAGGGAACTGGTTATACCTCTTACACTAAGGTTGTGCATTTTCTTTATTTTTTTATTTTGTTTACTTCATTTATTTAACTTTTATACCAAAAATAATAAACACAATTTGTGTCTGCTTATGTAGTTGTTATATTAAAGAAGTAATAAAAATTCTAAACAACGATAAGTAAAAACAAATATATCTACAACTACAAAAAAAAATATATATTTTGTCATGTCTCGGTTTACGTCGATAAATCTTTGTAATCTGCGAGATTGATTGATAGAAAGGCACCGTGAAAATTTCTTGGCCTGCAAGGTCTTCCCATATCGTTGTTTTCTGGAAAACCCTGTTCCACACTTGGAAGCATGACATTGTCCAATATCTCTAAATAGGTTTTTCCCACAAATCTTCCTTCAATTCTCCATATCACCCCCAATCCTCTCACTGACACCCATCCCCATACATTCACACTAAAATGACCAGCTGCTCGGTAGTGACTCACATACTGTGGATTGAATCTGGCGTTATCTGGTCTATACACTATCATTTTGCTTTTCTTTGATGACTAAAAGATCTTTTCATCCATAATATAATTCAGAATAAAAAACAAGCAAGATTGTTTTTGTTGTGGTATAAGCTCAGTTTTAGTAGCTGCAACCCCGCAATTCAAGTGTTTTCTCTTTATCCTCCTGAAAGAAGTTACCTTGCAACCTGGGATCTGAGACAAAATCCTTGCTTGTTTTGCTGTTAAAAAAGGGTCCTCTTCGAGTTTCTGAATGGGAGCTGCATCTTCATCCTGGTTGGAAACTGCGGGTCTGCCTGATTCTCCCGAATTCTCCTTTCCTCCCTAGCATTCTTTCTTCCCTCCTCAATTCCTTCGTCGTGTGTGGGGCCATGGTTTGAGTTTCTTGACTTAATTTAACAATTTTTTGTGACTGGCGTTGAAAATAAATTTTTGAAGTAGACTGACACTATAATTTAACTGATATGCAAAAGGTAAAATAAAATACACTGCTCAAATTCAATAAAAAACTGCTTTAAGAGTTGTCGTAAAGGACCCAGCTGTACATCGTGGGTTTTTAAAATTTTTGTTTTAAAAAGTTTTCAGTATATCCTCCAAGAGGAGTCGAACAAAACCAACTGTGTGCAATATTTAAATTTCCTAGTCTCGAATTATTAAGAATTGAAGTAGGCCTAGTCTTTATTTTTAGAATGATACATTACCAACTGGATAATAGTGAGCTTTTATGCCAAATGATTTTTCGAACAGCTAGAATTTACACTCGGCCACAAAATATGTTTCCAATTCCCGTTCATACTACAAATCTGTACAAAAATTGTCCTTTTATTAGAATATGTCAGTTATTTAATACATTTTGTGGTAATATTGATATTTTTAATTTAAATTTGAAACAGTTCAAAAACAGGATCCGCAGAGAGCTAATGGATAATTTACTTTAGTTTAATATAATAAATAGGTTAGTGTAGGTTTAGGTACTTAAGTAAGAAATTTTATGTATCTTTTATTGGCTTAAAGCTGTTGATACTATGAAATAAATAAAGAACAAAAAAGATGCCAGAAAATATGAAAATTGAGTGAAGTTTTTCTAACAAAAGATCAGCTTAAATTTTTTATTTTATTCTTAAATATTGTTACACACTATCCATGAAATAATTGTATGAAAAATAAATAGAGTAAACTTGCTAGTTTTACCATGATTTATTCATTTTGCGCAAATCCCTTTTGTATTATTTAAATATTGTTGCTATTTTGGGTGGAAATAGTGTTCCGTCTGTTACGTAACATTTTTTTAGCTTAATTCTTAACCCTTTCGTTTTTTGGTAAAATAGTAACAAATATAATAGTTAAGTGTGACTTTTACTCTACGATTAGATTAAATTTTGGTATTTTTTGATGTCCTAATGAATGAAGGTATGCTTCCTTTTGCTGTTTCGTCCGTTACGCATACTAAAAGGTGTTTTGCCAACTTACTAAAGTAAATAAAAATAAGTTTACATTTGAATTGTTTAAGTACAATTAAGGTATTTATTTTTTGGTAATGACTGAGAGCGAAAAATATCACGTCAATTTTCTATTTCCTGTCGCCAAGCCCAACCAGTGCTAAAGTAGGGAAAATACTTCCGAGTACGGACCACAAGTTTTACTAAAAAATAATTCTCTAGTTATAAAAGTCTTAAAGCATTTTCAAAGCAAAGAGGAACTTTTTAAGTACAATCCCAGCAAACACAAATCGTCGGCATTGAATCGGGCCAATGTCGTCAACGTCGGCAGTGTGTCGGCATCGGTGACTACACTCTGCCCCGATGTTGGTCAGATTGCGATTTTCAGTTTTCGGCCAATAATCGGCAACTGACGGAGTTCCACATTACTACAGTCGACTTTATGCCGACACCACTTTAGGAACGATGATGGTCCGATTGGAACTTTGATTAATCGGTCGACTTTATGCCAACGCAAACCTTATCTGCTTTAGAGCAGATGATGGTCCGATTGGAACTTTCTTTAATTGGTCGAGAATCGGCCACTGACGAGGGCCCGATTTAATATAGTCGACTTTATGCTGACGACCACTTTATCTGCTTTAGGGCCGACGATGATCCGATTGGGACTGTTTGGTTGGTCGAGAATCGGCAACCGACGATGGTCCGATTACGTCACGTTAAAATTTTTAAACTGCTTAATAGTTTCTTCCTAGTATGTAGAGATGGCGCTACTGTCACTATGTTCCTAGTACAGTGGAAGATAATAATATATATATAATGATCAAAGATATTTCAAAACTAGAATGCGGATTTGACAAGATGGTGGTACCTCTCTACAAGAATCACCTCTTTTGCCACTTAAACCAGCTCGACAGGTTAGGCACCCACATTATCGAAACTTTGTTTGCCAATGTCGCGCCGCTTTAAGCTACCACCGACGGACCTCCGTCAATCGCCGACGTTGGACCGCTTTAGGAAACCAATGTCGGACTTGAATAGTTTACCGATGTCGGACCGAGACCAGCTTGCCTACGTTAGAACGATTAAATTAAGCAGTTATGGGCGGATGGTCTGTACCATGTGGATAAAACCATATCGGACCTTAATCGTACGGTAACGGTATGCCGATGTCAGCAAAAAGTAAAATTTACCATTGGTCCGACGACGGGCCACAGTCTAACGTTGCATCGGCAAACATACATTGGGCCTACATCGCAAAGCGGACAAAAAGTACTGCTGTTTCGATGTCGTAAATCGACGTCGTGCCGATGACGATAAATTCGACAATCGACATTGGACCGACGAAGGCCCGAGGGAACTGTGTTTGCTGGAATACACGGGAAACCTTGGATTACGGTACCCAGAATTCACGAGCAAAATAAAATGTGCAGCATTAGGCAAAAACAGGACAGAGAAATAACCAAATACTTACATTGGGGAAAATTGTTGCTAGAAAGCAACATACAATCAATTATTTTATATTGAAAGGAAATGAAAATATCTCGAAGACTGTAGCTTTGAAAGATTTAAACCTTGTAACAAAATTTTTGGGTAATATTTACGAAAACCAAAACCTAAAAACCGCATATCAATAGCTGCTTTACTTTTAGTAACGAGTTATGATTTTTTTATATATTTTATTTTTTACAAAAGTAATTTTTTTGCTCATATTTCCTTAAAATTTTTTTGTCACTAACCTTAAACCCCAAGTAAACTGATCAATTACTTCCTGGTAGTTGGATGTTTCTTTATTTGTATTTTTTGTCCATCCTCCATTTACCAATTGAATTTGGCCATTTTTGACAAATTCTATCAGAGTGTTTTGTAAATCAGAGTCCTGGTCATTAAACCACTTCCACAAATAGCTTGTTTCGGAAACTGTAAACCTACAAAGTTTTGTAAAAATACCTTATCTTCCATCTTACTTTATTCTATATGTTTCAGATATTTACCTTCTATTTGGACTCTTCCCCAGATAATAAATTAAAATATCATAAGACAAAGAAGCTTCGTCTTCACTAAATGGGACAAAATGAATATTGGTATAGCCTTTTTTGGTTCCATGGCAAGCCTAAAAAGTAACCGCTGAATGGTAACCAGAAGCGGAAAAGAGATCATAATATATAGTAGCATACACAGAGGTGAAAGGCTTAGGAGTTCAAGCTCCCCTAGAGCCTGGTGGGAAATTTGAGTAGGTCATTTCTTTCTGATACACATACACATAAAATCATATGAACATTCATATCTAAACACGACCAGCCCTGACTTCCCCGGTATACTACCAGCAACGAGACTGATCCAAAGATATTTTTAAGGCTATTGCCCGGACCAGTCTCATCGCCTCACCGCTCCAGGGACCATGGGCCCCGACATTGAAGGGCACAAAAATAAAAGTAGAAGTTAAAGATGATTTTGAGATTTAAAAAATATTTTTTTATTTTTTAATTTACTTTTTACATACTACACTATGACAATTCTTTTTATTTTTTTGTTCTGGGTTATTTCATAAAAACTAACTCTTTCGTACATTATATGATAGTTTAATTTAATTTTTTTTATTAATACATGTGTTTTTATGTAATTTAAATGCTATTTTTAGTCGCCTTGCAAGATCGTTGACTTACGTGTAATATAGAGAATAATAAATTTTAATTTTAATCTCTAATTTTATTTTTGTAAAATTCTGCATTCGTTTTAACTCTGACAGGTCTACCTGTCTCTCTCTGTATGTGTATATCTGTTTTTATTTTCAAACCAACTGGATCAATTTAATTAATTTCGATATCATGATTTTTAAAACTAAAATGTCTCTTGTTTAGGTTAGTTATTAGTTAATTAGCATAGTTTTTCGTAAGGGCTGGACTCCGAACAATGTCTACTACCTTCCAGTTCCTTTTTGCATTAAAACAAATTTTAATCTTCTGTATAACCATACTATTGTAAATGTAATATTATCTTGTTGATGCAAAATAAACTTTACATTCCATCCGGACGTTTCCCATCATTGCAAAAACTCCAAGAGGCTCCAATATGGCGGGACAATCCGCAAAAGTCAGAGCCCGTTAAAGAATGTCATTAATCCGCCTGTGTTTCGATGCACGTCCTACGTTTTTAAAGCATCCTAGCTCGTAAGAATCATGCTGGTGCGCATAATTTATCAAAAAGTACTTTTCAAAAAAGGTAAATTATAAAAAAGTACTGGTGCATAACAGTCCCAGCAAACACAAACCGTCGGAATTGAATCGGGCCAATGTCGACAACGTCGGCAGTGTGTCGGCATTCGGCGACTACACTCTGGCCCGATGTTGGTCAGATTGCGATTTTCAGTTTTTGGTCAATAGTCGGCAACTGACGAAGGTCCAAATTACTACAGTCGACTTTATGCCGACACCACTTTAGGACCGACGATGGTCCGATTGGAACTTTGTTTAATCGGTCGAAAATCGGAAACTGACGATGGCCCGATTTATTATAGTCGACTTTATGCCAAATCTCACTTTTTTTGCTTTAGGGACGACGACGGTCCGATTGGAACTTTGTTTAATCGGACGAGAATCGGCAACTGACGATGGCCCGATTTACTATAGCCGACATTATGCCAACGCAAACCTTATCTGCGTTAGGGCCGATGATAATCCGATAGGAACTTTCTTTCCCATAGTCGACTTTATGACCACGCATACTTTATCTGCTTTAGGGCCGACGACGGTCCGCTTGGATCTTTCTTTAATCGGTCGAGAATCGGCAGCTGACGATGGCCCGATTTACTATAGCCGACATTATGCCAACGCAAACCTTATCTGCTTTAGGACCGATGATGGTTTGATTGGACCTTTCTTTAATCGGTCGAGAATCGGCAGCTGACGATGGCCCGATTTACTATAGTCGACTTTATGCCGACGACAACTTTGCTGAGGCTGATGATGGTCCGATTGGGACTTCCTTTGATTGATAAAATTTTTAAACTGCTTAATAGTTTCTTCCTAGCATGTAGAGATGGCGCTAATGTCAATATGTTCCCTGTACAGTGGAATATAATATTATATATATAATGAGCAAAGATACTTCAAAACTAGAATGGGGATTTGACAAGATCGTGGTACTTCTCTACAAGAATCACCCCTTTTTCTACTTAAACCAGCCCGACTGGTTAGGCACCCGCATTATCGAAACTTTGTAGTTTGCCAATGTCGGGCCGCTTTAAGCTACCACCGACGGACCTCCGTCGATCGCCGACGTTAGACCGCTTTAGGAAACCAATGTCGGGACTTGAATAGTTTACCGATGTCGGGCCGAGACCAGCTTGCCTACGTTAGACCGACCAAATTAAGCAGTTATGGGCAGATGGTCGGTACCATGTGGTTAAACGATATCGGACCTTAATCGTACGGCGACGGTATGCCGATGTCAGCAAAAAGTAAAATTTACCATTGGTCCGACGACGGGCCACAGTCTAACGCTGCATCGACAAACATACATTGGGCCTACATCGCAAACCGGACAAAAAATACTGCTGGTCTGATGTCGTAAATCGACATCGTACCGATGACGACAGTTTCGGCAATCGACATCGGACCATCGAAGGCCCGAGGGAGCCGTGTTTGCTGGGGTAGTACGTAAAAACAATAAATAAGCGAAACTATACTCTCACAAAATCGCCTAAAATGTTACAAGGGCAAAAGTGTACAAAAGTAAAATAGTGCAACATTTTCCCGCTAGATAGCGACACAGTACTTAGCCAACCAAAAACAGCTGGACAGCAAAACCTGTGTAATATATTGCCGTTAGTGTTAGCAAGCTAAGAATTCCCTCATTGTTTTAAGCTTCTTTAATTTTCTTAGAATAGCTTACTTTCCGAGAAAATTCAAAAAAATGGTTTAGGTTGGCACACCTGTTTGCTTGCTTGCTTACTTAACTGTAAATTCGGCTTATGCCCATTTGCTCTGCGATTTTCTTAAGTAATGAGTAGTAAAGAAATCATAATTTTTAAGTAATTATTATTTATTAATATTTATTCTTTGCGTCAGTTTTTACATTAATTTTTTCAGCTTCAGTAAGGGTCGTTTAAATATATACAGGGTGGATTCTTTAAACAGAACGGTGCTTCTAGCGGATTAGAATTTGGTTTTATAAAAAAATCCACAAACACGTCAACTGAGATTTTTAATTTTCCTTAATCTTGCTATCTTGGATATTTTTTTATGTCGTTTTGTTTACGAGGTATGGCAAAAAAATATTTTTTTAAAAATAGGACATCCTGTATAGTTTGACATTTTTAATTAAAAAAAAAATGATTTTTTTTGACAATACCACACACTAATACTATATCTCTTATGGTATCCAAGATAGATGCATTTAAACTTGAATGGAATTGTTGTCTATGCCCTGTTTTACGGGGGATATTTGAATGAATATCGAAGTTTTCCATACAGATTTAGATAAAAATATCTTGATTATCGTAAAAGATAGATCCTACCCAAGCAACAAAATCAGTCGCGACGTGGTGGCCCTCTCCACGCCCTATCTCTAATAGAGTTGTGTCATATCACGGCGACGGTTTTATTACTACTATACCTCGAGGTATTCACCGTTTTTGGGAATGCATTGGGACGGTTATACAACTACATTGCGACGGTAAAGATTACTCTTGATATAGGAATTATGTCGTCGTGGGTAGTAAACGGGCACGTTATCCCGACGTCCTGTTTACCACATAAAGTAGTATTTCTGACTTTTTAGGGTTTTTATAGCTTTTCTCTTTCCCACATTATTAATTAAAAATATGTTGATCCTTTTCTAAACTACATCAGGACACACACCAAAAAATATGTGAAGACATGACAGAAAACCAAAATGTTATCTATATCATAACCTATACCTAATAATTACCATTTTATTAACCATTTTTCTGAAGTCACAACATCCTAAATTTATAAACGCATAGCACTTTACTGACTAAAAATGCTGATTTTTTGATAAAAAGAACGCGCGTCCCACAGTTTTAACCTAGTTTTATCTAAAATGTCGATAAAAAATCGTAATTATTTGAGGTTAGGAGATCCAAATTAAATGTATTTCCAGTTTTAATATGGTTAATTAATTAAATAATAATATTTTTACTTTTATTGATACATGCAACTACTAATCAATGATTTAATGAGGTATTTTTAAATTTTGATTTGAATTCCATGTTTAGTAAAAGTAAATAACATGGCGGCGTCGCTCATCCAGTTGACGGTGCAGTAATTTACAATGTCAGTAAAGTAGCGATAACTCGTAGGTAACGTTTTTCCACTATATGCACATTTATTTCTTACTGCGTGGTAGATAGGCGACCGTGTAGACTCCATAACTTTGTAGTTTTGTATTGAGTAGGGGCTACTGAATTGCAACCAAATTAATATCAGTAGAGTCGTTACCTCGTAAAAGTAATATTAAAGAAATTAAATGTGACAACTATGAAGTAAGCCCCGCACTGTAAAGTTTTTTCTATATATATACATTTATACATATATTACTTTCGCGTATAACTTTATATTTTTACGACAGTGTGTTAATTTTTTAACAGTAATAGTGACCACACAAAGTGAAAATAATGAAATTTTTCCTATAAATAGTTTTTCGTAGGAAATATTACTACGCTTTAACTCTTTTTTGGTGGCAATGACAATGGCACCAGTGAAACTGACTATAATTGTTGCTTGGGTACTCTGGATTGGTGAAGAGAGAATTGTTTGCAGATTTCAAAAATTGCAAAATATGACTAAATTACATAGACAAATCCAAGATGGCACGATTAAAGGAAATTAGAAATCTCAGTTGACATGTTTTTGGATTTTTTTATTCAAATAAAGTCTAACCCGCTAGAAGCACCGTTCCATTTAAAGAATCCACCCTGTATGTTGGCCTTAAAATCCCCAATGCTAGAAAGATGCCCTCCAGTGGCACATAATCGTAGTGTTCTCAGTATAATTAGTTAATTGAAGAGACAGTTGTATTGTTTCTAAAAAATAAACAGTGATATTTATTTTAATTAAACTAATAAAACAACAAAAAAAACTTGCGTAAAAATATGTGACCATAAATACTTGAAGCCATCATCCATTAGAGCATCATGGAAATTAAATTGAATGTGGGCTTGTCTCTGCATTGACTGGTCCTAATTTGTAAGTCATATAGTCTTACCCGAAACGTCCTCCATCTAACTCCAAATGGTCTTGTATGAGTGGCAAAATATTTCGAACTGTTGGTTTGGTTAGCCGGAAACGTTGAAAAAATCTAAATCTAAATCTAGTCCCTTCTGGCAAAACCATTTACAATTATATTCAGCACGTCCAAATCGCCATTTAAAAATTCCATTTTTATTTTTTTTACCGTTTTCGAGTTGACAAAAAATGAGGTTAGAATTCTCTCCTAAGGATGATTTAAGGCTCGATAACTGGCATCTTAAATTTAGGTATTCCTTAGACTACAAAAAAAAGCTGAGCAAACCAAATCATCTACTTAGGACCGATAATAGATCCTTAGCGCAAAGGAATCCTTAGAGCAAACGCAGAGCAATTGGGCATTAACAAATTAAACGGTGACCATTAGGGTCCCTGGATCCTGAAACCTGCGGCCCCAGGGGTAGCGACGCGGGTCACGTAACCGCACTTGTTTTTTCATGGACGTTCGTGAAAAAAAACTCGTTCTTATACAGTCTAAGATAGAAAAACTGTTTTAATAAAACTCAGTTTTATGCAGCTTAGAAAAAAAAAATGGCACTAGGTTTTTTTTTATTGTGAAAAATTGTAAAGTGTTATAATAATCTAATTTAGGAGATGTATGGAGAATTATTTAAAAATTGTTAAAAATAATTTTCATATAATTATTATTTCTTTGCTTTATAGAAAAATAATGTGTACTAAAAATAAACAATTAAAACCTAACCTAACCTAACCTAATACTGTATTAACAATATTCAATACTGACTTAGGTTTCTCAACCAAAGTTTGCGTTTCCCAGATTTTTGTTTTCCTAAAAACAAGAAAGGTATCTAAATTTAGCGTAAACATACGCACACGGAAATAAATACCTCTTATACGCAGAAGCGGTTTTAGAAAGCTTTAAAGAGGGGGATTTGAGCTTTTAGGAAAGTTGTTTTTCGCAGAAAATGCGCCGGTAAAAAGTTTAAAAAGTCTGTGGAATTTTCAGTTGTTTTTTGCAAAAAATGCGCCGCAGATGAATTTTTGTGCCATTGTTTTGTGGTTTTTCGTAGGAAAAGGGGATTGATGTACCTTATTCCCGAGTTGCTATGCATAGTATGGATATACAGGGTGTCCCAAATTGGACACTTTTGGCGACTTTAAGGTACTTCCCGGCGAGATAGAAAAACCTGAATCCCGTTTATATCTATCTCGCCTGGAAGTATAGGTACCTATACCTACCTTAAACCCCCAAAAAGAGTCCAATTTATTGGAACACCCTGTACATATTATACTTATAGTATAATGTGTAGTGTGGCACTTGGAAAAGCCTAAAACCACTCTTAGCAGTACTGGAACAGGAGGAAACACAGCAAGTAAAAACCATAGTGTTGAAATTTTTGCAAATTTTCTATCTGACAATTTTATCCAAAATTATTATTAAAGCTAGGTTACTGTAGTTACAGGCCCCGGTAATATAAGTCAGTTGTATACCGGGCGTGACGGTGAGTTAGGTATTTAATACCGGGCGTGACGGTGATTTAGGTATTTAATTATCCACTGCCGTCACCTCGGTAACACTATATAGGTACACTACTTGCCATGCGTTCCTCTCTCTTAATCGTCACGCGTAGTATATTTATTGCAAGAAGTTGAACTTTTTAGTTGTTTACCTTAAGTAGGTACAGCTACGCGACGTAGCAATATACACTTACCTTCTAGTAGATCTCCATTCCTAACCCATGCATGCGCTAGTTTTTTCGGTGCGTATCCATTAAATCTTCAGCAGTAGGTATTTGGTTCTGTTAACTTGCTTGTACGATTATATTACCTGTCCAAATTCTACGTAAAAGCATCCTTATACCGAAATTATTCCAATAATTCTTGTGTAATACTAGCGGCATTGTCTTGCATTGACGCAAAAATATACAGGATTCCTAAGCAAATCCTTAGGAGGCCAAGCAGCCGTGTATAAGACGCAGACAAACGGAAAAGCACATTAGGCAGAAAAGGATGGGCATGGGGCGATGTTGTCACTACATCTTACACGTAGTAAATCCATTCCAGGTTGTTGTTTTCTAATGTTTTCCATTTTCATACCTTTAGGACTGGAATAAAAATTGTTTTTGCTCGACTTTAATACCAAACTGATGAAAAATATCGTAAAAAAATTATTTTTCGGGTTTTCATTTTGTAACCATTGTCCTTACGCACTGTTTACAGGCTGGGGACTGAGATACATGCAAATACCTAACCTAAAGCGTTCATACACGGCCGGAGAAATCGACTGAGATATTTCCGTAGAAACTTTATCAAGCAAATAGGACGGGTTGACGCCTTCGAACGTCCAACCTGGATTTTGCACTTTGATTCGAAATCAAAAAGGAGGAACAGTCAGATGTGGGGCCGTGCACAAATTTCGTAACGGTGATTTTACCAATTTTTGACCCCCTCCCTATGTAATGTTTTGTAACGGTTTGGCACGCCACTCCCTTAATATTACGTAACGATTTCAAGACCACTACTCCCCCTCAAAAAAAAAAACTTTTCACTTATTTTAATTCCAAATTTTCTTAGTTTCACAAAAATGCAAACGCTGTCGAAAACCCCCCTCCCCCCTACGTAACGTTTTGTAACCCCCCCTCCCCCCTATGACCATTACGTAATTTGTGCACGGCCCCTGTAGTCCCAGTGGAGGAGGGCGAGAAAATTGATATTTTTTTTCTTAAAAATTATACTCTTTAGACCTATTTCTTTGCGTTCCCGAAATTACGTTTTTTCTAACATTTTTTCGTTCGACTAATTTAATTGAAAAATTTTTGCCTGCGGCGCCCTTTATCTTCTCACTCGAAACCAAGATCCCCCGTTTTAGGAAAACTGATCCCGTCTCTGTTTCTAAATTTTTTCGAATAAAAGTAGAGTATGACCATGGGGGAAATAATTTTTTTCTACGGTATGACGAACATTTCGAGAAAGTTGAAGAAAAAAATAAAAAAGTGGCAGAGCTCAAGTTTTTCTTAAAAAAAAGTTTTTTGTAAAGAAACAGAGCAAAATATATCTTTTCACCCCTTTTTGGGTATTACAAATATTGGCAGGCCCTTATTTTTTGCTTTTACCGTCCCGCTAGTTTTGAAGAATTGGTTCGCTACATGTTTCGAGATCATGTCATAAAACACCTCGAACATATCAAATGTAGTGTAGGGCCAGCTTTATTTAAAATCAATAATATCGCAAGCAAAGAGCTCTGCAGGAAAAACAGCGCCGTTTATTGATTTCTTTGGCTGCTAGTGCTAGCTGCATGGTTTGGCCGTTTCCGGATAGATGTCACTAGTAGAACAGAATGGAAAGAAATTTAATTAAAAGCGAAGATATTTCTTTCTAATGTTAACAACCTCACGAGTTTATTGCTCAGTATCGTAAATAATGGACCCTGCCGCCTCCTTTAAGCAAGAAAAAGCTGTGGTTTGGACCTGAAAACATCTAGTTTTTCCTCGATCATCTCATTGTGGTGTGGCCGCCATCTAGCGGAATTTGCAGACATCTTGTCAACGGTTATTATTGCAACTATGATTTATGCTCACAATGAAAGAGTGGCGACAATTTTTTCTCATGAAAGCAGTGCGGAGATAATAACAAACTGGCACCATTGCTCAATATACCTGTTTCTTTTGTGCGCGCAGAACTTTCTATGCCATTTCTGTTTGATTTATTGAAATCCTATCCCTAAGGAAAATCTTAGGAACCCTGTATAAATAGGCACTTAGATGGACACACGCGAATGGCGATACTAACTTAAGTATTTTTTAATGTTTGAGGATTTTTGAACCTATAGGTATGAGAGCGCGCGCGGATAAATGTATGGAAATGTTTACAAAAATTTCATGTCAGTTTTGACAAATGTGTTGTTTGTATCAGTCAAAAGTGGTCAAAATTTATTTTTTTTAAATCGCCGCCTGTGACAGTGTCAAATTTGAGTTTGCCGCGAATTAGGTTATGTTTCGTGTCGCTACCCCTGGAACTGCAGGTTTCAGGATCCAGTGACCCTAATGACCATCACACTGCAGCGCCATCTAGGTTTGTACGGATTTGCCCTTGTAACCTTTTAGTATTGTAAGGTTTTAGGCCAGTTCGTTTTGACAAATTAATGTTTTACCGCTACATATATGCAGTTTTGTAATTTTAAAATTTTTGCTCAATACTGATTTGTTGGCATTCCTTGTGTTCTCCAGACACAACCAGACTAAAGGCGATTTCGGCAAGCTTTCCTTGGTATACCATTTCGTTACTTAATTGGTACAGGGTAATCATTTATAAATGCCCCCTCCCTTTTTTATTATTTGACATAGAAAAATGAAACAAACGATGGATGGCTTATGAAACTAAACGGGTTTTTTTTCCACTACACCAATTTTTTTAGGTCACCTTGTATAGCAAAGATGACGAAGAAGTCAGTTTTTTTAAATAGAACACTCCTTATATTTTTGTATTTTTGGATTTCTTAAAAAAATACCTTTACAGCAATATAACATGTTATGAGTCTATCTCTCGCGAGATATTAACATTTAAATTTTCAAAATGGGAAAAACTTGCAATTATTTCCGACTAAGTTGGCCATGAAAAGAAACACACTACAGAAACAATAGGTAGACTTTAAAGCGTGCCGGTGTTGCTTTTGTTATTTTGTTTTGTCCATGGTAACCTTTGATTAATTATTATTAATTATAAATTAATTACGAAAGAAAGCTTTTTGATTAAACTTATTTATATATTTTTTCATATAACATTAAAACTCTATCACTATATCCATAAAAAACAACAACTGAAATATCCACACAAAATCATTTAAAATTAGTAACAAATCTAAGATACATTTATAAAAGATGTTCGAATCTATCTCCTTCAACTTCAATACATTTTTCAAATCTACGCCTTAAACCGTTAACAGTATTAACAAGAAACTCTGAAAAATTTTCGTTTAGTTGATTACTTCTATTTCCACCAGCTCTCTTATTTGTTGAGGATTCTGGATATCTACCTGAAATACTTTATCCTTCAGATAATTCCACAAGAAAATGTCAAGCGGTATAAGATCAAAGCTGCTTGGCGGCCACCGAATATTCCCTTTTTTTCCAATCCACTCCCCAAAATGATTGTTTAAGAAATTTTGAACATCGCGGACATTATGGGGCGTGGCTCCATCCTGATAAAAAATTAAATTTTGCAGTTCGATAAGTGGAAGATCTTCTAGAAATTCAAGCAGGTGGGTCTTTAAAAAATGTAAATATCTATCGCCTGTTAGAGTTCCTTGGAAATAAAAAAGTCCTATTACACGGTCTGCTAAAATCCCACACCAAGTATTAACAGATTGTCTTCCTTGCAATCTCACTTCCTTTATAAAATTGGGATTTTCAGTTGCCCAGTACCTATGATTTTGTCTGATGGGTACCCCACAAGTTAAAAATGTAGATTCGTCCACCCACAAAATGCTGTTCAAAAAGCTTGGGTCTCCATCCATCCTTCGTAGCATCGTGCGGCAGAAATCGACAAGTTTTCTCTTTTGCTCCGGATTTAGAGCTTGCACGGTACGCGACTTATATGGCTTGTAGGAATGTTTCCTTAGCTCATTTCTTACCTTTCCATAAGAGCTGCTATTTTGATGCCCTTCTTGCTCTACAAACTTGCCGAATTGAGGACTTAGGATTTTCTTCAAAATGAAGAAGAATATTAAGGTTTATTTCTTCATTAGCAGGAACATACCTCTTTTTTCTTCGTATGCTTGACGTCTGTCTAAATTTACGAAAGAGTCGTCTTATTGTGGCTCTCGTAGGACATTGTCTGTTTGTAAACTGCTGTCTATACTCACGAATAGTCGCACGAGAGTTATAATTGTTTCTAGCAAATAACAATAGAATTTCTTGCCTTTCTTGATCTGAATAAACCATTTTTGTGAAAGAATAGGCCCTACAAATTTCTATGCAAATGATTTGTGTTGACATTTTTGTTTCCTATTTTATTTTGTTTTTTTTTCTCATGGGTAACTAGATAACTATAGTGACAGTTTTGACCGTAGGGGTAAAAAATGAATCACAGTTTGCCATGAACAAGTTTCTTTGAGTGGCCAAATTAGTCATTAAAAATTGCAATTTTTTTCAATTTTGAAATTTTAAATGTTAATATCTCGCGAACGGTGAGAGACCCATAACATGTTATATTGTTGTCAAGGTATTTTTTTAAGGAATCCGAAAATACAAAAATATAAGGGGTGTTCTATTTAAAAAAATTGACTTCCTCGTTATCCTTCGTATACAGGGTATACAAAAAAATTGGTATAGTGGAAAAAAACCCGTTTAATTTCATAAGTCATCCATCGTTTGGTTCATCTTTCTCCATCAAATAATAAAAGAGTTCAAGGGGGGGGGGGCGTTTATAAATGATCACCCTGTGAGATCATAGTAATGACGTAGCATACCACTTTCGAATTCCCAATTCGTTCGGTAGGCCAATAGAAACGAGCCTTAGCCAAACATTTTTGTTTGTTTTTTGTATTTATTTTCCTATTTAAGTGGTTTATTTTGCTGAACAAGAGTTAATAAATGGCTAAAAGAAAAGCTCCTGTGGCTTTAAATCTATTCTATTCAAGAATATTTTCATTAGGGTGGTGTACACATTTTTCTTCACCCGTTGACCCCTCCAACAAACGTAAACATCAGACAGCAATATTCAACTTTGAAAAACCTATGGGCTAACTCAGCATTTTCAGTAAAAGTAAACCATATTTCGATATTCTATTTAGGAAAAAAGTTACCCCGTATAGGTCGTTTAATTAAATCCATTACAACTGAAAACAACAAAACTTTCAAATCCAACTTATTGGTTTACATTTCTAAAGCAGGACAAAAAGAAAATACAGGGAGGGAGCACTATACCAAACTACAGAACCCTGCTTTATTCCACTGTATGCAATTTGACAAACCAAAAAGGATACCAGAGTCACGATGACGTCATCATTTTTGTATCCGAAATCGATTGGTAAGCATTTGACAGACCAAACAGGATACCAAACCATGTAACAAAGCTTGCCGAAATCGCCTTAAGCCTTCGAGCAGTTGAAAAGCGGAAGGTGCATTTGTCTAGAAGGTTTATTCTCGAATCGAGGAATGATCCTTTCCTAATCCTGGCGGCACGAAATTGCTCCGTTCCGTATTCTTGAATATTCCCCGGTGACAACCATTCCTTCGGAATTGCTCAGGACCTTTTAGTGAAGGGGCATGTGTAAGTTCGTGGGATTTTGAATGAAGGAGTTTTGTGACTATGTGGGATTGAGAGCTCTTTAGCCACATAATCAAGTGTTAGCGGGTGTTTTGTTCGCCTCCGTGTAGAAGGGGTTGATATGACATCATCTTTTAAGATGGCGGCCAAAAATTATACAAAATACAATTTTTGGGGAGGACGAGGATTTCAAAAAATTTACTTTTAGGGTCAGGCAAGCCTAAATGACCTTGAAAATCGCAAAAACAAGATATGTTTCTTTACAAAAATCTTAATAATTCGACGTTTTGTCACACTAACTTCAAATGTACCTCAAACTATTAGGCATATATGCTAAATTCCATCCTTCGAGTTTGATGCAGTTTGAAGCTTTATGACCTTGAAAAATACCCCAGTAAAATTCACATATTAAAAAATAACTAACTAAAGGGCGCTATTCATCAACTATTAAAGGGCAGAGGACCAAATTTGGTAAAAAAGATAAGACGGTCAAATCCAGCAATATTGTTAAAAAAAATTTGGTTCAGCTTTGACGCGTTTCAATATGGCGGCTGATATATCAAAATGGCGACCCACAAAAATGACAAGGTTGTTGTTGGCTTATCGCCGCTTACTATAAAAAAAAAGTTTAGTTGATGCACGACCTTTATTGACCTTGAAAATACTATGTACAAGTGAAAAACCAGCTTTTTGTTGTATTTTTTCCAATTTACCACCACGCAAAAACTTTAAGTGCCGGAAATGAAATTAACATTTTAGCCATACTCCCTACCAATTTTTTTTGATCTGGCATCCAAGATGTTTATGCTATACCCGGGTAAAAATAACCTATATGCCTGTCGTTTTTATTAAATTTTGGAACTTTCTACACGGATGCGAACAAAACATCCGGTGGCATATGAGTGTATGACTAAATAGCTGTATGTAACCTCATCCTTGAATTTTATTATGAATGTTAATAAACAAGTATAGTCATGCACTCCTGGCATAATTAGAATTTTTTATGCTTTTTTGACCACTATTTTGGAAAATAACATCTAAAACACCTGGTCCAGTATATGGTAATGTATATCTAACTTCTGCTAACTCTCCTATGGGTAATTTAAATGACTTTGTTGGCTAAAAAAGTGAATAGAACCTAAAATTCACAGTTTCGACACTTAATAAAAACGACATATAGCTCATTTTTACCGGAGTATAGCATACACACCTTGGATACCAGATAAAAAAAAATTATAGGGAGGTTTAAAATGATAGTTTAGTTATGGCTAAGATGTTAATTTCATCTCTGGCACTTAAAGTTTTTACGTAGTGGTTAATTGGAGAACACACTACAAAAACCTATTTTTTTACTTATACATGGTATTTTTAAGGTTAATCAAACAAACTTTTTTTTCATCGTAAGCGGCGATAAGTCAACAATATTTAATAGCCACCTTGTCATTTTTGTTTTTTTTTTTACGAAATTGGATAATATAAAACGTGGTTGTAGGTCGCCATTTTGATATATCAGCCGCCACATTGAAATGCATTATAGCTGAACCATTTTTTTAAACAATGTTACTGGACTCGACCTTCTTATCTTTCCTACCAAATTTGGTCCTCTTCGCTTTAATAGTTGATTAATAGCGCCCCTTAGTTAGTTATTTTGTAATATGTGAATTTTACTGGAGTATTTTTCAAGGCCATAAGCTTCAAACTGCATGAAACTCGAAGGATCGAATTTGCCATATATGCCTAATAGTTTGAGGTACATTTGAAGTTAGTGTGACAAAATGTCGAATTATTAAAATTTTTTGAAGAGAAAATGGCAAAAATCTTCTTTTTTGCGATGTTCAAGGTCGTTTAAGGTCAGATGACCTTAAAAGTTCATTTTTTGGAATCCTGGTCCTCGAATTATAAAGCACCGAGTATAATCATGCCCCGGTTGCGAAAGTTGTATTTTTTATGATTTTTGGCCGCCATTTTGAAAGATGACTTCATATCAACCCCTTCTACACGGATGCAAACAAAACACCCGGTAACACTTGATTGTGTGACTAAAGAGCTATCAATCCCACATAGTTACAAAACTCCTTCATTCAAAATCCCACGGGATAGAAATTATCGACATATGCCCCTACACTATTTACCAATGACCGATAGTTTGATGATTTTAAACACAAAAATTATTGGTAGTTTATGTTTTTTGATTTGCGATATTTTAGACATCTTTTCGCGACCGATGATTTCGAAACCGCTTTAAAATCATGCGTAAAATGTTATTTTGGCGACGAAACGGTGACGTCGCAGTTCAAAACATTTCAAAGAATTTCGAAAGCGCCTCGGCCGCCGTTTCGAACACAGTTTAATATGGCGGTACTTGTCAACTTTTAGCAATAATGAAATAAGCTAATTGGCGGCGACAAAAAAAAGACTCACTTGTGGATCTAGGACATCCAATTCGAAAAATCACAAAAAAAACTTTCAATTCCAAAAAACGAGAAGCCACACATCCCCAGCTGATTAATGTCATTCAATAATTGTCATTTTGTCGATCAGTGGCGATGGTTCGAAACGGGAACGTTGCGGTTGAAACGGAGACGTATGTTTTCAAAGTGTACTTTTCAAATCATCGGTCGCGAAAAGACGCCTTTTTCTTAAGTATTAAATTTTCCTAAAATTAGAGCAATTTTATATACTGACTTTTATTTTAAATCGGTTTTGCACTATTTTTTGCGAGAGAGTGATTTTTGTATGTTGCTAAATTTTTGAAAAATTCATACTTTCAACAAAAAAGCTTAAAAAGAAAAATTACCAACATAACTGAGATTAATTGCAAATGCAAAATGTTCTTTTCACCAAAATACAATTTAAATACAATGTTGATTGAATAAAACAATAAATAAACGAGAGGAAAGTAACTTATATAAAAATAGAAACGCATTTAACAAAATTCCACCCAAGTTTGATCCAAGAGTGAAAATACAAAGAGAAAAGTAAATAAAACGAAACTGACAAAAATGTACCAAATTAACTAATCATTATTTCACAAATTTGAAAGTCGAAGTATTTTTCAAGTTTGCATAGAGAGAACCATTTTTGAAAGCAAAAATTAAGATCGGGGACGACGGAAACGGATATATATAAGATGGCAAAATTATATTTAGCAAGTCAGAAATGTCACATACAGACCCCAAAAAGGAGGAAAGTGAAACAGTGTCTCGAATTTCAAAACCTCCCATCTCTACGGGCTATGTGTTTTGTAACCAAGAGTTTCATGATTTATTATTTTTTTTTTAATCGTTAGAGAAGAACGTAATATTTTGGATATTTTTGGAATCATGGGGAACGTAGCGAAAAGTCCAAGTGAAATTACCCTCACTTAAAACAAAAAAAAGAAGTTAAAAAAACCTCCGAAAAGAAAAACGATCTTTTGATCTTTTCGTTACTCTCTTACTTACTTAGCTTACTTACTTCAGAACACTTATAATCACTAACTCCAAACTTATGCGTATTTTTGGATGCCGAAAAACTCATTAAAGTCACAATAACTAAAATCTGGAATTCACAATTCATTTTCGCATTTTTATCCTTTGCCAAATTTAAAAATTAAAAATTCCATGGAATTAAGGAAACTTTACTGCATCGCCTGTGACCAGTACATGTCAAACTACACACTGCAAATTATTTTAATCAAAATTAAACTGATGCAGTTGTTGAAATCTTGTGCAAGATTAGATTGTCTCGATTTATCCTCAAATTTCAAAACATATATTGAGTGCTAAACTTTTGGGTTATTTTATGATCAATCAGACTAATATTTTTTTTTCTTGTAGTCGACGAACCACTTGGCGTAGATATAATAATCTTTTTCTAAAGTGCATAAAATAGTATGTAAACCTCGGGAGTAAAGCGTCTTTTAATCCCTTAGCGAATTGTTTCGCTGCGGTATTAAAAGTAGCACTTTAGTTCATAGGTTTATAATATACTAGTACGTGTCCATTTGTGTATAATGTCGTGTATAATGTAACATATCTTAAACTTTTCCATAATAAATTTACTATTCTTTTATAATTTTACTTGTTACATGGCTAAGGTCTTTGAAATAGACAAAGTTCATGAAAACTCCTTTTTTTTCGACCACCTGAAAACTAATTAAAAAAGCTATAGTTAGTATACTTACCCATTTCGTTATTTATAATGTCGTCGATAATTCAACAAAATAAATATTTTTTTACTCATGAAATCTTAGAAAAACTTATTAAAGTAATAAGATCTTACCTACCCTGACCTATATGCCCTTTGAAACAAATTAAGTCATAAAAACATTTTCTCGCCCACCTGAACTCATAAAATATGATCAAAAAATCTCATAAAAACTTAAAAAAATATATTTTTTGACCCATGGAATCTTGTAGCAATGCCTCAAACAATCTCATAGAAACTTATCAAAGTAACATCTCTCCCACAGCTTCTGGAGACAAATAAGTACTTATACTGCAACAAGTTTCAATTAGATATATAGAGCTTATGCAAGCCCAACGTGTGTTCTTATATTTTCGTGACTTAGGTCGTCGTAGTTTATAATTTGGGTTAGGTTAGGTTATAATTTAGTGTGCCTGTATGAATCAATATTATATTACTTCTACTACTATTACTGTGACGTTATTTTTTATTTTAGAATGTTGCAGGTAGACCGTATAGAATCTTTTAAATCTTTTTGTGAAATTGTCATATAAAAAATCATATAACATTGTAAAGTTTTATAAACCAAGTATAGTAAGTAAAATATGATGAAATCCCATGCGGGATTTGTGTTTCATTTTTACTAGTCAAAAATTATAAAATAGCATAAATTTATGTGATCATAATTCATCAAATCTTACAATGTTTTATGTGTTATTTTTATAACCTTTTATAAGGTTTTTTTGGCAGGGAAGCATAGAACGGCTATAACTTACTTTTTTTCGAAATTTCGCAAAGAAAAAGTGAATTCACACTTTCTTCACGAAATTTTCTAAAAAAGTGTGAATTTACAAACTCTTTACGAAAGTCACACATTTTTTTACGAAATTCCGAAAATAAGTAGGTGGTGGCCCTCCTACGCCTTCGTATTTTATAGACTGAGTTTTTGTTGTGAATTGGGCTTGAGGCCCCGTTTTTTCAGACGATGTCTTGCTCTGTTAAGGGGGGTGCAAGAGCTTAAGACATCCGTTATCAGTGGCAGCAGAAATCGACTTTGCGCAGGCAAAATTTTTGAAAAAATTACACCAAAGTGCTATGTTTTACGCGTTTCAAATATTGTTGACAAAAAAATTGCTTAAAATTTAAGAAAATTGTAACAATATTTAATATTGGTTTACTGCGGCAGGGGAAAACTTTGACAAAAAATAACGAGAAATTATTTAAATATTTTGATCTCTGGTTTTCTGTAAAATATTTTAAGAAGGGGTGGATTGCGGTGGTATACAGGCTGTTTCAAATTCGATGCTCACCATGGTGATCTTCTAAACGGTAGGAGATACGAAAAGGTTTAAATTAGAGCAAAGTTGCGCAATTTGATGCTTTGCTCAAAACTAAAAAAAAAAGCTTACAAATTCCGGATAGTTCCGAAGATAGGCGGAAAAAACCGAAATCTTCATTTTTAGTTTTTATTTTTCTGCGCATTTATTCTTAAAGCTGTCAAAAAACGCTTAAAACTTCCTACAGGCACTTTTTGAAGATCTACCTAATAAGATGTCCATTTTCGAGATTTGACATTTTAGTGTGACAGGAGCACTGTCAAGTTAATTTTTTCTTATGGACACATGCTTTTTTTTTCCTGACGTTTGGTTCATAAAGGATGACAGATATTTTACAGCCTCATTTTGACAAGTACCTGACGTTTTGAGTTAACTGACCATCATCAGCCCAAATTCAAAGATTAAAAAACAAAGAAAAAAACGTATTTTTAAAATATTGGGTAAAGTTATTTGGTTATAACAAAATATCTTGAGTAAGTTAGAAGCAAAAATTAAATTTGTGCTGATGATGCTCAACAAACCCAAAACGTCAGGTGACTTTTTAAAATAAGGTTGCACAATGTTATCTGCTATCCTTTATGAACCAAACGGCAAAAGAAAGAAAGGGTGTGTCCATAAGAAAAAATTAACTTGACAGTGTTCCTGTCACACTGAAACATCAAGTCTCAAAAACAGACCTCTCACTAGGTAGAACTTAAAAAAGTGCCTGTAGAAAGTTTTAAGCGTTTTATGACAGCTTTAAGAATAAGGGCGCAGAAACATAAAAACTAATAAAAACTAAAAATGAAGATTTCGGTTTTTTCCGCCTATCTCCGGAGCTATCCGGAATTTGTACACTTTTCTTTTAGTTTTGAGCAAAGCATCACATTGTGCAACTTTTCCCTAATTTAAACCTCTTCGTATCTCCTACCGTTTAGGAGATCCCCATGGTGAGCATTGAATTTGAAAAACCCTGTATATACATTTGTTGCCAAATCATAAATGCGCCGCGGAAGCAAATTTTTTAGAAATGAACTAAAATTATTGAAGTCATAGCACCGCGGGCAAAATTTTTAAAAACACACGTCACAAACCGGAGTAAAGGGTCAAAACAGTGGGGGACCTATAGCTCTTCCTGGGGACTTTGATCATGATTACCTAATTTATTGTAGATTGGTTGGACCTCCTGGAGGCGGGGGGAGTACGCCACTGCTGTTATAGAATGAGAAGATTTCGTTTTTTATACGTAATTTGTATTTTTTTTTTGTTAGTGCCGAACTGCATGGAATAAAAAAAATATTATAGTCAACAGCTATTTGCACTTTAAAAAATTGGTGCTAGAAAGCACAAATAGTTCACCATACAATCAATTATTTTATGTTGAAACGAAATGAAAATATTTCGGAAACTGTAGGTTTGAAAGATTTGAACTTTATGACAAAATTTTTGGGGAATATTTCCGAAAACCAAATTCTGAAAACCGCATATCAATACTTTACTTTTAAAGTTATGATTTTTTTAATAAATTTTAACGATTTTTTAAATAACTAGGAAACTAAAGCTCCCATGAATTTGGACTTTATAACAAAATTTGTAGTCCTTATTTATGGAAACTTAAATCTGAAAACCGTATATCGTTACTTGCTTTTCTTCCAAAGTTACAACTTTTTTAAATATTTTGTTTCCCTGTTCGCCCTTCAACCCCCCCCCCAACCTACCCAAAATTTAATGAATTCATGATCAGCCGATAGTGGATCTTGTTACCAAATTTTGTTAAAATCGATTAAGGCGTTCTTGAGTTATCGTGTATACAGACAGAGACCAGACAACAGACCGTCAGACAACTTTTTTTTCATCAACTAAGGTGTTTTGGAACATTCGTAGCTCATTTTATGACATATTAAAAGTAAAAACTTCACGATTTTAATATTCCCGCATACCATATTTGTATGGTGGACTTGGGTGTACTAAAAATGTGAGTTTAGGTTGTCATTCGCGCATATAGGAAACGTTATCTATCCCCCTCGTCTACATCTATTGCTCAAAGGCGGATACAGGAAAAGTTCTAAAACAATCATTTACTATGTTTATACGTGCCTAAAACCGGTTTTGTATAAGGACCGTGTTAAATAAAATCGATTTCTTCCAGGGTTATACGTGCTTCATTAAATGTCAGTTTAGAAGAAAAACAAATAAATCCACTAAGTTTACAACAGATTTTTTGGTAAAATCAGGGTTGAATATTTCGTTAATCGTGTTTAAAGATAAAAACCGCTTCCTTAAATCACTTTAAAATAAAATCAATTTAGTGCTTAAAAGGCCGTTATAGACAAAGTAACTGATAATTATGACATATTATTTTTCTCAAAATTTGGGTACAAGAACAAAATGAGGGTTTTGACTTGGGCTAGCACTCAAGTTCATCATTCTCACTTTTATAACAATAATTTTATCTGGGCTTTGTATGTCATTCGTAAATTATCTAGCCGGATAGAGACGAATAACCTTAATGTTTTGAAAGCCGGTCGTAAATAATGCAATAGTTATTGTTTGTTCTGTTATTTAAGTGCCGATTCAGTTTATTTAAAACTGTAAAAGTTGGGGAAATTTTTTCTGTTTATTTTATGGATTTAAACCACAAAAGGAAAAGATTAGAATTAAGAATTTACGATGAGGTTATCTAGTTTTGTGATTTACATTCGCCACTAGACACTTCTGTTTATATCCACCAACGTGAAAATTCTCCGATTAAGCTTTTATCATGATTAACACTAATCGGAGTTTCAAATGAGTCTTGATAAACAAACTTCCAATGTAAAACCTTACAACGTACGACGTAACCAAACCAATTCTTGTTCACACCGAGAAAATGATGCCAGCTGAAAGTCGTGAGCTAGACGTTTGGTGCAGGAAAATCTCATATTTGTGGGTTATTCGAGCTATTTAATTGAATTACTTCAACAATTTTTTTTATCTGGAACAGTTCTGGCTAAGGGAGCCCACAAAATTAGATAAAATTTGTTTTTTTTTTTAAAATTCATCGCTGGCCTAGACCAACCATCTTGGTTTTACTAAATTACATAGCTGCGGCAAACCAGTTATTGGGTTGTGGCAAACATTAACCATGGGTAAACATTTTATGGACTGTTGCAAACCCAGCGGAGGTAAAAACTGTTAGTTATACACCAAACGTGAATTGTTTAAGCTACTTCGCTGGCTTAAAACTCTATTAAGGATTGTTCCAGCCCAACTATTCGGTTTTATCAGATTTATTGCTTAAATTTGGCCCTGTTCAGTTCATTATCGTTTAAGCACCCGAAAGGTGCACTTCTCTTTGCCCCACACCGGGTTTGCTCTGTTCCGGGACCCGGTCGTTTGATGCCGTCGCTAAGATCGTGAGACACGGTGGAGAAAGTCTATTTCTAGTAATTTCTTTAGCTTATCTAGTTTTTGAGATATACAAATTTCAATTTTTGAAAGCGATTATATCACAAACTAAATAAGATACCCACACATACGCATAATATGCTGTTTATTCATTTTTGGTAATTTTCAATCAATTTATTAAAAAGTTTTGATACAAACGCTTTATTTAAAAAATGTTGCTATTTGTAATTGCTTTCACAAATTGAAATTTTAAGACTTTTATTGCATCAGACCTCTGGAAAACTAGATTTGCATAAAAAAAAACTTTATGAGAAAAAAATTAGGATTCCCTCAAGAATGCCTCTCCAAAAAAAAGCTACGTCGATAAAGCTTTTAATTTTCTTTTAAATTTTGTTTGTATTTTTGTTTCTTCAATATGTATAAGTTTCGGCCAACTGTGTCAGAAATAATAAACTTTTAATTCCAGTTCTAAAATATGTGCTGGTCCAGTCCAGCTAACTGGGCTAACCAACCCTGTCGACGGGGCGCCAAAAATAAACTCTTTATTCAAGCCCCAAACTTGTGCTGTTCCAGCCCACCCAACTGGGTTGTACCAACCCAGTTGACAGGGCACCAAAAAATAAGGTCTTCATTCCAGCTCCAATTTCAGGCTGTTCCAGCCCAGCAGGTAGGGCTGTCCCAACTATAGCTATTGATATTTACAGTCCCTCATAGTGGGTTGCTTTAAATCAAAAACTGTGGGTTGCGACAGTTAAAAAAAAATAGTTGGAGTAATTCAAGCTGTGGGCTGTCCACTATTTTACCCGCGACCTTAGGCTAATTTTACCCATATTTTGGGCTATGGCTACCATTTGTTTCCTCAGTGCAGTGCCGCATGCCGTTCACTTCCTTTTCCTTCCTTGTCGAAAAAAGTGAGAGGGCAATAGAAGGGAAAATAGAAGGAGAGAAACTGTGCATCAGGTATTTATGAAAATCCACCGATAACAAAATGGTTAGGACACGCTAGCTGCGTACGAAAATTGCCCGGGATCAAAGCAATGACGTCACAGATCAGTTTTAGGGCGCCCCAAAGCCGACCATAAGCTGTCACGAGCGCTCGGTCAACGATTCGTTCAAATAAACGTTCGATTTTTTTAGAGAGGATTTTTTTTCAAATATATTTCTAAAAGAAAATAAGTGGAAACGGAAGCACTGGAAACGGAACGGAAATTTTTGATAAGCTGGGCAATCCGTGCATTGACGAGAACAAACATATTCTTGTCCAAATTCCAAATCGTATATAATATATATATAATATGTATATTATCGTAGTTATTCTACTTCAATAATTTTTCTTTTTCCCACATAACATTGGAGAAATATTCATGTAATAGGAATATTCCCTCAAAGTGATTTTTGGAATATTCTATTGCGAATATGACAGGAATGTTTTTTTGAATATTCTTTAAGAGTTTGTGATAGTTATATTTCTTTGGTAATGCCCATGATAACCTGATAATCAAGTTATTTTTATGAATATTCCCAAAAAGAATGTTTTTGTCAGGATTTTAGCATGTTTGCTGAAAATATTATTATCTTGTGAAAAGAACGCAATTTAAATGATTTATAATTATAATTTAGTTTAATGCCATCTATTGTAGATAGATGGCACTGGAATCAATATGTTCTCTATGTAAAAGGTAATATTATTATACATATAAGACAGCACAAAGTTATTAGACACTTAAAGTAAATATTTCAACGCATAGGTATCGGTATACGTATCGCGTTCGAAATAAAGCCAAAATACACTACATCTTTGACTTACTCATGCCATGTTTCGAACGATGCCCGCTTTTTTGACGGGTGAAGACACAAAAGCTGACAGCAATCAATGCGTACGAAGTGATGAACGTATCGTTACGTCCATCTTAACGCACGCATCGATTGCTGTTAGCAGTTCTGTCATCGCACTTTTCAAAAAAGCGGGCATCGTTCGAAACATCACATAAACAATCAAAAATGTAGTGTATTTTGGATTTATTTTATTTTTTTATTTTTATGGAATATTTACTTTAGGTGTCTATTTAGGTAATCTTTTGATAACTAATCTCAAGTAGTACATCAACATAATACAGAAGACTAATACATATTTGGTGGATATTCATGTGGATATATATATCTACTCCATATCTCATGGCATCTGGACATGTTTTGAATCACAAAATCGTATCCATGCAATTATAGTCGGTGTCCAGGTATATTACTATAATTCTTTAAAAAAAAAATGTTTAACGTCACGTATCTATCACACTTATTTACCTGTACGAGCTAGAACGTAACTTATTGCCGACATGTGTTAATAATAATAATAAATGGCTTTTATTGATCAAAAAAAATATACAGTTAATATGACCAACTAAATGAGGTTCAGCTCAAAGGTCTGCAAGACAGTTGACCTGCTCTTCCACGTAACCTACAGAAATTAATCCTAACGTTAATTTAGTTAAAGTTAAAAAAACTACAGTAAAGTGGCAATAAAAATAAATAATGGTTAAAGTTCAGGTATGTTAAAAAATACATAAAAATAAAGATAGCTACGAGACATAGGAACTTTACTTATGTAAGTATATTATGCTTAAATAGAGATCTGCTTTTGTATATTCTATATAATTAATTATAGTAGCCATAAGATGTACATTGCTATAAGTCATTTTGTCCTAATAGTAATTTCTTATGCATTTTTTTCTTGAAATTTTGAGTTGTGCCGAGGTTAAGAAAATCTGTTGGTATTTTTTTCCACTTATAAACAATCTGATAAGAATACGACGCAACGGCTCAAAAAGTTGACTGTTATGCTTTGGAAGTGTCAGTCGTCCCCGGAATCGCAGATTTAAGTTATTAATATCTGTTCGAAACCGTAGTTTGTTATGTAAATAGGGCGGGGTTTGAGTTTTTAAAATTTTGTAAAAGAAAACTAAGGAATGTAATGTGTGTCGCGATTTTTTTTAACAATAATTTTCTGTGTTGATATATAATTTTAAGTTAAAAATATCCTCCCTGTAAACATTTACTTATGTGTTCAGAAAACCGTAGTTACTGATCCGTAATTAGGCCCAAATTTTTAAATTTTTTGCGAAATGGAACCGGGTGTTCGTCCAATTTAATTCTACCCTTTGCAAGAGCTTCAAATTTTTCTCTTCGCTGTTTTGGTCCAAACACTACCATCCCAGTTTTGGATGTATTAAGTTTTAAACAGTGCTGTTTGGATATTTCAGAAATGTTGCCCAAATCATGGTTCAGGGCAGTTGCTTGCTGGGTATCATCGAAGTAGTAGTGGTGCAAACATAACTGAAAAGCTGTAGGAAACTGTGACACATACAATGAATACAGTAGAGGGCTCAAAATGTAACCCTGAGCGACGCCATTTGCAACCAGTAGTTCGTTTGACGTGGTTTCACCATAGCTCACTGCTTGAACACTCCCATGCAATATGTTTGATGTTAGTTGTGTAGCTTTTCCTGAAAAGCCGAGATAAACAAGCACTGACAGCAAAAGCTCATGGTTTAGCGTATCAAAAGCTTTACTGTAATCTAAGAGTATTAGTACTGTAACTTTGCTTTGATTGGTCGTCGATATAATGTCGTCTGTGATTTTAGTTAATGCAGTCGTGCAGCTGTAACTTATTCTAAAGCCTGATTGATGTTTGGGTATGAGAGAGTATTTTTCTACATGTTTGTTTATTTGTTTTTCCATTACTTTTTCAAGAACTTTCGAAAGTGTTGGTAGTATACTGACAGGCTTTAGCTCATTCAGGCTTTCCGGGTTTGATACTTTTGGTAGTGGAATAACTCTCGCCCTTCTCCAAGCCGACGGAAAGATGGACTCCTTAAGGCAATTATTAATGCAATGGGTTATGAATGGCAATAAAAAAGGCAAACATAGATCAATAGTTAAAATATTAATGCCATCAACCCCCACCGCTCTAGATTTTATTTTTGATAAGACTTGTACAAACTCCGCTTCCCCAACCGGCACAAAGGAAAGCAAAGAGTCGAATTCTTTTACAGTGGTAGACCGATAAAAGTGCAAAAGTTCATCATCTGGAGCAAGCTTTCGTATTGAATTAATAAAGTGTTTGTTTATAGCCTCTGGAATGGCTGTGGTGTTCCGTTTATTTAAAAGATGGATTTTTTTTTAGATGCCCACATTTCTTTTATGTTCTTTGTTTCTTGCACCATAAAGAATGCTTTCTTTTCCTTTTCTACTGTCGCAGGTACTATATTTCGCATCTGTTTATAGCGTGTCCAATATATGTCATTTTTGGTTTGTTTAAATTCTGATAACAGTCTATCCCTATCCTTCATCATAAGCTTAAAAGTTGGAGTTAGCCATGGTGCGTACGTTTTATTAATACGAATTGTCTTGTAAGGAGCATGTAAGTCCAAAAGAGTAATAATATTTAAAAATTTAGTTTTTCCATCGATCATCTATATCGTACATATTGTACGAAATTGAACGAAAATCAGAATTGAACTGATTTAAATTCATATTCTTAAAATCTCGAGATCTTTTAAAAAATTGTTCATTTATGTTATAACTAAAATTAAGTAAACCACAGATTAGCTCGTGGTCACTTATCTCTACGTGTGAAACACCAGATGACTTAACCCAGTTTATGTTTTTTGTTAGAATGTAATCAAGAACTTTTTTAGAGGTCCCTGTAATTCTAGTCGGTTCTTTTATCAATTCGGCAACTCTTAAATTGTTAAAAATTTCAGCGGCCATTTTTACGTCACAGTCATCTAAGCAAAGCAAATTGCCTAAACAAAACATTTCCTCGCTTATTGGTAGCAACGTTGAAAAAAACGATTCAAAAATCTCTAAGAAACTTTTATAGGAAAAGTTTGGAGGTTTATATACAACCCAAACAATAAGATCCACATTTTGAAACTTTACACGCAACCAAAGCTGCTCTATATTATCTGGTGCGTCTAGCCTAATAAATTTAATTCCCTCTTTAATATAAAACGCCACGCTCCCACGTTCTCTGTCCATCCTGTCGCATCTTAACAGATTGTATCCTTCAATGTGAACCATCTTACTCAAAATGTGAGGCTTTAGTGAACTTTCGGCAATAGCAACTATATCAAAATTTTCCTGAAGGATAAGGTTCCTAAATTTATCAAAGTGTGCCGATAGCGAAGCTACATTTAGATGTGCTATAGAATAGTTTTTACGCACCTTCAATAAAGTTTTTAGTGAATGGTATCCAAAACAATTTAAATAGAAACTTCTAACCAGTAATATATTTGTTTAATGTTGAATCTAATTAAAAACTTTGTTAAATAAATAAAAAAAAGAAATGGTTAATAAAAAAAACACTTTGATAAAAACAGAAAATTTAAAAACTAAAAAAAAATAACAAGAAACACAAATAAAATTGAAGGTAAAAAAAATATTAAAAAACAAAAATTAACAATAAACAACAATATTAAAAAAAGCTAGAACGACAATAATAATAAAATACATCAATTATACAAAAAAAAAAGAGTTAGTTTTTAATTTTTTTAATTAGATTTTCCCAAACTGGAGATAGAATTAGTTCTTCCGGTCTGTCTGGTAGTTCTCTGCTTAACTGGAGTGGGCTGCTTTAACCCTTCTTGATGACCCTTCTTTACAGATACTTTCTCGATACTTTCTGCTATGACTACAGTGTTCAATTTTCCAGTTGATTTTCTAGCAGGTGTGTCAATAATAACTTGATCGATTTGATTGATTTCAGGTTTGTTTTTCTGAGAATCTGGCGTTGCGGGAGCACTATTATTTTAAAATAACTGCTTTTTGTTTACAAAAAAATCCCCAAAAGATTCTTCATCAGATTCTCTTAGGTCTCCAATGGCGACTACTTTATATCGCCGTTAACAAATAATTAGTTTTTGGAAATTCTTGCTGAAAACCCCTTAGATTTCGATAGTTTGTAAAATTTGTAAAGAATTTTTTGATTTGCTAGCTGCTTTTGAGTCAAATCGTTAGCAACACTTATGCTGGTTCCTTTCAGGTTACCACAATTTTTTAAAACTAGTTGTTTCACTGAGTACCTGATCAATCTAACTACTATTGGTCTATGTTTCTCTTCACTTTTAGGGCTGATTCGGTAAACGTTGTCAATATCTGGAGGATAGACTTCCACCTTTATGGTCTTGCAGAGCAAAGCAAGTATTTTATTTTCCAACATCTTGTCGTCTTCTTCTTTTAAATTAAAAACAACCACTTGTTTTTTTTTTCTATCATTCTTCAAGAAATTTGATTTTTGTTTTTAGTATCAAATTCTCGCACTCAAATTCGCTTACGTTGTTTTCCAAGGACACAATTTTATTGTCGTATTTTCTTAAGTCTAACTCTATTCACTCTATGTCAGCCTTAATATTATTATTCTGCCGTTTTACTTCTTGCAGAATGCTAAGTAGTTGTTCATTCGTCACAGGCATTTTTGTGTATCAACATAAATTTCGTCCGATTTATATTATCGAAGGCCTGGACCTTTGGGTACCGCCTTATAATTTACCTTGCCGTGCCGATAAATATTATAACTGTGCAGGTAAACAATGTTTAAATTAATAAATTATTGCTAAAAATAAAGATAAACATCACGCAATGTATTGTTGGTAGTATTTTATTTAAATTATTTTGCACTTTAACTATGACTGTTGCACATTACTAAATTACTAAAACAACAAATAAACACGTCTTTTTATCTGGACGGCCTACGATACTCTGTTAGTAATATTCCCAATGGTAAAATGTATCATTTCTATCACATTGTTTGTTCTCTAAGTATATGACTATTACATTACAGGAATGTTTAACTGTGTGTGTTTAACATTTTCCAGCAAAACACAATTTGACTTACATCATGTCAATTTTACGCGGGATTTCCCTGCTCGGGCTTGATCTTAGATTAGACTAAATTATATAAGTTTAGATTAGATTTTAATCCGACCTAATCCAACTGACCTAATTTAAACTAGTTTTTCCTAGGAAAACCAGGTTGTAACTGAAACCGGGGTTTTACGGTAACAAGGCGAATACTTGCCCCAAAAGAAGTACTTAAATTCTTACCATAAATTATATATAAATGACTATATACCTATATCTTTAAAAAATGAATTTTTTTACCAAGAATAGTTAAACTCGACTAAAGATCAACTTTCACAACGCCGTAATAATTTTTTTACTAATTTCGGATATAAAATGGGACACACAAATTCACACACCAGGCACGCAAATACACAAGGAACCGAATTTATACTTCTACTTTATTAAGCACTATCGTCGGGGCAAAAATAGATACTGTTATAAAACTTGCCTCACAAATCCTTAAATTTTCGTGCTGCTTAAAGTCTTATCCGAAGCCTTCCAGCCAAGGTCTCCTTCTATTGCTGTTTGATTTTCCTAATAAAAATACTTCTACACTCATTATAACTTACCTTTAAGGCAACTTTATGGTTCACTAAACACAGGCTAATTTTGAGTTTCACTGAATACATGCTAGTATACCGGGTGTCCCAAGGTGAGTAACCTATTAAAATATTTTGGAAACTATACAATGGAAACTTTTCAAACTTTCTATTCTAACATAAATCCATGGAAACTATCTTTATGAAATACTCTCATATAAGAATGCTTATTTTTTCGTTCGCTTTCATAAAAAATGTAATAAGTAAAAAACTAAACGAAGGTTAGAGCTTTTGTCAACATAAAATTTGGACATTTTTAAAGTAGTTGCTACCATTAATTTAAAATTGAATATTTTCTGGATTTGCAGGAAATCTTGGCAATAACTTTCTTATTTTAAACTGGACACCCTGTCCCTAATTTTTGACCCCCTCCCTATGTAATGTTTTGTAACGGTTTGGCACGCCACTCCCCTAATATTACGTAACGATTTCAAGACCACTACCCCCCCCCAAAAAAAAAACTTTTCACTTATTTTCATTCCAAATTTTCTTAGTTTCACACAAATGCAAACGCTGTCGAAAACCCCGCTCCCCCCTACGTAACATTTTGTAACCCCCCTCCTCCTATGACCATTATGTAATTTGTGCACGGCCCCTGTAGTCCCAGTGGAGGAGGGCGAGAAAATTGATATTTTTTTCTTAAAAATTATACTCTTTAGACCTATTTCTTTGCGTTCCCGAAATTACGTAATTTTTGAAAAAAAAATTTAAGCGGCGCCATTTTTATTTCGTGCTTTGTTTTTCTAACATTTTTGCGTTCGGCTAATTTAATTGAAAAATTTTTGCCTGCGGCGCACTTTATCTTCTCACTCGAAACCAAGATCCCACGTTTTAGGAAAACTGTTTCTAAATTTTTTCGAATAAAAGTAGAGTATGACCATGGGGGAAATAATTTTTTTCTACGGTATGACGAAAATTTTGAGAAAGTTGAAGAAAAAAATAAAAAAAGTGGCAGAGTTTTTCGTAAAAAAAACGTTTTTTGTAAAGAAACAGAGCAAAATAAATCTTTTCACCCCTTTTTGGGTGTTACAAATATTGGCAGCCCCTTATTTTTCGCTTTTACCCTCCCGCTAGTTTTGAAGAATTGGTTGGCTACATGTTTCGAGATCATGTCATAAAACACCTCGAAAATATCAAATTTAGAGTATGGCCAGCTTTATTTCAAATCAATAATATCGCAAGCAAAAAACTCTGCAGGAAAAACAGCACCGTTTATTGATTTCTTTGGCTGCTAGTGCTAGCTGCATGGTTTGGCCGTTTCCGGATAGTGTCACTAGTAGAACAGAATGGAAAGAAATTTAATTAAAAGCGAAGATATTTCTTTCTAATGTTAACAACCTCACGAGTTTATCGCTCAGTATCGTAAATAATGGACCCTGCCGCCTCCTTTAAGCAAGAAGGAGCTGTGGTTTGGACCTGAAAACATCTCATTTTTAATTAGATTAGATGTTCAAATCTGTCCCCTTCTTGAGGCTCACAATATCCCAATCTATTGTAAAACTCTTGGCGCGTAGCAGCCAACATTTCAGGGGTGAGAGAGTTGCCCGCCTCCAAAATTTTCGCCCTCAACTCCTGTATAGTCGTAGGCCGTAAGTGAGGGTGTTGGAAAATTTTGTCGTGCCAACAACCCCATAGGAAAAAGTCATTTGGCGCAAGATCTGGTGATCGAGGAGGCCATCGGATATTTCCATACGTGGAAATAATTCTATCATCAAATACCTGACGAAGGTAATTTGTAGCCTGGCGTGAATTGTGGGATGAACAGCCATCTTGCTGAAACCACAATTCGTCCAAATTTATGTTGAGTTACCCCCACCGTAGTAAAACCTGGTGTTGGAGAAGATCAACATATTTTTGGCTATTCAAATTCCCTTCTATGAAAAAGGGTCCAATAATATGATCCCCGACAATAGCGCTCCAAACATTTAATTTTTGAGGATGTTGCATTCTAACATTCGCGTGCAGATGTTTATTTTCGCGGGACCAATAGCGGCTATTTTGTAGATTGTGAGAGCTATGAAGTTCAAATGTCTTCTCGTCACTAAACAAAACTTTTGATAGGAAATTTTCGTTCCTGTCACATTTATCCCTCATAACCTCACAATATTCTAACCGGCGAAAATAACCACCTGGTTGCAATTCCTGCGACTTCCCAATCTTAAACGACTTGTAGCCGTATTTTTTTAGGATCCATTGGCAAGTACTGTTGGGAATATCTAGTGCCTCCGCAATCGGTTTCGTCGAACATGGTTCATGTGCCTCAACGTAAGCGCATACCCTTTCGTCTCGTTCCACCCTGTGTGGAAGAACGGGATGCTCTGGTATTTCGCCGTCGTGGTAACACTTTCTACAACCATTTATGCACCCGTACCTTTCAAAACGATGATAAATGTTGTAGACAGTTTGAGCCACAGGAACCGGTCGATCTGGAAACGCAAAAACAAAAAGCCCAATGACCTCGTCCGCACTGTCACTTTTTCTGTAGTTTTTATTAATAAAAATCTTTTTTTCTCGAGTATACGGCATTTTAAAAACACAAAATTTACGAAACTGAAGCGACTCGAAAGAAAATAAAAATGCCTGTGAATCCCAGTTTTTCCTCGATCATCTCATGGTGTGGCCGCCATCTAGCGGAATTTGCAGACATCTTGTCAACGGTTATTATTGCAACTATGATTTATGCTCACAATGAAAGAGTGGCGACAATTTTTTCTCATGAAAGCAGTCCGGAGATAATAACAAACTGGCACCATTGCTCAATCCCACTAAACAAAAAAACATTTTAATAACGTTTAATTAACATATAGTCGGAAAACATAACGTTAGCCTGGATGTTAGTTCTAACGTTATATTCACTGTGAAAAATGCGCTTAATAACCCGTTTTCTGACGTTAGAAAAATAACTTCATGTTTTTCTAATAATTTAAAAAAAAATGTTTTTCTAACATTGGAAAAAAAATGTTTTTATAACACTGAAAAAAATTTGTTTTTTTAACATGGGAAAAAAAATGTTTTTCTAACATTGACAAAAAAATGTTTTTATAACATTATTAAACAATTTGAAATTAACTGTTTCGGACTTTTATTGTCTATATTTTATTTATACACGACGTTCCGATCAGTTTAATCTCTGATCAGCTTCAGGTGCAAACTAGTTTGCAACGTCTCGTGTATAAATAAAATATAAACAATGGAAGTCCGAAACACAGAGTTAATTTCAAATTATTAAACAATGTTTGGTTAACTTGGTAATATTTTTAACCAGATAAAAATGTTTTTGCACTTCTGGGACTAAAAACGTGACAAAGAAGAAAATGTTATTCATAAAAACTTTTTTGCACTGGACCAATGTTTCACTTTAGATTTATTTATAGTTCTTTGGTAAAGCAAGAAGCAAAGAAATCAAATTTAGGGATTAAAATGAAATTTTAGAGTAAAATAAAATTTTAGGGACGATAAAATTTTAGGGAGTTAAAATTAAATTTAGTAAATTTTAATTTAAAAAATATACTAAAAAAAAAGGTGACCTTGAACCCTTTAGGTAAAAGTGCAAAAAATAGTATACATTATAATTATTAAACCTACCACGCATTTTTATCACTCAGCAAAATGTAGCTCTCGCTTTGTTCAGGCTACAAATTTTATGTCACTTTAGTTCCTAGCTATAATATAACTATTAAATCCGTTTTTATGCCTTCAAAAACTCGATTTTAGTCAATGTCCGCATATACTTAACAAAACTAAGAAAATTATTTAAAAAAATACCATTATTGTTAAAATAAATTTAACATTTAACATATTTAAATAGGTACATAATACTTACAGTTAGACAGAAAAAGCAGATTATTTAAATGTATTCTCATACGTATACCTAACGCGTTTGAAACAAAGCCAAAATACACTAAGATTCTGATTTATATGGCATGTTTATAATGAGGCCCTAACAGCTGACTGCAATCGATACATATGTAGATGTGTCTGTAATGTTACTGCCATAACATTGTGAAATAACTAACACTAACACTAAACCGTAGCTAAACTAGTATGAACAATTAAAGGTGTGGGGCATGTGTTTTGGAAAAAAATTAGTATGTAATGAACGCCACTGTGTTTATATTAAAATAATAATTGTAAGTCAGGACACTAAAATACAGAGATATGTCCAGATATGTTTTGTTGTTTAAATAAAATTATATAGATTAAAAAGAAATAAGACATTCTGTTTATAAACTTATTGTTTAAATAAGTAACAATTTTTATTTAAATTAATTTAAAGAAAATTTATTATTGCTGGTAGTTAAATAACTTTTGGTTAAAACAAGAGAGTCAAAAAAAATAAACATTTTATTTGAAAACATTTTAATTAAATACAAAAAAATTAACTTTCTCATTGTCGCTTATTTTTAAATAGTCAACTATTCTTAGACAAAAAAAAACATCCCTTAAACTATAACTAAGTGAAATAACCTTGTTTCTAAACTAAAGATTCCTACGGCAGGAATGTTTAAAATCAAAAATGTCATTTTATTTACAATTGCCAATATATAACATTTAAAAAAAAAAAATATATTTACATGGGAAGGAATGTAGTCTAAAAATTTTCTACAATTGTGTAGAATCGTCGAAAATTGTGCACAACTTAGGGGCTTAAGAAAATAAATACTTTCTTATATTTTCTTCGAGGTATCAGGGAATCATGACATCTAGTCGCCGGCATAAAATCTACAAAGGTACACCTGGGAATTGTAGGTAAGTTAATTTAAGGTTAAAGTAATTAAACTTAATATTTATAAGGGTAAATTAACGAAAGGTAACATTTTGCTAAGGTACAGTTAAATAATTTTAACTTTAGGTAATGTGCTTTTTCGGTACTTACTAGGTTTAATAGCTTAAAGTTTAAATAAACACGGAATAAAAAGCACAGAAAACACACAACAAGGGGTATACATTTCCAAAGGTAGGTAGGTATACAGGCCTGAGTCTATGACATTCAGTAGACAAAACTCTGCAATTGATGGCAAGCCTCTCAAAGCTGTCCAACACAGGCATGACAAGGGCATTGGTCACAGCAGGTACTAAGCAGCACCTCTGGAGGTAGGTCTGTAGCATCATCAGGTAAAGTGATAGTTGACTCATATAGGGAAGGCATGTCTATTAGAAAAATGTCTTAACATTTTGGGAGACTTTCAGAGATATCATCAATGGAATCCATGGAGGAATCTACGGAGCACCCTATTCAATACAAAGTACACACTCTTAGAAGAATAGTTCAGATAATAAAATAAGGTAATTATGCAGTATATGGTTTTCTGCCATAACCACACTTCTATCTACAAGAAATATATAAAAAGAACATACCTTTCATCAGAGGGTTATCCATCACAAAAACTACTTAGGCAATCGTAATCTATTTAATTCGAAAATTATAAAAAATAATTTTAATTTAAATAAACATAACTGATTTTTGAAATAATGCCAGAATAATTTTTTGAAACAGGAAGAAACAAAAGTCAAAAAAATTGAGGTTACAATTTCTTATCAATCAGACATCATGTTTTCTTTTATTTCTATCTTTAGCCGTGGCGACTAAAGCTAAGGCCAGAAAGCAGAGTCTGCTAAACACCAATGTACAGAAAAGTAAATAGGCAAGAAATAATATCTTGAATTCGAAGAAAAAGAACTAAGGTGAATAAAAGTGCAGCATAAGGAATAGTATAGTTGAACTTTCTAGGATTTGATCGAGATATTAAGAAAAGAAAATGAAGAAAATAAGGACCTTCTGGGCCACTAGATCAGTACCGTTATTTTCCGGCCTGCGCGATAACTAGGAGGCGAAATTGAAGAGAATCAGCTGATGACTGCTGGGCCTGTAAAATGCAAAATTAAACAAATCGAGTTTTTAATAACATTTTGGTAGAAATTAAATAAATAAGAAGTTGTCATACGATAACAATATTAAAAAGAAGTAGGTTGTATAAAACAACATTTTAGATTATAAAAAAATGATTTTAATTTAAATAAACATACCTAACTGATTTTTGAAGTAATTCAGAATGTTTTAGAAGGGTCTTTTTATTTTGTTTTTCGCTAGAAAATAAACTATTAAAAAAACAATTAAAAGAAATCATATCTTAATGGACTTTTTTGGATGTTATAAATAAATTTTAGTTAATCCCATACATTAATTAATAATTTGTATTAAAAAGTTTGAAGTGAAAAAAACATTCATTAAATAAACAAATTTTTATGGTGGCCTTTTAATGTCAAAAAAACAATTATATTTATACCCTTATTCCATCCTAAATTCATGTTCGAAGTATTCTCTGGTTAATGACATATCAAAAATAAACATATATTAATGGTCTTTTCTTTAATGTTAATAAAATTAACGTTCTTTAAATGTTTGTTTATTAATGTTTTTTATAATATATATTTTTAGTCATGCTTTTGCTTAAAATTTCAGGTAAGTTTTCCTACATTTTTTTTAAATTCCAAAAGATGCATTAATTCTAACACATTTTAGTGTTTGAAAAAAAACATTTTTTTTTCAACATGTATTTGACGTTTAATACGATTTTGATGTTTAGTGGGATATACCTGTTTCTTTTGTGCGCGCAGAACTTTCTATGCCATTTCTGTTTGATTTATTGAAATCCTATCCCTAAGGAAAATCTTAGGAACCCTGTATATGAGTATTCACTTGATGACGATTGCAGCTCCATAAGTGAAAAAGTAAAAAATAAAGACAATGGAAGCTCGAAACTCTGGTTTACTCTAGTACAACATTGTCTACCATACATACATTAAAAGAATTGTATCATGATTGCATACCAACGTAAAAAATTTTTTAGAAAATTACATTAAAAATTTTATACCAGTTGTTTTAAGCCAATCAGATGCTTTGTTTTTGACAGGTTGCTATGGCAACAACCCGAATTTTTCGGACATTTTTTCGGTCACGTGACCTAGTTGAAAAATTAATAAGTGATGATATTTTTGGCTTGACAGCTGTCACGTGCAGATGTCAGAATAACAACAGAGGCGTAGGTACAATTTTCTATTCATTTTATGATATTTTCTTTGCGACAACAAAATTTAATATGACGAATAATAATTAATAAACAAAACAAAAAGATATTTGTGAAACGTCATTCCACCAATGCGCTGCAGCAGTCAAAGCCAACTTCGCAGATTTTATGTTTCTTACCTAAATACTTACCGCGTAAAGCCCTGTTCTCACTATGCAACTTTTTCATGCTTCTCAGAAAGATGCATGCATCTTGTGTATTCACACTATGAAATTCGTCGAAAAAAGACGAATGCTGCAAGATGCGCTAAAATAGAACATGCTCTATTTTTTATCAGAAAGTTGCATGCATGCTGGGGAATTTCTAGTTATCTTTTGATTACCAACCGTTTTTTTATGTTGTCAAGTTGCTGATCAGCTGTGAATTTTAGGTTATGAGTTTTATTTTCAATATTTTTTAATCACCTTAAAACTTTCTAAAATTCTTGTTTGTCAATGCTCACAATCTGCAAGTTGTAATTCCCACTCCAAGCCTGTCAATTATTTAATATTTCTTATCCTAGAACAATCCAAAATTTTCGACTTTTCCTTTTTTCGAAGAATTCTTTATTTCTAGAATTCTTCAAGAACACCAAATATTCAGTCGTGAAAATATTGCTGGTTGCATACTTAAACTTTTACCGAATGCGCTAGGAAAGGGTATAGGAAAAAAGTAAACAAAGCAGTTAAAAATCTAGGGCTTTTTTGATTTTTTTAATTAGTAATTTTGCTATGTTGGCAAAAAATGCATTTCCTCGAAAAAAAGATGCATAGTGTTAACAGCCCCCACAGCTCCATGCTTCAAAAAAAAGATGCATGTAAAAAGTTGCATGTGTTTGATTCATAGTGAGAACAGGGCTTTAAATTGTGATCGACTTTGCAAGAGAATCATTAATTTTCCCTTTTCTTTAGTAGTAAAAGATTATTAGAGTATGAAGAAATGTGTTCATTTCGGGATCTTGAGAATCATTTTTTTTTTACTAGGGCAAAGGGAAAGTGAAAAAAAAAAACAAATTCAAACTATTTAAAATACAAAACACTTAGCGTCCAATATAACACATGTGCCTATACACCTATTTTTCCCTATCCTCTAGTACTATAATATTGTATGATTTAAATAGAATATAATCAACTTGATACAAAGATGCAAACCTTATTTTACTAGAGTACCATGGAATTGTAAAAATAATAGATGAATAAGTGTATAGCCACAATATAGGTAACACAGACATTCAAAGTTTCAAAAAAGTAATTAAATAGCCACCTTATATTAAAACACCAAACCTCAAAGCAAAATAAACGCTTGCCAAATTGCCAAAATTTGTATTTTTTTTTTTAAATAATTTTTGGTATAAAATTTTCGTACCGAATCTCCCGCAAACTTGAATTAATCTCCGTAAATTTTTTCTCTGTTGCGAATTTTTATAAGAAAATTTGCACCTCGAAAAATTTTTTGGAAATAATTCAAGCTCTAGGGAGATACTAAGTGAATATGCCATTTTTGACTTAAAATTAAACTAAAATCGGAAAAATTAATGGTGTTATAGCGCTGCAGACGAAACTTGAAGGAAATTATGCTACAAAATTGTAATTATCAACGGTTTTATAGCGCCGCAGGCGAAATCTTTTACATTTTTTATCTAAAATAGTACCCCCCACAGGTCTAAATATTTACACCTGTGGGGGGCACTAAATTTTAAAACCAATTTTCAAAAAACACTTACCCATACAGAAAAGACACAAAGTTATTGATTATTTTGTATTTTTAGTGCTAAATACCACTGAAAAACTGTTTTTTTTATCAAAGTAAATACCATATCTTAGAAGAAAATGTCCTAAAACTAATTTTTTTGGCAGGTTTCAAAATGGCAAATGGTGAATACGCCAATAAAATTGGCGATTTTTTAGACCACCTCTGTTGGGTGGTTTCAATTTTTAAAGCCCAGAAAGTTTTGTTTTGTTGCAATTGGTAATAAGTTTGTTCATAATTTCCCTAAGTAGCCGTTTTCACAAGGATTAATTTACCTTATTTAATATCCCAAGTTGTTCATTAATCAATAAAACACCTCCAATTTTGTCCAGAAAAACGCCATATTTTGAACCAGTTTTCAACATAAGTGAAGGTCACTGATTATGCACGAAAAATATAGCAAAAAAACCCAAAACAACTATATTAATTTATTTACAGACTGAAATTAAAACATTGGGGTTATCTAAAAGCTCAGTCAAGAAAACTTTCCTTACTCAAAGCCCACTCATTTTAAAGCTGTAGCTTTCATCAGTAGAGGTTGGTGCAAGCCAAGGTGCAAGCAGAGGTAAAAGATCCGAACTCGCTGTTTGTGATTGAACGCAGCGCTAATATTTTTAAACTGACATTTCGACAGTGACAGAAATGTCAACAAAATATGCATTTAAGTTTTTTAATACATTTCATAAATAAAAACACCTTTTAAATAAATACCAAATTAATCTACTTCTTATTTTATTATTACCCATCTAAATCTAACAAAGGTAAGTTTTAATTAGAGTGACATATTACCCGAATTTTAATTTGTTCTACATAGTGTTTACTATTTAAACCCTGCGTGGGTTTAAATTTTTTAGTTTTCTTTTTTTCTAAATTGAAACTTTCTTCTTAAATCCAACAAAAGATTGTGTTAAGATGATTATTCAATAAACAAATTTATTAAAATTCTTTTTATAAATTAAATTTTGTACAAAACTCAAGGATGGTTGGTTGAAATTGCTTAAAACCAGAAATTTCACTTAAACTTAGGACCGTTCTAAAATAGACTAAATTTTTTTAGTAAATCCCACCGTTAAATTTTTTAAATGTTTCTCTAAAATAGTACATACCTCACTTGGGGTCTTATTACACAATTTATTTAAAGCTTCCAAGGAATTACATAGCTTTTTTTTTGTTTTTAATAAAACCAAACCATACGTATTCTGATTGGTCCACCGATTGATGCCTCTAGCAATATTTTAGTAACTACAGGTGCCGCTTTGCGCAAATGCCAAGAATGAGTTCTGATCTTCAAACGAAACGAGGCAAAATATTTTCGAAGTTTTATTATTTATTGGTTTTAGTTTAAAATCTCTTAATTTAATCTGCTTTTTTTTTGACAGGCCGGACACAGTCTGTGGTTTTGGGCAAAAATGCGTCAGAAAAACGCAATTTAGAGCAAGGTGTACCCCAAGGGAACATATTAGGTCCTTTGTTGTACTCAATTTACACTAAAAACTTTTATAAATGACTACGTTTTTGTGACTATCACATGTACTGTGACGACTTGGCTAGGTTATTTAGAGAGTCTCATGCACATCGTTTAAAATTAAATTCCACCAAGTCAACTGCAATTCTCTTTTGCAGTGATACTCTTCGTATCCGTCTTCTTCATAACCTCAAAATTTCAGTTAATACCACACCTATCATTTTTCAAAATTCGGCAAAAAATTTGGGGGTTATCTTTGATTATAAGCTTAAAATTAGCGAAGATATTTCCGCTAAACTTAGGAACGCTTATTCTGCATTAAAATCATTATGCTCACACCGGCATTATCTTAATCAAAGTACCAAAAAAATGCTATGCGAAAGTCTTTGTCTCTCCTAATTGGCTTAACATGTTTAAGAGACACCTACACCATTCGTTATGCTTTTTCAAAAAAATTATTAAAACTAAAACCCCATCTTATCTTTTCAAAAAAATACATTTTTGTTCTCAATCTCATGATCGCAACTTAAGATTCTCTGTTCCGTTCTCAATTCCAAGGCATCATAAAGAGCTTTTTAAACGCTCCTTTTCTTATAATGCAGCAACTTTTCTTAACAAATACAAAATTACTAATTTTTCCTACATAATAAACCGTTTTAAATTAAAAATGAAATCAATAATTTTTGATAAACAGCGAACGAACTTATGACTCTATTTCTATCACTTTATCCTCGGGATGGTTTTATTTTATTTTTAAATGTCTAAAATCATGTTTTCTTTTTTTTTTCAAATTTGTGATTTACTTTTTTTAATCTTTAAAATTTGTTGAAAATAGTAGGAAATTTTTATTTTCTAAGGCTTACACTTATGTAGTTATAGTAGTAGAAAAACTCATATTGTAAAATGCTAGCTTTAAGTGCTTGTCATTAGATTAAGAAGTGCTTAAGTTAAGAACAAAACGGATTTAACAGTACCTAGGTTGTAATGCCCGGGAGGCTGCCATAATAGCCAATTAATCTATTGTATTTCTTTTGGATTAATAAACATCTTTAAATAAACTAAGAAAAGTGGAAGGATTCTGATTATTGGGATTTTGCTATTCTCTTCTCTATATATTTTAATTCTGCTATTATTTAATTGTACCGATTGTAGTCCAACGGCCACTCGGAGAGGGAGGAGAGTTAACTCCAACCTCCCGCCTCGGTGTGCTACATCGGCACCACCCCCATCCTGCACTCGTTTATTTTTTTACCATTTTATTATTTTTTAAAGATATATTTGAAAACCTCTTTAAAATCAGATGGTTTTGCTCGAGAGAAAAAATAAAGGACTATACGACAAAGATATATACGTAATTTTAACTAGTATTGTATTTTTATTATTATTACCTACATATATTGACACAGTAATGGCAGTTTATCATTTTTATTTTTGTTAAGGCTGACCGCGGACCCTTATTGGGGTCCTGTGCCTGGTTCCTCGGAACCACTGGAACCATTGTAATTACGCCGCTGGTTGGTTTCATAAAACTAACACCCACGTAAAAAAACCGCAAAAATTCTCATGAAAGTTGCTGAGTTCGTTTGCTGTTTTATATAGGGTTGTATAATATTCTACGAGCCTGGCTCTTTCTCGTAATATTTAGATAGAAAAAAATCTGGAATTTAGAAGATTTGTCTTGGGTTTTACAAGTTTGTTTCACATTCCGCATAGGAAACGTATATAATTTGATAAAATGAATATCTGGTGGAATCTTTCTAGTGATTTATTTAGTCTAATTTTCTACTTCTACATCAACAACAAAAGTTCTAATTTGCTGAGGCTGTAAATTTATTTTAAATATTCCACTTTCTGTTACTTGGTCATTGTCTGTGTTGCTTAAATTCTCATCCGTATCCATATCTCCTTTAATTGGATGAAATTTTAGTCTATCATTTTCTTCAAGCCATTGGTTTGCTCCCAGAGTAGTTTCCCTGATTGTCTTTATTTTAAATGTCGTGAATAAATCCTAAAAAAACTGTATAAATGATATGTAAATTCTTCTAGGTGTCAGGTCTATGAACAGACCATTTCATATGAACTGACAATAAAACTTTGTGCAGTCGCTTGCTTCATAAACTTTTTTGAAAGTAATTATTTATTACAGGGGCGTCTATTGGGGGAGTATTCGTACGCAAAAATTCATCAAACATGGTTAATGAGTTTGACCTGAAAACCAATGATTTAGTGATTGGGTCTAAGCTTTTTTGTTTTTTTTTTAATGTATGTTTTAGCAAAAAATTTGTTTTGTTTATTTGAGTTATTTTGTCATCAATAAAGTAATTTTTTTCGGTCAGTTTGTTTTTTTAAAGTTGGGTATGCCCCCCCCCCAAGAGAAATGTGATTTATTATAATTATCATTATATAAAATAAATGAAATCGGCATAGCCTGACTTTAATAAAGCCTTCCTTCTTGTAACACTTTATACCAGTTCCAGCTACCTCTCTCTCCCCACTCTGCTACGTTAATTATAGGTGAAATGACAGCACCGCGCTCAAAAAATCTTTGGCCGGATACCTACCTACCGAACCTCAATTTTGTCATAATAATCAGTCCGGATAAGAATAACTGTGTTTTCTTCTTTATAGCTCGATAGGAGCACTTAAACGTGGAAACTAAAATGAAAATTTCCCTCATATGTAAAACTGTCCATAAGAGATGTGGCATTATCGCTGAATTAATAAGTGATAATTCCCCAGTAGGTGATAATTCCACTGCTCTGACGCGATCTCAATAATATATGAAGCGCTGCAGGTCACCCTCCCTCAAAGCATTATATGTATATCGCGATTGCTATGAAATAAACAAAACGACTTAAGGCCGCATACCTGGAGTTTCCGAGTTTTCCGAGTTTTGATACAAAATGAATCGTTTCAGGTCTTTATTCGAGACCAAAATCGCACGTACAAAAGACATACCAGAGAACACCAAAAAAAATAAGGAGTTTGTGTGAAACCAATTTATGTTGTTCTGCAAAGCCTGAAAATATGAATTAAAGCAGGAAACGCCGGTGAGCGATATTGCAAAAATTTTGAAAGATTGGGCACAAAATATGAAAAAAGAAACGGTGAGGATTATAAAGGAGCTACCATAAAGACAATTTGGAACGTCACAACAAAATTAATCATGATTGAATATTATGAGAAATATGGTATAAAGCTTGACCCATTTTAAGATATAATTTTTAAATCTGGTTGGACTTTTTCATGCACTGAAATCAAAGAAAGATAGCGTTGAAAATAATCGCATAGTTCTAACGATCAATCCGTTCTGAAAATTGGGACGTCAATGGTTTAAGAACGTAATGGCGAAGTGGACTAAGACACAGGCCGCACAGGTGGTACTAGACGTAAAGAAAAAAGGATTACAAATCACTCACTGAGGGAAACTGCCGTTTCTCATTTCGCAAAAAGCGGAGTTGATGAACAGGAACTTATAAAGATGACAGGTCATGCTAGCTCCACGTCCATCGCGAGCTATCTGCAGATGGACGAAGAGCAGCATGAGGCGATCGTCGATAAAACGCGAGGAAGTCAGACCCGCACTAGTTCAGGGAAAATTTTGAAAAATGAAGATCCGAACGAATGCATGGAAGCACCAAGCAGTGTAACTTCAGTTATGGTGAAAAAAAATACTTGTGTCTATATTACCTATACTAATTGTACAATTAATTACAATAAATAGAATTAATTCTGAAAAAACGTATTTTTGTTGAAAACCGCACTTGGTAATTTTTTCCGTTGTATCAAAAAATTGCCCTCCTCCTGCGGATTCGAGCAATTTCTGCTTTGACATAACGGAAAAAACAAACTCGTGGAGTTTTCAAAAAACACGTTTTTCAGCATTATCGATAATTTTTAAAGTACTTATAGTATTATCCCCGAAAGTTTCCTGAAAAATGTGAGGTTTGTTCCAGTCATTTAATAACAGATAGGTACCTACGTAAAGTGACTAAAAATATGTATTAGTTGTTTGAGCTTCGTGCGGAACTGGCCAAAATAGTGCTGACTTTATTAAAGTCAGGCTATGCCAACTTTATGTATCGATAAGTCCCTGTTAAAAATAAGTTTCAGGAACGATTTGGCGCTTTAACAAGTACCAAAACATTAAAACATTTTATGATATTGAATAAATATTAACTTAGCCTATGTAATTACAAAATTATTTTTTTAAAATAATACAAGAAATGGAATTTATACCAAATTAGGATATGAATAGTACCAAAACTATTCTTTTTATATTTTGTAAGATAGTTTTTAATAAAGATTATGTAAACATTTTTAGGGACGGTTTAACCTAGTTATTTTACCTGAAAAAATGCCAAAATTAGTTCTATTAATAATTTTTCTGACGCACGAAAAGAATGTTAAATATCCTTATAATTATAAATAATTCAAAACACACTAATTCGTTAAAGGAGTGTATAAATTTAACCTTTAAAACTAGTTGGCAAATATTGGCGAACAGCTTACTTGCAAATCAACATCAACGGATTTGGAAAATTCTGGATGTTCATTTTTTTCGAAAAGGTGTTCCAATCTTAACAAATAAGAACATTCTTTCCACGGTTCTAATGTCATTATATGAATATTTCTGGGAAGGGATTTTGATATGCCTGAAAACTAAAAATATAACAAAGATAATATGGTGTATACCTAAAGTATTTAATTGTTTACCTCCATTTTATGAGTTTTATTATATTCTTCAAAAGTTGTTTCTTCTGGCAGAGATAAAAATATCTGGGCATCCATAAGACCCAACTCTTTTAAATCGCGTTTATTCTCAAGTAATGTTGCGCCTACAATAGAAAGAATACAATTAGATTTTAAAAAAATGTAAATTATATTCATAGTCAATAAGGTGATTACTACTACTACTAAAGTTTTAGATTGCGTAATGCTCCCAGGAAAATGGTCTGTATTTCAAAACAATGACGTCACATACTACCCATAGTTTTTACCACTAGAATAATATTTTTCACCAATAATATGGAGCTTAATTTAAAAAAATTTGTAAACAATATAAAAACTTATTTACAAATAAAATATGGGGACCTCAATGGTACGATAACGTACCATTGTTTGTACTATTTTGTGTTCGTCCAACTAATAAATAAATCTGTCCCCGAGTTACCAGACCCTGGTTGTATTCAGTTTCTGCTAGTGCTTCGTTTACTCCTAATTCATCGTCTGTCACTGTGTATCTGTGTAACTAAAAGTAAAATTAATAGCACTTTCTTTTATTGCTCTAAAACCACTCTTTTGGATTGTACCAGATGTACCAAGGTAAGTAACCTATTAGAATCTTTTGGAAAGTATACAATGGAAACTTTTCAAACTTTCTAGTCTAACATAAGTCCATGTAAGCTATTTTTATGAAATACTCTCATATTTGCAGTGTTTCTATTTGCAGGAGAACTTGCCAACAATTTTCTTATTTTAAATTCAACACCCTGTATATTTCTGCATTTGTGAATTCTACAAAATATTTTAGTTACATTTTATGTATAATGTCCTATACCTATGTTCAACTGTTTTTAAAATATTGACAGGTGAAAATTGACATTTTTTAACTTTGACAGCCCGTAACATCGAAACGGTTAAGGATAGAGCAAAACGGTTTTTACATTCTTTGGTTTTTCAGAAGCTATCGTTTTATACTATTTTTAACGCAGGGTTAAACTAACCTTGGGATAATTTAACCCTGGGTTTAGATATAAAACGATAGCTTGTGAGAAACCAAGACAGGAATGTAAAAATCGTTTTGCTCTATCCTTAACCGTTTCGATGTTACGGGCGGTCAAAGTTAAAAAATTTAAATTTTCACCTGTAAATATTTTAAAAACAGTTGGACATAGGTATAGGACATTTTACATAAAATGTACCTAAAATATTCTGTAGAGTCGAAAAATGCAAAAACATACAGGGTGTTCAATTGCAAATATGAAAATGAAATGGACTTATGTTAGAATGGAAAGTTTGTAAAGTTTCCATTGTATAGTTTCCAAAATATTCTAATAGGTTACACACCTTGAGACACCCGGTATACTCCTACTCCGAGTAGCGTGTTCGATTTTCCGATTTTTTACTCCGGATTTGAATCGCGAGAGTAAAGGATTTAGAGTAAAACAATGTCATAAGCCTACTTTTTTGACAACATAATTTTTTATGTGTCAAAACAATAAAATGGATCAAAAAAAGAAAATTTAATGAAATTTTTGTATGAACAGTTAAGTCATTACCCTCTCCACATAGGCCAATCAGCTCTTATCGTTTTAGTGTCCTTTTATCCACCCTCGCCGCCATTTTGACAGAAAACTAATGGATTATCTGTCACTTTTGAGTGAAAATGGCGGCGAAGGTGGATAAAAGGACACTAAATCGGTATGAGTTGATCGGCCTATCTGGAGAGGGTACTGGTTAAGTTCATACAACATTGAAATTGAAGAATTGTTCTTCAATTCTTTCTCTTCCTCCGAGAAGGAAGATATAAGGCCACTTTCTCACTTTGGCTTAACTTAAGTTTAAAGATAAGTTATAACTTGAACTTAAGTCGTAACTGGCTTGCAGAGGTTAGAATAAGTTCTAACTTGGCTAAATCAACAACAGACTAAAAAATAGTTGAATGTACGCATTGCTCCTTGTAAAACGGTTGCCCAAAAACAAAAAAAATATATTTTTTTGTAAGAAAAACATAAAGTTACTGAAAAATCGATTTACACTCCTGACAACCTACCGATTTCTTTTATGTTTTGATATGTTGTTCTCCTCCTTCAAAGAAGCACTTTTGGTAATTACAACTTGTGTGGCTCTTCCAGATGAGCCAAAAATCGTTTTTAAACTTTAACATTTTAATATTTAGTAACCTTAGATGTTAGAATTTGACTTTGGCTTAGGGTCAGTCAGGGAAAAGTTTAATTTTTACCAAAAAAAAATCTAAAAAAGTCCCTCGACAAAGGCAGCCAGCAGGTATAAATCAAGCTTAAAAGTTGACAAAAAATAAGACCAAAAACCGTATTTTTTGCTAAGGAACCTCATGGTGATGCTAACATATCATTTGTACACCTACCTACTTCAATTACTTCTGCCTCGATCGCCTTTTCCACAAAAAACTATATTTTAAGTTTTATAAATCGACCTTAAAACCTCGTGGCAAAAAATAAATATGAAGCAAGGACAAAACGATTTACATCGGATTTTTGCTTAGAGGAAAGATTGGTTTCGCGTGTACGATGATTTTTTTACGTAAAAAATCAAAAATTTATTTAAAAAGTAAGCGTTTTTGCCTCTTAAGTCCTCAAATTCGAGCTCTTAAGTATAAGTGCCAAAAACGTACTTAAGTGCCAATTTGACATCACCTGCACACTTAAGCCTAAGTTGCAATTTTTAACAGCCTCTGCAAGCACTTAAGTCTAAGCTTTAACTTAATCCAAAGTGAGAAAGTGGCCCATGTTCGTTCAACTTGTACTCGATGGGGGTAGCCTCCAAAAGCGGGCGGAAAATACGCAATTATGTGTCTGCAGTGGTCTCCGATTATACTGAGGAGCGAGGAAGCAAAAAAATTAATTTTGAAATCTAGGTACAAACGACTGGACCACTCTTACTTTTTTAACTAATATTCTGTTCTGTTTTATCTTTATGGACTCGGGTCTTTTTCAAACGGCTGTCCAATTTCAAAAATATTGAAACTGTAATTTTTCGTGCAAATGGCGTATTCGATAATACCTTCTACGTGAGCACTTTGGTTAGGTCAATCAATCCACACCCCCCCCCAAAGATATTCGAGTTGGGATATGCTTATAATTTCGAACCAATTTCGAACTCATTTTGAACCACTTTTAAAAATTTTGAGCCACACTCTTTCCTATTTTTTTTTAGCTTGACGTCCCAGCAAACACGGTTGTCGTCATCGACACGACGTCGATTTACGACATCGGACCAGCAGTATTTTTTGTCCGCTTTGCGATGTAGGCCCAATGTATGTTTGCCGATGCAGCGTTAGAATGTAGCCCACCGTGGGACCAATGGTAAATTTTACTTTTTGCTGACATCGGCATACCGTCGCCGTACGATTAAGGTCCGATATGGTTTAACCACATGGTACCGACCATCTGCCCATAACTGTTTAATTTGGTCGGTCTAACGTAGGCAAGCTGGTCTCGGCCCGACATCGGTAAACTATTCAAGTCCGACATTGATTTCCTAAAGCGGTCCAACGTCGGCGATTGACGGGGTCCGTCGGTGGTAGCTTAAAGCGGCCCGACATTGGCAAACTGCAAAGTTTCGATAATGCGGGTGCTTAACCAGTCGGGCTGGTTTAAGTGACAGAAGAGGTGATTCTTGTAGAGAAGTACCACCATCTTGTCAAGTCCGCATTCTAGTTTTGAAATGTCTTTGCTCATTATATATATATCGCCTGATCCACAGTTTCACTTCTTTGAGTTCACTTCTATTTCCCCCTTTGTCGTTTAGAGAAAGAGGGAAATATATTTTCTATTGCCATCTCACTTTTTTTGATAAAGAGAGAAGTAGAAGTAGCGGCTAGAAGTGAAACTGTGGATCAGGAGTAATATTATCTTCCACTGTACAGGGAACATAGTGACATTAGCGTCATCTCTACATACTAGGAAGAAACTATTAAGCAGTTTAGAAATTTTTTAAGGTGACGTAGTCGGACCATCGTCGGTTGCCGATTTTCGACCAATCAAACAAAGTTCCAATCGGACTATCGTCGGCCCTAAAGCAGATAAAGTGGTCGTCGGCATAAAGTCGAGTATAGTAAATCGGGCCATCGTCACTTGCCGATTCTCGACCGATTAAACAAAGTTCCAATCGGACCATCATCGGCCCTAAAGCAGATAAGGTTTGCATTGACATAATGTCGACTATAGTAAATCGGGCCATCGTCAGTTGCTGATTCTCGTCCGACTAAACAAAGTTCCAATCGGACCGTCGTCGACGCTAAAGCAGATAAAGTAGGCATCGGCATAAAGTCGACTATAGCCCGATTCTCGACCGATTAAAGAAAGTATCAATCGGACCATCATCGGCCCTAAAGCAGATAATGTTTGCGTTGGCATAATGTCGACTATAGCAAATCGGGCCATCGTCAGTTGCCGATTCTCGATCGATTAAACAAAGTTCCAATCGGACCATCTTCGGTCCTAAAGTGGTGTCGGCATAAAGTCGACTGAAGAAAACTGTAAATGGCAATCTTACCAACATCGGGCCAGAGTGTAGTCGCCGATGGCAACACACTGCCGACATTGGCCCGATTCAATGCCGACGATTTGTGTTAGTTGGGGTCCGGCTGCACCTCTCATTTTGAATATTAAAAAAAACTAGGAAGGAGTGTGGTTCAAAATTTTTGAAAGTGGTTCAAAATTAGCTCAAAATTATAAGCATATAAAAAATCGAATATTTTTTTGGGGGGGGGGTGGTTTGGCTGGACGTCAACCTGCACACCCCATCATATTTTCTAAAAAAACAGGGTTATTAATGGGTTTTTGAAAATTATTTTTGGTGCTATTAGAAGTTCGAAATTTGTTCTTAATTTTGGGATAGTTGCTTTTTATTTTTCTCTACGCTTTAAATGAGGGGGGTGTAGCTTGACGTCCGGCTGCACCCCCCATTTTGAATATTAAAAAAACCAGGAAGAATTTTGGTTCAAAATTAGTTCGAAATTGGTTCAAAATTATACGCATATAAAAACTCGAACATCTTTCGAGGGGGGAAGGTGTGGCTTGACTAAATTCTTTGGTTGGGATTCAGAGCACCCGCTGGTAGATTCGTGACGTCACTACTCTACTGCGGATCGATCTCAGAGTACGTTAACCGAATGCGCTATAAGTAGGTAAATATTGTTTAAAAAGGCTTCGACGATCTTTATTTATCATTACTCTTACGTTCAAAACAAATTTACTTACTTAAATCAAAAAGAAATTGCAACTAATCTCACAAAGAAAATAACCTACTACTACTTAAAGTAAATATTTCAACGCATCCGTATCGGTATACGTAACGCGTTCGAAACAAAGTCAAAATACGCTAAAATTTTGACTTGCTCATGCCATGTTTTCAACGATGCCTGCTTCTTTGACGGGTGTGATGACCGAATCTCGTTACGTACGGAAGGATGTACGTATCGTTAGGGACCCACGAACGCAGGACTATCATCGCACCCTTCAAAAAAGTGGGCATCGTTCGAAACATCGCATAAACAAGTCAAAAATGTAGCGTATTTTGACTTTGTTTCGAACGCGTTGAAATATTTACTTTAAGTGTCTAATACATAATAGACATAAACGTTTCCAGTACTTTTAAAAAACGAGACGGATTTGCAAGATTAAAATTTGTTAAAAACTTGGGATTCGGTAGGTCGTCTAGGTTTGCTAACTATAACAAGTGTATCTTAAAAATTTTACAAAAAATCAAAATAGCTGTTCTTGAACACAATTATCTTCCTGAGACGCATAGATCCTATTGGTCGACACCGACTATGTCCACGAAAATGGCACTTATGACATGCCTTTTGATGAAATTTATTCCCACTGGTCTTTAGTGAGAGAAATAAAGACACATTAGTGTCATTTGTGAGAGAAATCAGCGTCATCGACAAATGGGAACCGCGCATATATGGGAAATTATTTTCTTTTTCCTTATCTCAAGAATTTTAAAGCCTTTTAAATCCCTAATATACTTTTCAGCTAGTTTAGTAATATTCCTCGGTATCGAAACTGATGCCACTCTTATCTAAATTCTACTTTATCTAGACCCTCTAAAACAATTCATTTATTATTATTTTTTCATCCTTGGTAACAATAACTTTCTTTGGATCTACATTTACATAGTGGTCTTACCATAAGTTCTAGCTCTCCATCGCTCAAACTACTTCCACCCTGTCCTCTATCAGTCACAAGAACTAATCCAATATTCTTTTCAACATCCTCAATACTAATTTCTGATGTAACAGGATAGTAATTTGCAGAAGCTGACTCGTTTGTAGTTAGATTCCAAGTTGGTCGGTAGTTTCTGATTCTTTTGAGTAGTCCACGAGAATTTGAGTCTGTGTAAAAAGTTAAGTTTGTTTTGAGGTTGGTTGTAAATCTGGTTATTACTTCTTTGCCGTTTGGAGCCCTAAAATGGATGTATTAGTTTTCACGGTTAATAGATAATTTTAGAAAGTAACAGTTTAATTTAATTTTAGAAATTAAGATATTTTAACTAAATAATTAAATACTTCTACTTACTCAAGAGGCAAAGGTCCAACCATCCAGTTGAACTCTACGTAGTTTCTATCTTTATACACTTTAATGACCTGACTTATCCACTGATTAAAATTCTGATGAACCTCAGTTACCAAATTTCCTTTGTAAATGGTAAAATTTGCTCTTCTTTTTAGTCTGTTAAGTGGATATTGTTTATCGGGCCTAAATATATAGGCACCCGATGCTCGGTTAAATTCATCATCGCTATCCATTCCGTTAGAACTGTTGTAGTAGAAAAAGTTTTGATGTAGCTTCAAATGTATCCCATTCATGGTTAGTTTTTCTAAGGTGCCCCGTTTGGCGTTAATAAAGATGGTCATGTTCTAAAAGAAAAAAAAAACATTTATCATTATATTCATAGTCTTAAAAGTCTTTGGTACCGCCATCGATGATGTGCTTCCAATCCAGGTTAATTAAGTCTTGTTAAGGCGCTTCTCAATTAACTGTATTTGGAAATAATAGTTACCTGGTCACCATTTGTAACTTCCACTACCCCACTTTTCAAATCTACTTTTTCAGGAGTAATTTTTCTTTCAGTATCAGTTACAGTTTGAATGAAATACGATTTAAAACCTAGGGGTGGGATATCTTTAGCATCAAACACTAGCTCTTTAGTGGCATTACTTTTTCTGCCCGGATAAAATAGTAGAGATTTATCTACAGTAACTAGCTGCCAGGGAACTTCTTTTCCTACAAGATAATGAAATTTAATAATATTTGACAAGTCTAGATGATATGTTTGTGAAGTTATACATAGTGAGGTAGTACTTTTTGCAGATGACACTACAGTAGTCATAAACGAAAAAACTATATAATTAGGTATAAAAAATGTTCAAGAGACACTCACTACCTTAGAAAAGTGGTTTACACAAAACATTCTACAACTAAATGTCACAAAAACATAAATAATAAATTTCAACAGAAAAAATGAAAAATTTCCCCTAGATTATGAAAACTCTACAATTAACACACAAAAAAATGCAACATTTCTTGGAGTGGTGCTGGACGAGAGGCTTGACTGGAAAGACCATATTAATAAACTAGCACATAATATGTCTAAATATTGTTATGCACTCAAGATCATTAGAGACACTGCCGGTACTACAGCAGCAATAACATCCTGCCATGCACACTTGCAATCACGGGTAAGGTACGGTATAATTTTTTGGGGGAATTCCTGTGATATAGAAAGGATCATAATATTACAAAAACGTATCTTAAGAATAATTTATCAAAAAAACAGGCAAGATAGTTGCAGAAATCTATTTGAATGAATGTGTGAAATTCTTAATAGAAAATCCTTCTTTCTTTGAAAAGTTCAAAAATGAACACATATATGAAATCCGCTTCAAACAAAACTTAACTTCCAATAATATTAACCACTCATATATTCAAAAAAATGTAACATATGTACTTATCAAAGTCTGGAATACCCTACCTATTACCTTTCGTAAACGGCCGTGTCAAGAAATCAAAATAAAAGTAAAAGACTTTCTAAAAAACAAGGCGTATTATGATATTAATGAATTTTTTAAAGTTAGTGATGTAAAACTTATCTAAACTCCTAAAAACCAGCTCTTTTTTCAATAATATATTTCTTAACTATTCTGTACTGGTGCAGGCTCTCTGAGAGCGGCCATCCTCTGGATACTCTGTGTGGAGTGGCGGGGACACAGGGTTATTTATTAGTTACTTCTTAAAGAAACAATAAAAAAAAATAATAAATTAGGCTGTGTGTACAAGTGTAAGACTGACAACTCGTGTATGTGATATTTGTGTATGCCTGTTTTAAATAAATTATGTGTACATTACTAAAAAGTTTTTGTTTGATCCTTAAATTAAATTAATATCAAATTGACAAATATATAATAAATATTTTTTTTTCTTTTCAATGTTTTAATGGTACTTATTTTATGTTAACATGGTGATAATATTAGCTTAAGAATTTTGACAGGATTTACACCGAAAGGGGTATGCAATGTATTTTTTTTAAGAAGACCATTGTAAAAAAATCGAATAAATGTATCTATCTATAGTTTAATTGGTTAAGGAGATCTTCATATTATAATTTTACTCAAGAATTAAAAATGTGTCAAAAATCCACTAAATTTAGACCTCTAGTCAAAGGCAAATCTTCTGTTAAGCATAATAACAAACTGTTGATAGTTTTTGCAACAAATATCACCTAAGAGCAGCAGCATTTAAATAAATTAAAGGAGATATAAAATGTTAAAGATACAAAGATCTCATAAAAGAGCTAGTTGTTAGATCAAGAGATTAGCTAACAGGGAAAAAGGCACGTTTATCACTGGATACTAATTCAAATTCAAATTTTTAAAAATATCTCTTCTATAAAAAATATTACGCGACTTACCCAAAGAAGTTTTAATGGTAAAATTGTTTCTAGAAACCGGCAGTCTGACGTATTTACTTATAGGTCTGCTTAGCGAATTTTGAACCGTTACGACGAAGGAATGCTCATTTTCTGATATAGAACACTGGCTGATGTTTGTGAGTAAGCAGTGTTCAAATGTGGAATTTTTAAGAGTAAGTTTCCTGAAAATAACAGTTTTTAATTTAAGTTAATAGATATATGGTGCTAAATTAACTAAAATAACCGAGCCAAAACGAAATTCCTTCATTTAAAAATAGACAGCAATGGGAAATAAGACAATATTACATTAATAGGACAATTTGATACTTTTAAAATAATATTTTTGAATGCCAACGTTGCTTTGTATTAAGCTCAATTTTTTCATATAATTAAACCCGTATTTTTATTGATTCTACGTACGATAGAGCTTCACTGGCCACATCTTCACAGTTTTTGATTCCTTTATGTAACAGCCTGGCGTAATCATATGCTACAGCTTGTTTTTCTGTACCAGTGACTGCATCATGATGTTGCATAACACCCATGGCTTCTCTTAGTGTTGTTAGTTTCTTTAGGCTTTCTTCTGAAGTAAGTTTGGTGATAGCCGCCAGTTGCTTGCAAGACTACGAAAATTGAAACCAATAAACAGCAGGTGATTTTTGGGGACCCTTAATTGTTCCCAATGTTATACCTGTAGAATGCTGTTTCCAACCCTTTCAAATTTCTTTAACGCTGATCTGGATGTAAAGTATCCAGTCCAATATGAATATCCATCCGAACCATACGGAAAAAAATCGTCAGTTTTTAATGGACCTATAAGTTGCCCTTTAGTTTCGTGGTAAACCGCTTGAAGATAACACGATGGCGTAGAGTATATGACGTTGTATTTTGTGTCGTTAAAAGTGTGGTTATTGGTGTATCTGAAATGAAGAAAATCGTGGTGAATTTCAGGGCAATTAAAATTTAAAAAATGCAGATTGTATTGAGTATAAGTTATATAGTCGGCATTTCTTAGAGGTAAATTGTAAAGTATTTTATTTTGGTTTTTATAGTTTCTATTGTCTAATTTATTTCTTTACTTAATCAGTTTGTCCATATTAGAATACCACACTTCAGCATTTTCGTAGGCAAAATCACTACCCATTGGCACTAACACGTTAGATGTTGCGTAATGATCATGTGCTTCGTTTACATATTTTAGCAGACAATTTTTAACCTAAAAAAGTTTAAGGTGAAAAGAGCAAATATAAATACCTAGACTAAGTACTACAGTTATTTTGATTTAAAATGGTGTTAAATTCACTTACTCTTTCACCTATGTTAAACTCGACACTTGTCGGATCATCAACTAAGGGTTCATCATCCCCACCAAAATTTAACCCGTAAGGTGCGTCGTAGTGTTTAAATAAAATTCCTGTGAATATGTCACTAGCTTCGCCTAGAAAAAATAAGCCCATTAACTATTATCCAAGAAAACTTTAATGGCATGAAGTATTTCTATAAAAATATCAAAACTTTTTGGGAAACTGCTATCTTATCAAAGAGGCGACAACACAAAGCAGGTGCAGCAGACTCTATAATTTAAAAATACCTAGGCTTTTACTCCCACGCCAAACCATCTCCATGGTGCTGTCATGTAATCGCTTTGCCCGATCTTGATAATCTATTCTTCCCAAAAGGACCCCGTCAAAACCCAACCCTGCAAATATTGAAGCCATTTCATTACTATGACCGAAAGGGTCAATCTGCCAACCCATTTTTGGTGCTGCGCATGAGCCAAATGTATCGTTCAGTCTCCTAAAATGCATCACATAAGTCTGGGGACAAGAATTATTTGAGGGCCGCACTAATTAAAAACCCTGTACTAACCTTAGACCCCAGGTCATTTGATCAACAACAGATTGATAAGTAGTCACTGCTTCGTCGTTCATAGCCCAACCGCCGCCGACAAATTCAAGTTGTCCGTTCCGAACTAACTTTTTGACGTCGTTTCTGGTCTCCTCGTTTTGATCTTGCCACCATTTCCAAAAGAAAGCTGTTTCTACGTAAATAAATCTACAAAGAACAAAGGCTATAATACCAAAAGACAAATATCTACGGAACAGAGGTGCCAGCAATGCTGAAATTGATTACAGGCTTTTGCTGAAATCACGAACAACGTTTAGGACATTTTTGTACCAAGATTTACTTTACCAGTAAATCGCGATCCATTTCGTTGCACTAAGCACATGTGGGTATTTACTTGATATCTTGATTTGCTCTTAAGTATCTTTTATAAGCTAAGGGTTTTTTTTAAACTAAGGGGTATATTTTTGATCAGAAAAATGACAACAATAAATTAAAAATATAAAACAATAAATATATACAAACTTACACTCACACGCACATAAATCTAAACGCAGTAAATTTCCTCCATCACACTGTGGGTTATGCAGCCATAAAACTGGTCAAAAGATACTTTGGAGGCTATGTCTAAGATCAGTCTCTTAGCCTTATCACTCCAAGGTCCGTAAGTCGCGACCGCAAAGGGCACAAAAATAAAGCGATCTAAAAGTTTACCATATTTTTTACATTTTTAGTCCTCCGAAAGAGTAGAAGCTGCACCAGATGATTTTGAAGTTTTGTCTAAATAAGATTTTGTTAAAGTGTGTGAGCAAGTTGCATTCCATCCGCACGTTTTCCATCAATGCGACAAACCCCGAGAGGCTCCAATAAGGCACCCGCTGAAATCAGAGCCCTTCTGAGGATGCCATTAATCTGCATGTGTCTAGATCTTCCGGCCACATAAAATGCGTACAGCAGAAGTTAGCTGCAGGTCTGTTGAATTTAAGTTTTGCTAATTGCGTTGCTTATTGTTACTGGCTTTGACGTTTTCGAATTACAGGTTAGATCTTTTGACATTGAAAAAACAAACATAAGGAGACTGGCCACACTTTACTAAAAAACTAACATACTCAACTAAATATTCGACATTTTATTATAAAAAAAAAAATATTCTTAAAGCTCATTATGGACAAAACAGGAACACAATTGTGCGAATAAGAAAAAAGTATCGAGAAGAAGGAACTGTTTGGTAAAAGGAAAGCAATAACTTAATCATAGTCAGCGCACCTCAGCAGGATCAGTAAATTTTAGATACTTCAAATTGACAAAAAATGTCACCGTCAGATTTTGTTGTTGTCATACGCTTATATTTAAAAATGGCCCAACTAAATGAATTCGAAAAAGCCCAAATTTTGGCAAAATTAGATGGTGGTTGGTCGGTTCGAAGAGTAGCGGCCCATTATGGACGAAACAAGGCTACAATTGTAAGAATAAGAAGAAAGTATCAAGAAGAAGGAACACTTTTCTGAAGACCACCCATTTGCAATGGCCTTAAAGCCGAAAATTGAGGCACATTTTCCTGGAACGACGAGCAGACGGATAAGCCGTTTTAGGCTCAGATGCCAAGAAAACCTTGTTTAGTGCTGAAAAGGATCAAGCCAGGTTAATTTTTGCACTAAACTATCTACTACAAGAAGAAGAATTTTGTGGTCTTGACGGATGAAAGAATTTTTCAGTCCCCCAATGACAGCAAACAAATTTTGGTATATCGCCCGCCACGAACACGCTATCTCGAAAAATATATTGCTGGAAACAAAGACCGGGCTGGAAGATTTTCCGTGATTGTGTGAAGTTGGATATCGGCGAGAGGACATGGGGCTATTTTTAGAATCCATGGAAGATTTACGGCCGAGGTTTATTTTGATATGATGAGAAATATTATGCTTCCAGAAGCAACCATTCTTCATCCAGAAGGTTTTGTGTATCAACAGGATAACTTAGATAGTCTTATTCATACCGCACGCATTTCTAGACAGTGGTTCCAGCAAAAACATCGAGGTTTTGCCATGGTCGGCAAAAACAAATGAATATTGTTCCCAGAAATTCCAACCACTTAATGGAGCTCATAGTCAGAGGCTTCGACAAAGTCATTGTTTCAAATCAAAATTTATTTCAAAATTTAGCGGATTACATGCCACAAAGACTGGTAAACATTATTGCTACTAAAGCAACGTTTTCTAGTTTTTTTTTTTAAATTTACGTAGTGTTTGTTTAATAATTTATTTTTGGTTGTCTGCAAAGACTTAAATTACTCAAATTTATCGATCCTGCAGAGGTGCGCTGACTATGAATAATTGCTTTACTTTCGCCAAACATTTCCTTCTTCTCGATACTTTCTTCTTATTCGCACAATTATGGCCTTGTTTCGTCCATAATGAGCTTTAAGAATAAGTTTTCATAATAAAATGTTGAATAATTTAAAAAAAAATTGTCTTATTCATTAATTTATTTATAGTCTCAGTAAAGTGTGGTGAGTCTCCTTATTTTTGTGTTTAATTCAACAGATCTGCAGCTAACTTCTGCTGTACGCAAATGTGGCCGGAAGTGTACACGACCTGCGCTTTTCCTGCAGCTTGGCCCGTGAGAGCCATAAATATCTGCTGTTTCGCCGTAAGCGCAGGGGTGCACTTCAGACACAGGCAGAACTAATCTTAACGCAGTTGAAATACGAAATGTATTGTTGTTTAAAAGATTTCTTAAATTAGCGCATGGAAGGGCATTGAGTCATACACTACTCTCTGGGACTTGGAGAGCAAGAAAACGTGCTTTTTCTTGGCTTGTTTCAGTTGAAGATGATCGAAGTAGTTTTGAGATTTTTCAATTCTTTCAGGAAGTGGATTCTGAAGCTTGCACAGAAATAGCTAAGGGTTAATATTAATGTCAATTACTTTCTGTCCTTGCTCTTCTTTAGAGAAGCTACAGTTGAGTCATATATATATTGGACTCCAGCGTGGTAGATTTCGTTTTCTACTAAAACAAAGATATAATTTAACCAATTTCTTAATTAAATTTTATAAACCGATAATTAAAGAAATACTTACATCCATAGTAATACTGCTCCACTGTTTTTAACCATCCAACATCGTCATGACTATGCGGAACTAGGTGAACATTTATGTATCCTTCTTTTGTAGCATGGCATGTCTAAATCATAATAAATATATCAGTGGACTTTTAGTAACTAAATGTTACGTAACACCTCAGAAACTGTTTCTTTAAATAAGCGAATTACAAATTTGTGCCTAACGCTGAAATTGTTATTAACCTAACAAGTATGAAAAGTGATACGTGACGGCAGTTGATTGAACTAACCTAAACGAGTTTGGTCAAGCTGACAAGGGCAGTGAAGATACTTTACGTCTCTGTTAAGTACAAGATTTTACCTGTAAGTCTCAAAAATTCCCATGGGCCAAAAAAAAAACGTAAATATTTTTTCGGCTGTAGTTTTGATACGGTAAATTCCATTTTTGTGATTTTAGCTTCTGCGGAAAGCTTCAGACTTTATTAAACTTTTGTCAAAATTGACATTTCGTTATTAAAATGCAAGATAGCGCAAGATTTTTAAATTTCCCCATTTTTAACAGGCCTCGCCAAAATTTTCTGTGCACCACTGTACTCGATTTTGGACATTTGCCATAAAGACATCCCAGCAAACATCGGATTACTAAAGATGTCAAATATTCACTGTACAAACGAAATACAAATTTGGAACATGGCATTGTACTATTTTTGTACATTTGATGCTGCACTTTGTGGTGCCATTACAAATAAAGCAGTATTTTAGTACTGTAGTTCAAGTACTTTATGCCAGTGCAACATTTACGCTTTTTTTTGTATTATTGCAACGCATTGCAGCACAAATTGTACAAATATTTTAAAATGCTGTGTTCCAAATTAGTGCTATTTTTGTACTTGCAGAGAGGTATCACTGCTAAAAATCGGATAAGAAGTAATAAAGCTTAACGCCAACGAATTAAGTTGGTGTTTTAACCCTTTGTAAAACATAGGTCTAAAAACCTCTAGTCCTTGTTCTACTATTTTTTATATTTTGAACTCTGCGGTAAGCTAAGGCTCTGGCCTATATAAGCTATCTGTGAAATTTGTCATTTTATGAATATCCGTAATGGCGCATGCTTTTGAAACTTAGATATTTTTTACTCCTTCCTGCCAGTGGCGTTCTGACGGGAGGTGCCGATCCGCGCCGGGCCCCGGGTTACGGGGGGCCCCCTTGGGATCTCACATGTACACAATTATCCAAAAACCTACCCTAAGTTATCCCAGGTACGAAAATCGCATAGGATCTTATGAAATTTGGTGAGTCTTTATGCTGTTTGAAGGGTTTTATAAGATTCTACGAGCTGTCTTTCTCGTCAAAACTGATAGAAAAAATTCGTACTTCATGAGATTTTAAAGTTTGTTTCACATACCGCATAGAAAACATATAAAACCCGGTAAAACATTATAAAAAATCTCGTAAAGCAGTTCTAAGAGATTTAACGCGGTTTTTTTGGCAGAGATAAGATAAAAGCACCAAGTATACGCATACAGGGGTGGCCGCTTTCTGGAAAAACGGTAAAATGATAAAAAAAGATATCCGATATTCCGGTACGCACATCTCTCTCTCTCTAGCACCCGTCTAGGAGAGAAGTGCTTCAACCATTTCAAAAATAGATCCAAGTTCTAGCTTAATTTTTGTTTAATAATTTAAAATAGTATGTGTAGTAATAAAACTGACAAAATTGTTAAAGATATAAAAATCTTACATTTGATTATTTCATTACTCGAAGAAAGTTATTATTCCCAAGGTTGAAACCCTAAAAAATATATTTTTGATTTAATTAATTTTTACCACCCCTTAATTTGAATATATTAAATTGATTCTTTGGTAATAAAAATTATTCTTCGTCTTGGAGTTGTTTAGATTTTCTTAAATTTATTGTTAAATATGAATTTTGCGATTCAGTATCTATTCTTTTTTTAAATCTGACACTATTTATTACAATGTGCATTTAAAACGTTTCATGTGAGCGCAGTTTTTCGAAATTAAAATTGATTAAAAATTATTTGATCTCCACAATGAGCTTACGAGCCAAGAACGGATAACAAGTTTGCCGATTTTATCCATTGGGATCAAAGTGGCTAAAAACATCAAAATTGATGAAGGTATGCAAACTTTCGCAACGGTAAATGGTAGAAAAATAGTAGTTTTCACAACTCTTAGTGGCTAAAATTAAAATAGTGCTTTTTTTACAAGCGTTGGTTTAAATAACGAGAGCAGCAAGGTATTTAAAAACGCAAGTAAAAAAAAGCACAGTTTAGCCGCGGGTTGTTGACACTATTTTTAATACCTTTATCAAAAAAATCCAAGAGAAACAGGAAAATAGCAAGACACCGTCTCTACACTATAAATCAAGGCGGCTGGTAAATGAAATAACAATGGTTTCCATACAGTTTGATATTTTGACGATGTTTTCAAATGATTTTTTCGTAAATACTTAGTGAAAACTGGTGGAAATCGTTTAATTTTTAGGCAAGAATAATTAGATTTTTTCAATATTACTATTTTCCGCTATTTCTCTTTAATTTTGGGTAAAAACGGACAGAAATCTTTTTTTGCGTTGGTAACCAAAAAAGCCATGCTTTAGTTATCGGCAGATAGTTACTAAAATCATGTTTTTGATGAAAGTATAAAAAAAAGATTTACTTAAATTAATTTTTTCAGCTTTTTTTAAGGCATCAGCAAGCAATCGCTCCGGAGGAGGCTTGTTGCGCAGAACTAAAAAGCCAAAATATTTAAAAAACAACAAAACTTGTTGTTTTTTAAATATTGCTGATGCCTTAAAATTAGGGCCACGTAGAATAAAGCTCCAATTGGGGGCGGTGCTGCTGCGAACGTTACCTCTATTTAAGGGTCATGTTACAGTGACCTTATACTTTTACAGGTTTCTACTTTATAACCTGCTGAACGGTACAGGATTGTGTATTTACGGTATCTTGCACTTTTCAATTTTGATGTTTTTGTTTCTCGGTTTATTCGACAGGTGGCGCACACAGTTACAACGTCCCCAAGGATTACAAACTTTTTGTTTTAAATTCTAGAGGTGTGCATGGTCACTGTGTAGCTTCAACTGTCAGGTATAATCCTATGACTCCCTGATGATTCCTAATAAGGATGAAACAGGTCTGTAGGTGCCTGGATTCTCCATTAGACATTGGAGGCCTGGTCGTAATAAGGTGAGAAAAAAAAACGCTTTGTCCGATATGCCACGAGTTTTACTTTTATGTTTAACAAAGTGTTAAAATACCACTTAATTCGTTGGCGTTGAGCTTTATTACTTCTTGTCCGATTTTTAGAAGCGATACTTCTCTGTGCACGACAAATACGTTTCTTTATGGCAAATGTCTAAAATCGAGTACTGTGGCGCACAGAAAATTTTGGCGGGGGTGTTAAAAATGGGGAAATTTAAAAATCATGCGCCATCTTATGTTTTAACGAAATGTCAATTTTGACAAAAGTTTTATATAGCCTGAAGCTGTAGCTTTCGCAGAAGCTATAATTACAAAGCTTCATATAGCGGCAAGTACACTTTTCTACAAAAATGAATACTGTAAATTGCACTTTACTGCACGCGAGTAGGAAGACACAATAAAAGAAACCATTAAGTAGCAACAAAAGTTAAAATTTCTTAAAAATGGCATTTACTATAAAGGGAACAAAAAAACACACAAACAAATTTATTTGCTGTATGTTGACTTTGTTTTAAACCCGAGGATAAAAAAATCAAACCGAGGACGTAAATTACTTTTAAAACTGGCTCAAGAATAGGACGTTTTCAAGTCAAGAATTCAAACACATTTTATTTTTTGAAAGAACAATTACCTCTTTTGTATCAGGGAATATGCCATACAGATATAAACTTACCTGCCATTCACATTTGGGCTTATTTTTAGTAAAAGAAACTGGAACAAAGGGTACACAATTTATAAGAGCGAAACCTGTGGCAACATAAAGTAAAAAAAACGCTAACTTTGGAGCCATTTATGATATTTTTTTTACCCGTCTATATAAAAAATGTGAAAATTAAGATTTTAGAATTTTTGTGTAGTAACTACGCAAGATCTTGAAACAATGTCGTCTCAAAAAAACTAAAACTGAACGTGCATTTAGAAAACTTAAGTGGTTCTCATTTTTTAACCTAATTTGAAAATATTGTATTGTTTTCGTAGACACTCCAGATTTATCTTTTATTGGTGTTCGTCGATAATGTTTACTTAATTCCCGCAATTATATGTCAGAATTTTGGATGACCTAGCGGGTTTTAGTTTTGATTTCAAAGTTTTCAATTAATATTAAAGTAGAGGACGTCATTTGTATGTCAAAAATCAAGTTAACATATTCTAACAGTAGAGATTGTAACATGGGCACTTTCAAAAATAAAAACTGTAAGCCTTCTCCAAATAGTATTTTCCAAGGACATGCATTGGACAAAAAAGCAATTAATCAACATACGAGGCTTTGCAAATGAAAACGAAATTAAACTTAAAACTTGAAGAATCCACAGAACCAGCCAGCTTTGTTCTTTTTAACTTTTTTCTTTGTTTGTTTTTCAAGCAAATTGCCTGGCCTGTCTTAAACTTCAAAAAATAATATTTCTCCCTCACATTTTGCGTTTTGAAAAACCCACTTTAGTAGAATAATAATTTATTAAAAATTTAATTAGAACAGTAAAGTAAATAAACACTTTACTGAATTTGTTTGATTTACGTAACTGTTTGTTACATAAGAATAAAGAAAATAAGGGTTTTCCGTTGTTTATCAATTAGTCTAGAAATTTTTTAGTTCAAACAAAATACCCAAAGAAACGTAACGAGAAAGACCATGAATAATACAAATAAGGGTATACGGAAAAAAATCTCGTCTAATATCAATGCGTAACGTTTTGATCCAAGAATAAATTAGAGTCAGTTTCCCCAAGAGGAAGCGAATTTGAGTTGGGCGAGAGATTCTTTGGCCACTAGAAATTTTATTATTACTTTGAGACTAAAATTCTTAAGGTCATAGGTCTGTTTGGTACTCTGTGATTAAATTAAAGAATAGCGTGCTACTTTACTTAAAAAGATAGTGTACTTATTTTAATAAATAACCTCTTAGATAAGTGGAGAATTTTTTCCGCATTGCAATAGCAAAAAAAGTTAGTTTTCCTACGACCACACATGAAAGTAACCAAATATGCCTCAGAAAGATTTATATTTCACACGCATATCAATTTTATTTTCAACTCTAGAAACGAAAATGTTTTCTTCTCTAGTAAGGAAAATGAATGACAGCAAACCATCTAAACAATGTAGGTATCTAGTAGGCTATGATTTGTAGAAGCGTCGGAAATAGACCGAAACCATTTTGGTCCCTAGAGAAGAAAATACTTTCTTCTTTTGAGATGAAAATGAAAAACATTTAATGATAATAAAAAATACGAATTAAATCCTTAAGTGGTTGTAGGAAAAATAGCAAACAAAACTTGATAGAAAGTAACTTTCTTACACTCGCGTGTTGTTTCACTCGGCTATATGTCACTTTCTTCTCTTGTTATGTTATACAGACCGCTTCAAGCTACTGCGAACATAGGGCGAAAGAAGTCTAAGTTGCCAGTGTACGTACATGCAGAGACACCGCACGCCTATCAGTGAAGCAACCAACACTCAGGCTTCCGATCGCCATTCGCTGCCGTTCGCCGCCGTTCGCCTTGTATTTAGTACGCCTCTAACCACGGTGCTGTGTGGAGTGTAGTTAATGAAACCGGAATTTGGTCAATAAATACGCAAATTTTTATAACGTAATTTTCTTATTTTTTGTCACTGATAAATAAGAGCGTTTTATTGTCAACTGCTCAGATTTATCAGTGACGACGTGTTACAATGAAAATAATAAGGAGAAACAAAATAAAAGCAAGTTCTCAAAATAAAGTAATACATTCTAAAAACCAAAAAGATTCTCCCAGTCAAAAAAAAATTAAAGCAAATGTTCGAAAAGTCTTCCTTGCTCGGCTAGACAATATCCGAGCCTACTATAAAAACCCCTTCCAACGTTTCCAAGCATGTTAGGGGTGATAATTTGAAAAGCTTCTTCAAAAACAGATAGAAGTCATTAGGAGCAAGATCGGGAGATCGAGCTGGCCATAAAATAGTTCCCCGTGTACTTATAACCCGATTAGGAAATACATTATCAAGATATTCCTTAACAAGGCCAACATTGTGAGCGGAACAATCATCTTGTTGAAACCATGTTTCACCAAATCTTACACCTAACAACTGCCTAGCAGTTGGAATAATGTGCTGCTGCAGTAGATCCAAGTATCTAGGACCATTCAAATTGCAATTGCCGTTAATAAAAAATGGCCCAATTACGTGTTCCCCTACAATACCCCCCCCCCAAACATTTAGTTTTTGGGGATACTGTGTTCTTACGTCAAAATACAAATGCAAATTTTCCCTCGACCAATATCGAACGTGTGTTGGGTTATGACGATTTGACCATTTGACCATCTGCACTTTTTCGGCAACTTCGTAGACATCCATTTTTAGTTTTAAAAATGTATTATTTCAATTAAGAACTTACCCATCTGTTTCTCGAGCAAGGCAGAAATAAAACAAAATAATAAAAACAAAATGAATTTCCAAAAGATAACACTGCAGCGTGCTTCAAATCCACCTCGGTCGTACGGCACGGAGAGTAAATTGGACTTGATTCCCCCTATGTTCGCAGTAGCTTGAAGCGGTCTGTATACTATGAATTTTTTTTTATTCCATTGTCGGAGTCCGAATATTACGGCAATTTATAAACACAATAAAAGCATATTTGCCGTTTGCACTCTTTACAGTAAAAATGGACACAAATACTTTTTCTATGAGCGACCGCAAAGAAGCTAACGGACACTTTTACATATGCAAAGTAGCAGTTATTTTAGAGCAAAATTACCATATTACAGACGCATTTTTTTCTTATATTTTATGTAAAATGTACTACATGTGAAAGAATTGTATTTTATGCAAAAATACTAGATTTTTTTTACTTTGAACAACATGAGAGAAAAACAAAATAATGCAGATTGCAAAAATTGTTGGAATTTGTTATTACAATATTTTTGTGTCAAATGTTATTTGTTCCCAAAGCAAACAAAACACATTGTCATACATCGCATTCATGTGTGTTATGTTTGAGGCCAATAAAATAAAAATAAAAAAATTTATAATTTTTTCACTAGTAGAAAAAATATTCTTCCTAACACGTGTACAAAGTAGTTTTCCCGCACTTTAAGTTTCAAACAATCAATCAAAATAAGCTTTAATATCAAAAATTTTAAAATATCTTATTGACAAAGCAAAAAAGCTCCAAGCATATGTTTCTAGTTACATAACATGCACTGGAAAGTTTTTTGTTTAAGAGGTCAATGTGTGACTCAAATTTTAGTTGAGAATCGATTTGTAATCCCAAGAATTTGACTGTCCCTCTATTTTCTAGGTTTTCATCTTGCAATTTAATGTCAGGCAGGGAGCATTTAAAAGTTAAGATGTTTTTTTTTCTAGAAGATCCTGCTCAATCACTGTTTTAAAAGCCAAATGATTTAAAGTTTTTGAAGTCCAGAGAGAGTTCATCAGCAAAAGCTTTAATTTTTCCCGAAATGGGTAGTGATAACAGATCGTTAATATAAATTAAAAATAAAATGGGACCAAGGACCGATCCCTGTGGTACTCCGTGGACTACCTTTATTTCCATCGACCCGATGCCGTAGAGAAGTAGTGAGGTTATGCGAACTCCGCTTCGCGTCGTTCGTCTAACTGGATTCGAGTACGGAAAATATAACTTTGCGCACAAATTGGAAAACCTACTATTTCATCGTCTGTGCCTTTTTATTCCAGGAACAAATAAAGATTTAAAAATTTATCATTTCATCGAAAACGCACAATATCAATCTTCCTACATGAAAGGCCCCCTACATAATGATTTGAGCTTTGCTTAGCAAAGGATTTGCCCACAATATACACATCATCTTCTTTTTAGATGTTAAGCGGAAAAATTGCGGCTCCTGAGGGTGCAGTTCACAGTAGATACAGATGCCGAACCAGTAAAGATATTTAAATGAAAAAAATAAAATTTATATTTTGGTTAAAAGTAACCCGACACCATTATAGGCTTTGATAAATGGATTTTTTCTTTTCTTGATATTCAATTCAAAAATAGATTCTAAAAACAAAAACTGGAAAAGTAAAAAGTCAAAACTCTCATTCTTGATTTTTGGAGAAAATTCAACATTTAGGAGTCAATATTTAATGACTCAGGGGCCTGATCCTCTATGCCTCCACTGTGTACGACACTATATTAAATCACAGTCAAGGTGTTGTTTATTTGATATTAAAATGAACTTTGATAATGCCCAGTTTTGCTTTTTTTCTGTTTTTTCGTTCATTTGACCGTACTAAAAAACTGTATTTGCATTTATACTGTATCATAATTTATCTTAAAAAGGGGGAGTTAAGGGCGTCTAACAGATATAACGGAAGTTGTTTTTTCTACACATAGGGATCTTAGTTTTTTTTTGCGGGATAATAGTAAAAAAGCCAAAAAATGGCGTCAGTATCACCCTAAAATTTCCTAGGCCCTCATGGTGAGACTGAATCGCTATTGAATCCATAATAAAATATTTTTATTTTCTTGTTTTATATAGCACTGAAGAAAAATGCGATATAGAGTCAATCGCAAATTAATTTTAATTTCAAATATTCACTCCAATCATCTGGACCTTCGCTGAGCATTGACAAATTTGTGCGTTGTTACAAGATATAATGTTAGACGTGAAGTTTTTTCTACATTTTTGTTTAAAATACTAAGTTCTAGCCAGTAGCGGCGCGGCGTTCAAAGGAGAGCATTGTCAAAGACGATAACCGATTTTGACATATGATGTTCCTTAAATATGTTTTTAATAATTTAAGTTTTGAAAAGGATCGGATAAGGAATTGTGAGGATCGTTCTGTCGATGCGACTGATACAGGAAACATAGTGCTAGTAAAGCTAGAACAGGATGCGTAATAGAGCAAAAGTTCAAGGTATAAAATATGGATAGGTAACCCTCGCCATTTTTTGATAATATGTGCATTTTCTCGTCCTGAATACGAAATGGACAATCCTGTACCTCAAAATTGTGAATAAGGGCTCGGCACACCATTTTTGAGATGCAGATGAAAAATTTTAATTTGACATGATTCTCCGCCCTTTTGTCAACCTCAGAGACAACCTAATAACTTACGGAGACTAACAGGACCTTAATTTTTGAATTTTGAGAGAAGGAACGTTCTCCTAAGCGATGTGATCGATCCTGAGATCATTGCCATATTTACTTTGGTACAAACGAACTAGTTTTTCATTTTAAAGGCCTACTCTAACTAAATATTACGTTTTCTCTGCCGCAGTGCCGAATTAACCTCATATTCGGGAAAAACTCCTTTGGTTCTTGCAGTTCACCTCTGTGGTTGGTTTTCTGGGCTTTTGTAATAAAAATAAGTGGGAAAGGAGGCTCGGGCATTCCTTTTAAAAGGAAGGCCCCACTTAACACAATCCAGAAAAAAAATGATCATAGAATTCATGGCCAAACACCCGAAACTTCCAGCAGGAACTTTTTTCAACTATTTTACCTACAAAACGGGTCAAAAATTGTGGGAGCATCTCGTTGATTTTCTTACCTTTAATTTCTAAATTTATCCTTTTAAAAAAACACAACAGACACAATTACAAAAAAAACGAGTAATAGAGGTTAGAAAATCGTGTGTTCTACGCAGGCGTCTCTCGAAGAAAGCGGTGTTCTCTCACTTGAAACCCGCCGGATCGGATCTCCCACTTTTTACGAGAATTTGAGCAGGTTTTCATCGTTCAAGAATACATTACGGGATAGATCCCTACCGACTGGTGATTATTCGCACTAAAAAACACATGTTCCCGTTTCAAAAATTGGGGTCCAGAGAGATAGGGCCGCACAGAAACTACGTTGTGGCGGAGAGTGAAAGTAATGCTTGTATTAAGTCAACACCTACCTTGCCCCGTCCATCTCTTTCTATATGATCATGAAAGAAAGACAGAACATTTTTCGATGTCGAAATATATTTCACACAATTTTAATTTAGTACCTGCCGGTTTTTACCACCGCTTGTCAAAGTCTGTCAAACCTGGCAAGAGGTTTTTTTAGATTTTCAAAAGTGAGTTATTTTAATTAGTTTTGGTTGGAAATCGTGCGAGTTTATGGGATTAGCCATATAGTGGATTAACAACTTATTGTATATTCAAATCAGGCTGGATCACTACCAATAAAGCTAGAGGGCATGGGACTATTTGAAGAGTACCGAAAATTGGGGTTCAGATTTTTGCCAACCAAATCCCTGAGAAAATATTGTGATGATTTATACAGAGTTAAGCAAAAAGATAATAGATTAAAATACAACAAAAAAAAAAGATCTAGATTAAAACATTTATAAAATTGTAAGAGTTTTATACTGGGATTTTTTCCCAATTAATAAAAGAAAATAACATGATAAAATGTTGTTACTTTTAATATTTGATAATATTCCTTAACATAGTTATAATCCCCTCATCCTATTTTAGACTTTTAAAGGGTTCAAAAAACTTTTTGTAAGCTAAAGAAAGTTTTTTAGCTGCATGGAACAGTACAAAGCTGGTTAAGGTTTGTATAGAGCTAAAATCTTTCGCGAATGCATTGCTTTTTTAACACTAAAAAGTATGGAAAATCTGCGCCTGTTAAGTTTCTTCATATCTTTTATTATTAAATAAGTAAGTGTATAAGTAAGTGTCTATAAAAAATTACTCAAAGAATATATGTATTTTATTATGCGTCAGACTGTACAAGTAGTTCCTTCCTGTAGCCACTGGCTGCGCTCGTGTCGCCGATAAACAATGATCCACAAGTATAACACAGTATCGGTCACTCTCGCGTAGCTATTACTTTCTCTAGGGTCAACCTCAAAACATGACAAATGACTGCTAACGTAGGAACCAATCACCAAAACATACTTTTTGGAAACTAAATAAATGGGATAAATAAAAGTTCAGCGTTGAGTACATAAGTGGTGAGGCTATACACAATGGCATAAATAGAACACTATACAGACTTTTTATTTGTACCTCTTTTTGGTGACTGGCATGATTTATCATACTTTGAATTTTGGTATACGAGTTGACTCGGGATAATTAAGCGGGCCTAAAGTGAGTGCGAACGTGGTGCCGATTGAATTTTGTAGGAAAGGCCGCACGGGAACCGTCACCTCCTTGATATCGACCAATAACGGACTTTAAAGCTATCATGAGTTATCCGAAACCTATCCGACCACGGCCGAACTTCACCCGATTGCCGTGTATCGAAAACGATAATCGAGTTAGCTTTGCGCATGCACCGTACAAGCTTGGCAGCTTCTAAGCCTTCTATTAAACGAAAGATGTGAACGTTCCCAGGCGACTATTCTCTTGAAATTCAAGAATCGGCTCCTGTGGAGCCCTAGGAGCACGGAATATTGAGTTGAATGAGTACGGGACGATTAAACACAAGACTATTACGTTTAAGCGAAATTTTTACTTTGGTCGACAGGGTTAACCGATCATGGATATAGATGTAAAGTGCTTATGGATTGCCAATCACTTATAGCCTGCCTTTGTCGCCATCTGGCGCGAATAGCTCTGTGAAAAAGAGGGGGGGGGGAACGAAAAAATTTTATAAGATCTAAAACAATCAAAACATTACTACTTTATAAATATAACCTTAGAGACACTATTAAACCAAGAAAATGACCAAATGGGTAACTGTTTTATTATTACTTGATTCTTATAATTTAATATTTCGAATATCTTAATCATGATTCAAGTTAAGTAACCAATTTTCTTTTTATGTGCTGCATATAAACTGAGATGAAAATAAAGTAAAAATCTGTCAAAAGCTTCTATACCTTCATCATAATATCCATCCAGAAAGAAACAAGTTTTTCTTTATGAAAAACTGAACTTTCGCATCAAAGCGAGGCATAATTAAGACTCAATTATATCGGTGGCATAAAAAACGGTCGTTTCTGTTACAAACTACAACTTCAAATGGAATTCCCCGGCCGTTCTCCTCCATTATTTAGTCTCAAGTCACATCCTAAAAAAATTCTATGCTGGTCGTTTAACTGTACTTGTTCGAATTGAAAATCTACGTGGATGTTTGAAATTAACTCTGTGTTTCGGACTTCCATTGTCTATATTTTATTTATACTCGACATTTCGATCAGTACAATCTCTGATCGTCTTCAGGTGCACCTGTACTGATCGAAACGTCGTGTATAAATAAAATATAGACAATTGAAGTCCGAAACACAGAGTTAATTTCAAACACATCATTGTGAGTTAGTGTACTATGCTTTACCTACGAGCAATGAAAATGTCATCATAAATATTATAAATTATAAAAAATATCGAACGCGAACACTTAAGTCAACAACCTTCATAACTTGAAGTTTTAATGACGATCTATCTAAAACATCAAAGGCGTTTTCTCGCGTTGCAATTATTTTGAAATATTATTTGAAACTATTTAGATGTGACGTCATCATTTAGAACCGAGAAAAAATGAGTAGTTTAAAACGTTGACGTAGTTTAGTGTAACCTCACTTTTTTTTCTGTTTATTTTTTTGGTGTTTAAAATTAAAATGTATCAACTACTGGTTTATCTAACAAAACCTTCGGGTGTACAGCCAGTTTTAGTAGTTTGGATGGCAAGCAATGGAAGCTACATGGATAGTGAAGTTTTTTTATTTACTGTTTTTTTAAGCCCCGAAAATCATATAAGACCACAGGGATTCCATTAAGAATGGCTAACAAGATATCTAGAATACGAGTTTTCATACATTTTCACGCAAAAACAAAAAAAATCGGTTAAAACAAGAATGTAGAATTTTGACGTATCTTCTACGCACGCGTCAGTTTTGAAACTAGAATGGATTCCGTTTCAAAATATTTTTAACCCGTTTAGATGTGACGTCACCGTTGCAACGCGAGAACACAAATGTTTCAAACTTTTTAAAAACATTTTAAACAATTTCAACGCGAGAAAACGCCTCAAAACAAATAAGGTAAGGGACTTTTCATAAATTTTTTTAAAAATAAGGTTTTTTTTTTTCTTAAAAATGCGTAATATGTCAATTTAACGGAACTTATTTTTGGTTAGGTACTAAAATTATATTGGATTTATTTAAGTTTAATAAATATCTATTGTCTTCAAAATATAGAAAAATAATTCACAAATAATTCACATTTTTGCATCAATTAGTGCTCTTATCAAATAAAATTTCATCACTTGTCAGAATTTTCGCTAAGGTAACCGTTATAATAAACAAATCAATATCATGGATGAGCTATTCACTTATTTGAACGTCCTATCTCATATAGCCTCACCAGGTCTTGCTAAATGTAAAATAAACGATTTATGGTAAAGGAGTTTAGTTTATCATAAAAGCATCTTCACCAATTTAATTAAAACATTCAGTACAGCATAATTACTTTTTATGAAGACATTTCGCCGCGGACCGCTTTGCTGGGAAGACGTTCTGCCGCGAGTCATTCGCAAACGATAAAAAATGATAAATCCAAAAAAACGGCATTTAAAACTAACTAACCCAATAAACCTCAAAACAAACAACACTAACCTCACTAAACCTCCCTTACCGCTGCGAAACAGCTAGTGTCTGGATTAATCGCTTTCGGTTAATCTCTAACATATAAATCTGTCAATTGGTTTTGGAGATATAAGTATAAGTTTCTTTTATGCTTTAGCGAAAAAGAGATGGATATATCAGACCTTCTTGAATATTTTCTTTTTTTATGACCATTTATGTGTCTTATACAAAAAAAGGTAAATAAAACATAGATTCAGTTTTAAGTTATCTCAAAATGTTTATGTTATACAGACCGCTTCGTGCGTGCCGTGTACGTACATGCAGGGACACCGCAAACCTATCAGTGAAGCAACCAATACTGAGGCTTGCGATCACCACTTGCGTGACTTTGCTTTGGTATTTAGTACGCCTCTAACCACGGTGCTGTGTGGAGCGTAGTCAATGAAACCGGAATTTGGTCTATAAATACGCAAATTTTTATAACGTAATTTTCTTATTTTTTGTCACTGATAAAAAAGAGCGTTTTATTTTCAACTGCTCAGATTTATCACTGACAAGATTTATCAGTGACGACGTGTTACAATGAAAATAATAAGGAGAAATGAAATAAAAGCAAGTTCTCAAAATAAAATAATACATTCTAAAAACCAAAAAGATTCTCCCAGTCAAAAAAAAACTAGAGCAAATGTTCGAAAAGTCCTCCTTGCTCGGTTAGACAATATCCGAGCCTATTATAAAAACCCCTTCTAACGTTTCCAAGCATGTTAGGGGTGATAGTTTGAAAAGCTTCTTCAATTTTAATCCGAAGTTCTTCCAAATTATTAGCCTTTAAACTTTATTTTTGATATAACTCCACTCCAGATAGAAGTCATTAGGAGCAAGATCGGGTGATCGAGCTGGCCATAAAATAGTTCCCCCTGTACTTATAACCCGATTAGGAAATACATTATCAAGATATTCCCTAACAAGGCCAACATTGTGAGCGGGACAACCCTCTTGTTGAAAACATGTTTCACCAAATCTCATACCTTACAACTGCCTAGCAGTTGGAATAATATGCTGCTGCATCTAGGACCATTCAAATTGCCGTTATTAAAAAATGGCCCAATTACGTGTTCCCCTACAATACCCCCCTAAACATTTAGTTTTTGGGGATACTGTGTTCTTACGTCAAAATACAAATGCAAATTTTCCCTCGACCAATATCGAACGTGTGTTGGGTTATGACGATTCAATAATGGAAAAGTGCTTTCATCTGTGAAAATAATAGATCTCAGAAAGTTTTCATCACGATTAGCCCTTTCCATCATTGTTTCGCAAAATTCCGTACGACGATAGTTGTCCTCCGGAAAAATTTGATGCGTTTTTGACGCTTTGTAAGAATGATAACCATTCTTTTTGAGAACACGTAAGACAGTGGCTGAAGACGTATCAACTGCTTCGGCAGTTTGGTGGCTAGTTAACTTTCGATTTTCCTCCACTGCAGCGCAAATCATCACATCTCGTACTTCCTGCTCGTCATTCAAAACAGTGGGTTTTTGATGGTTTCTTGGCGCTACACAACCAAACTGTTCGAAATTATGCACAAACCTATAAATCGTTGATAAACTAGGTTCTGGGCGATTTACAAAATTCTCCAAAAAAAGTTCTTGAATAAGTCTCAATGGTCTGCCTTGATAGTACCATTTGACCATCTGCACTTTTTCGGCAACTTCGTAGACATCCATTTTTAGTTTTAAAAATGTATTATTGTATCAATCTGTTTCTCGAGCAAGGCAGAAATAAAAAAAAATAATAAAAACAAAATAAATTTCCAAAAGATAACACTGCAACGTGCTTCGAATCCACCTCGGTCGTACGGCACGGAGAGTAAATTGGACTTGATTCCCCCTATGTTCGCAGTAGCCTGAAGCTCATTGTATATAATTCCCAAATTCTCGTTACGGATAACGTACACTTAGTACCCCTACTAAAAATTGTGTCGTCGTAATCCAAATGACGATGTCTATCTATTTTGTCTAAATTCTAAATATTGTTTATTTCGTAGTCAAAATCCACCCAAAAACCGCAACTTTAAAAAATCATATCTCGGAAACCTTAAGACCTACAAGATTTAGGTTAATTTAAACATCGTTGGGAATTACAATATCTACAACATATAAAAATTTCAAGCACTTTCACTGATGCGAAATTTCCCATGTATCGTGTGCGTCCCGGGGTGCGTCCTCCTTTTTAAAATTTTGACAGCTTTGTGAATCCATTTAAAAGGCCTTCAAAATAAAGTAATACAAGTGACCCTTTTTCCCTATTTGAATTCTGGTGGTGACACTCACCCCTCAGAAGGGGTGTGTCCTACGAAATCCTAAGAGGATTTTTTGAAAAACGTCTCGGTTTTGTTTTTGGTGCATGGGACATCCTGTATATGTAAAACTTGGTAAACGTTTAAAACGCAAGGTTTAAGAGATAATTAAGAATCTAATGCAAATAGGTACCCTGGAAGTCTTTATCATGTACATGATTTAGTATCCCAGGAGGTCCTCTATTGTGTATTGCATAGCAGCCCATAATGTCGACAATTGAATTTATACCAAAAATGCAGTATTTGCGAATGACCAAAAGAGATTCGCCTGCGAAGACACTGTGTAAGAAATGAACAGTAGGTGTAGTCATTTTAGTCCAAGACCATTTAATGTGTGTAAATGTTTCCGAAAGTGTAAACCTTTAAACGAAAAATGTCTGCAAAATTGTTACACATTAGCTTCAGGGGCGCCATGAATTTTATCGATTTTTCTGGTAAGGGCATTAATAGTCAAAATAAACACATTTTTTATTTGTCAACTAAAATCATTGCTCTGTTATTTTGTGAGAAATAACTAAACAAAGCGAATATTTGCTTTTACAAATAAAAATTATTATAAAATAATTCTGGCGCTTGATTTTATGCGTTTGCGTAAATTAAAATTTTAAGTGGGATTTACTAAGATCTAAAATAGTACCTCCCACAGGTCTGAATATTTACACCTGTGTGGGGTACTAAATTTTAATACCAATTTTAAATTTCAATCCATTATGTAATATGTTGAAAGGAAAAGAAAATATCTCGAAAACTGTAGCATTGAAAAACTTGAACCTTATAAAAAAAAAATTGGCTAGGGTGGTGGGGGTGTTTACAATCCAACACCTTTCTAGCGGATTATATGAGCGTAAAAGAGATAGAGCCATAAAACGGCAACAGTGTCGAGAATTGCTCTTCCTTCTTCTTGATTTAAATATATAAATGTGAAAAACGCGAGATATAAGGTTGGGTTGGTAGGGTAGAACCTGGATAACTACAAAAATTTTGTAAAGTTTACCAAAGTTTGGCCACAGGAAATATTTTTTTAGATCTATTCGAGATGGCACTTATATATTTTTTAAATAAAAGAAAATTTGCTAAAATAAGAAATCGCAAATATAAACCCAGTAAACACACTTGTGACTTTAACCTAATATTTATATAAATCTATGGCTCATATATTTATTTAAAATATGTTACATCATATTTACGTAAATCTAACATAAAAATATTTTGATAGAAAAATTATGTAAGCATTACGTCAAAACTTTGACTGTAAATTTAAGTCATCATAACCAATGTTAATTTTACGTAAATAATAGGACTTTATAAATAAATTCTTTTACATAAAAAATATTACATACTTATTATATAAAAAATTATATGTAATATTTATGTGATCTAATTTACGTAAACGTTACATAAAATTATTTACTTTAAATGGAAGTAATAAAATTTACATAACTATTATGTAACAATTTAGACATTACGTTTACATTTAAAATTTTACATAACTATTATGCAAAACATTTTATGTAATATCTATATCATCTAAATTACGTAAACGCTCTATAATATTATCTACGTCACATTAAAATTTTGAAATTTACATAAATATTATGGAAAAATGTTAACCTTAAGTTTGCATTTGAAATTTTACATAATTGTGACATACAAATTTTTATGTATTAATTATGTTATCTAAGTTAAGTAATTTCCCTGTAAAATTATTTACGTCAAACTAAAGTCCCAAATTTGACATAATTATTATATAAAATATTTTATGTAATATTTATATCGGGTAAATGAGGTAAACGCTCTATAACGCGATTTACGTCACATTAAAATTTACAAAAATATAAATATCAGTGCTTATTAGTTTCTTCCAAGTAGGCAGAGATGGCGCTAATGTCACTATGTTCCCTGTACAGTGGATGATAATATTATATATATAAAGAGCAAAGATATTTCAATATTAGAATGCGGACTTTGAGGTATCGACAAGATGTCGGTACTTCTCTATAAGAAACACCTCTTTCGCCTCCGTCACTTAAACTAGCCCGTCTGGTTAACTTTGTAGTTTGCCAATGTCGGACCGTGTCAAGCAACCACCGACGGACCCAGAGACAACATAATAACTTACGGAGGCTAACAGAAAAATAGGTCCGCGCAGAAACTACGTTCCTGTAGCGCACAGCGCATTGCGGCGGTGAGTGAAAGTAATGCTTGCATTAAGTAAACACCTACCTTGCCACGTCCATCTCTTTCTATATGAACATAAAAGAAAGATAGAAAATTTATCAATGACCAAATATATTTCACACAATTTTAATTCTGTACCTGCCGGTTTTTGCCTCCGCTTGTCAAAGTCTGTCAAGCCTGGGAAGCGGTTTTTTTAGATTTTTAAAAGTGAGTTATTTTAATCAGTTCTGGTTGGAAATCGCGCGAGTTTATGGTATTAGCTATGTAGTAGATTAACAACTTATTGTAAAGTCTAAAGCATGGGACTATTTGAAGAGTGCCGAAAATTGAGGTTCAGATTTTTGCGAACCAAATTCTTGAAGAAAATATTTTTATGATTTATACAGAGTTAAGCAGCAAAAAGATAATAGGTTAAAATAAAACCAAGAAAAAGAGATATAGGTTAAAACATTTATAAAATCCAAGGCTTTTATACTCGATTTTTTTCCCAATTAATAAAAGAAAATAACATAATAAAATGTTGTTATCTTTATTATTCTATAATATTTGATAATAACCCCCTCCTCCTATTTTAGACTTTTTAAGGGTCCAAAAAACTTTTTGTAAGCTAAAGTTTTTTAGCTGCATGGAACAGTATAAAGTTAATTGAGGTTTGTATAGAGCTAAAACCTTTCACGAGTGCGTTGCTTTTTTAACACTAAAAAATATGAAAAAACCGCGCCTGATAAGTTTTTTCGTATCTTTTTATTATTAAATAAGTAAAAGTATGTGTAAAAAATTAACCAAAAGAATATATGTATTTTATTATGCCTCTGGCTGTACAAGTTGTTCCTTCCTGTAGCCACCGGCTGCGCTCGTATCGCCGTCAAACAATGTTCCTCAAGTATAACACAGTATCGGTCACTCTCGCGTAGCTATTACTTTCTCTATTGACGGACCTTCGTAAATCATCGACGTGGGCCCGCCTCAAGCTGCATGCTCCTGTAGGACTTAAATTTTACCTTATTAATAACTTATTGTGACCTTAAATTTAGATAACAAGGTAAACCTGTTATGTAAAATATCCCTAGTTTTTACTTAACTCTTACGTAACATGGATGTAATATTTATGTAAAAGGCATGTCATTTTATTTACATCATATTTATGTAACAATTAGGTGGGCTTTGCGAATGACATAATGCAAAGTTTTCGCACCTTAAATTTACGTAGCAAGGTAAATTTTATGTAATTTCTACATAACGGTGTTTACTTGGAAGGATGTTAAAAAGTGTTTATTTTGTTAAATTACAAAAATTTTTTGGACTAACAAATTTTATTGTTTAGATATTAGCTACATTAATATTATTCTTAGATTTTTGAGGTATTAATAATTAAATTACAAACTTTTTCCGAGCTTTTTATCTCCAAATACACCCATTACCAAGCTAAAATTACATGATCCTTCTTACCTCCAAAATATTAATTCTGGGCTGGATTATCCCCTTTTATTGCATACCACGTACTAGTAGGAGACCATTTGTTGGTGCTCAAAATGACTTTATGCAGTTCTTTTCTCACAAATACTCAAAATAAAATTAAAAAATTACCAAACACCATCAACTCCCGTTAACAACACTGCCATCAGTTTTCGGAAAATTTCGGAATTTATTCGCGGCTCGTCTTAAGTGGGGAATCAAAATTCGAGTCGTTTCGACGTCGGGTGCAGCACAGTGTTTTGGTCAAATATTACCTCAAATTACGTAGACTCACGATCCAAAGTTTTACTGTCCACACCAAGTTTAAACCTATTAGGTAAAAACTTTTATATGTCTAAACAAACACATCCCAATGAAATGTGGATGACAAGAATTATTATCTTAGTTATTGTAGGTAACTGAAAAAAGTTAGTTTTAAACATTGTATGGACCCAAATCTTCCAACGAAGGTCAATTTACTGAAAAATATAATTAAAATAAACATTCAAGAAACAGAAACCCACAAAACTAATTCAAAAATATTAAGAAATTAATTTTTAAAAAAATTAACTTAAAAATAAAATATTGATAAGGAAGCCCGTTTCTTATAGTAAACCATTACAGGCGTTTAAAAAATGCATTTTAGTTGCCAACAAATGAGTTAATTTACATATTAAGCCTTTAAAATGAAAAAACAAAATGTATTGTTGTATTGGCGCATCGCTGCTAAACGTTTAGAATGGCGTTTCGGGCGCCGATCAAATTTGTAATAATTATTTACCTATTCGGACAAGAACACCCCCTGTGACGTCGCCTTGCAGAACGACCCGACCTAGAATATTGTAGTATAATTGTAGGTCACGCACCCACGTCGGTGGACCTCGGAATAGTTACATTTAATAAATAAAAGTTTGGCAACGTCAATTTTATTACAATTCTACTTTAAAACTCATGCTAAATATAACATCTCATGAATTGGACGTTATACCGAGTGTGTGTATATATTTGCATTTTTTGATTGGATTGATTGACAAGTTTTTACGTTCGTATCTTTTCACAAGCTATCGTTTTAGACTATTTTTAAATTTAACTCAGGGTTAAAATAGTCCAAGATAAATTTAACCCTGGATTAAAAATAAAACGATAGCCTGATAGGAATGTGAAAACCGTTTGGTCCTATCTTTAACCGTTATAATGTTATGGGCTGTCAAAGTCATAACATGGCTATTTTCACTTGTCAATACTTTAAAAATAGTTGAAAATAGGTATAGGACATTATGCATAAAATGTACCTAAAATTTTTTGTAGAATCCAAAAATATACGGGGTGTTTTATTTGAAATAACCAAGTTTCTGTCAAGATTTCCTGTACATGGCAACACTGCAAATACGAAATTATTTTATAAATATGCTTACATGGACTTGTGTTAGAATAGAAAGTTTGAAAAGTTTCTATTGTATAGTGTCTAAAATAATCTAATAGGCACCCACTTCGGAACACCCAGTATGACTTCCAACATACATCCTAAATTTATTGACGTCCGTTTTCACTTTGGCCCGACCTTGAATTTTATCCTAAAAATTACGTCGCCGTAATTAATGTTAATTTACGTCGTTGAGAAGTAGCAAGTATCACCAACATTTGGCTACGTCAGTTTTGGTATGTATCGATGTCATGCACTAGTTGTTGGCGACGTTAGGTCTTAATAAAAAATATGTTGTTTGATGGACAAACCAACTGCCGACCTAAATTTGGGTCAAAACCGACGTCATGTTAGGTTGTAATTAGTCTGAAGTCAGAAAAATTATGCATGTGTCTACTCATTAAAAATTTAAAAAAGGTAATTATTGAGAATAAAAGTTAAGTTATTAGCATAAGGGTAATTATCTTAAATAAAAATGTATGTATTCATAGAAAACTCGGTGGTGAATTGGCAACTATGCATTTTATGGGAAAATGAATCTTATGGATGGTTGTTCGGGGTAGTATTGTTTACTGTTACATCTCCCTTTTATTAATCCAAGGAGTTATTCTTTATCAATTATTATGTAGTTTATTTGGTTTCGTTTTGTTTGTCGGGTCGGCGTTAGACATCCAGGAGTAGTTGAAAATTTAAAGAGAGTATTTGTCATGCACAAAAGCTGCTCCCTCTGGAAATGCCTATATTTATGTTAATACAGGGTTCCTAAGATTTTCCTTAGGGATAGGATTTCAATAAATCAAACAGAAATGGCATATAAAGTTCTGCGCGCACAAAAGAAACAGGTATATTGAGCAATGGTGCCAGTTTGTTATTATCTCCGGACTGCTTTCATTAGAAAAAGTTGTCGCCACTCTTTCATTGTGAGCATAAATCATAGTTGCAATAATAACCGTTGACAAGATGTCTGCAAATTCCGCTAGATTAGATGTTTTCAGGTCCAAACCACAGATTTTTCTTGCTTAAAGGAGGCGGCAGGGTCCATTATTTACGATACTGAGCGATAAACTCGTGAGGTTCTTAACATTAGAAAGAAATATGTTCGCTTTTAATTAAATTTCTTTCCATTCTGTTCTACTAGTGACATCTATCCGGAAACGGCCAAACCATGCAGCTAGCACTAGCAGCCAAAGAAATCAATAAACGGCGCTGTTTTTCCTGCAGAGCTCTTTGCTTGCGATATTATTGATTTTAAATAAAGCTGGCCCTACACTACATTTGATATTTTCGAGGTGTTTTATGACATGATCTCGAAACATGTAGCGAACCAATTCTTCAAAACTAGCGGGAGGGTAAAAGCGAAAAATAAGGGGTTGCCAATATTTGTAACACCCAAAAAGGGGTGAAAAGATTTATTTTGCTCTGTTTCTTTACAAAAAACATTTTTTTTACGAAAAACTTGAGCTCTGCCACTTTTTTTAATTTTTTCTTCAACTTTCTCGAAATTTTCGTCATACCATAGAAAAAAATTATTTCCCCCATGGTCATACTCTACTTTTATTCGAAAAAATTTAGAAACAGAGACGGGATCAGTTTTCCTAAAACGGGGGATCTTGGTTTCGAGTGAAAAGATAAAGGGCGCCCCAAGCAAAAATTTTTCAATTAAATTAGCCGAACGCAAAAATGTTAGAAAAATAAAGCACGAAATAAAAATGGCGCCGCTTACAATTTTTTTCAAAAATTACGTAATTTCGGGAACGCAAAGAAATAGGTCTAAAGAGTATAATTTTTAAGAAAAAAAAATCAATTTTCTCGCCCTCCTCCACTGGGAATACAGGGGCCGTGCACAAATTACGTAATGGTCATAGGGGGGAGGGGGGTTAAAAAACGTTACGTAGTGGGGAGGAGGGTTTTCGACAGCGTTTGCATTTGTGTGAAACTAAGAAAATTTGGAATGAAAATAAGTGAAAAGTTTTTTTTTGAGGGGGGTAGTGGTCTTGAAATCGTTACGTAATATTAGGGGAGTGGCGTGCCAAACCGTTACAAAACATTACACAGGGAGGGGGTCAAAAATTGGTAAAATCACCGTTACGTAATTTGTGTACTGCCCCACATCTGACTGTTCTTCCTTTTTGATTTCGAATCAAGTGCAAAACCCGGGTTGGACGTTCGAAGGCGTCAACCCGTCCTATTTGCGTGATAAAGTTTGTAAGGAAATATCTCAGTCGATTTCTCCGGCCGTGTATGAACGCTTTAGGTTAGGCATTTGCATGTATCTTAGTCCCTATCCTGTAAACAGTGCGTAAGGACAATGGTTACAAAATGAAAAGCCGAAAAATATTTTTTTTTACGATATCTTTCATCAGTTTGGTATTAAAGTCGAGCAAAAACAATTTTTATTCCAGTACTAAAGTTATGAAAATGGAAAACATTAGAAAACAACAACCTGGAATGGATTTACTACATGTAATATGTAGTGACAACATCACTCCATGCCCATCCTTTTCTGCCTAATGTGCTTTTCCGTTTGTCTGCGTCTTATACACGGCTGCTTGGCCCCCTAAGGATTTGCTCAGGAACCCTGTATTAATATTACTATTTTGTTGGGTAGCAGAACTCGTTACTCCATTATTTTAGATACTCTGGCGAAGTCGTATCATTGCTTTGCGAACAATGGCCATATTTTTAGTTTCAAAAAAACTTCCAGCCCTTATTTAAGTTATGGAGATCTCTCCACATTCGAGCCAATGAATGCATTGTTTCCTGCAACAAAAGAAACTTCTATAGCTTTAAAATTTTTGGATACAATAAAATGAATTGCGTATTCAGGTTTTATCACTCGGTTTGGAAAATGGAATCTAAAAAATTAAGTAAAGATTTGTATGGAAACTTCCCTCGCTTAAGAAAAAAAAACTACTTCTCGTTTACACATCGATCTGCTGGTACCTTAATAATGTTTTACTTTAACTGCTGGAAGCGGCAGTGATTTGCATGTTTTATATTATTTTTATATCGTATATATTGCACATTTTAATAAAGTGCCAAAAAACATCATTTTAATAGGTGCTTTGTTTTTATTTAAGCAAGAAATTGTACTTTATTTTTTACAGGTTTTCATTTTAAATATTCTAATAAATTTTGAGTTTTTCTGGATTGGGTCCAGACTTTTTCTAGGTGTATCCAGACTTTTCCAGGGTGTATCCGGTCTTTCTCAGGGTGTATCTAGGCTAGGGTGTAACCCTCGGTGTAACCAGACTTTTGCAGCGTATCCAGACATATCCAGTGTGTATCCATACTTTTTTTGTGTGTCCAGAGTTTTTCAGAGTGTCTCCATAGTTTTCCAGGGTGTTATATCCAGCTATTTCTCTATTTTCCAGCATTAAAAGAATACAGACAATATAAAATAATAAAATAATAATTGGAGCTAGAAAAACGCCGAAGATCAAGTGATTATTTTACCACTAGAATAAAATTCCCTCTGTTTTTCATCTTAACCGACAAAAAAAAATTAACGTAAAAAAAATCGATTTTAACGTAATGCCCATAATAAAAAAAAACATTTATACATTCAGCTTTAAGTATTTCTAGGGAAGAAATCATATGAATTAATAATTACAGTTTATGTTTATAAAATATAAAAAATGGTGAGTGGACCTACTATTTTATATATATATAAATCAAAATCGAAAAACTATATGTTTATATAATATAATATTTATTATGTTAATTAATATGGGCACTTAAACCAATAATTTATAAACTAGTTTGGTTGTTCAATAAAAAGTTAAAGTTTTAAATGCTTTTTAAACCCTTTAATAGTTTTTGACTTTAGGCTTTCAGGATATGGACTACAAATCTTAGCTATCTGATAGGAGAAGGAGCGTTAGAGTGTATTCAGAGTTTTTCTGGGTCTATCTTGAGGCTGTATCCATACTTTTTCAGAGTGTATCTTGACTTTTCTATTACATTTTAGTGCAATTAAACTAAGATTTTAGTTTAATCACGCAAAAACGGCTGAACAGATTTCTGTAAAATCTGGTAATTAACATAGGCTACTACAAAAGCATACCTTTCAACTTATTGCTTTTATGTTTAGGAACGAAAAAATGTTTGATAAGAAAAATAATGATTTTTACAAAAACCTGAATAAACTTAATAAAAATTAAAAATCAGTAAAATTATGCTCTAGATTGAAAAATATATTTCTAGGATACTAGAGTATTTTTTTTATAATATTACAATTTTTTCCTACTTTACTTTCTTTTTTGCTTTAAACTTAGGGCCCCTAAAAAAACTGTAATTGGGCATTGTGGTGTCACACTGCCCGTATGATCTGCCACATTCTTCAGGCTTTTAATTTACTAATAAAAAGAGAGTTTTACCAACAGAAAACTGTTGGATTTTTCGCCTTCTCCACCAGTTCTACCACTGACTGGTTTCAGACACAGTCCATCCACCAGTCGGGCTGATGAATCGATAGCAAAAAAACGAACTTTATAAAATACACCGGAGTACCACGAGAATACATACCGAGTGCGACTTGAAGACTAGACGCAGACACGTGTTTCAGTCTTGTTAGAGATAATCAGTGCGACATAAGTTTTTATAGTCGAATAATATGAACGATCTAATCAACAACTCATGGACAAATGTTCGGCACAACATTAGTTAACAGAATAAGAAATAAATTCCCAATGTCCATAGTGGAGTTAAATATAAATAAAAAGAGAGTTTTACTTCTCCACCAGTTCTACCATTGACTGGTTTCAGACACAGTCTATCCACCAGTCGGGCTTTCTACTATGACGAATCGATAGCAAAAAAACGAACTTTATAAAATACACCGGAGTACCACGAGAATACATACCGTGTGCGACTTGGAGACTAGACGCAGACACGTGTTTCACTCTTGTTAGAGATCGTCAGTGCGACATAAGTTTTTATAGTCGAATAATATGAACGATCTAATCAACAACTCATGGACAAATGTTCGGCACAACATTAGTTAACAGAATAAGAAATAAATTCTCAATGTCCATAGTGGAGTTAAATATAAATAAAAAGAGAGTTTTACTTCTCCACCAGTTCCACCACTGACTGGTTTCAGACACAGTCTATCCACCAGTCGGGCTTTCTACTATGACGAATCGATAGCAAAAAAATGAACTTTATAAAATACACCGGAGTACCACGAGAATACATACCGAGTGCGACTTGAAGACTAGACGCAGACACGTGTTTCACTCTTGTTAGAGATAATCAGTGCGACATAAGTTTTTATAGTCGAATAATATGAACTATCTAATCAACAATTTATGGACAAATGTTGGGCACAACATTAGTTGAAGACTAGACGCAGACACGTGTTTCACTCTTGTTAGAGATCATCAGTGCGACATAAGTTAGTTCGTTTTTTTGCTATCGATTCGTCATAGTAGAAAGCCCGACTGGTGGATAGACTGTGTCTGAAACCAGTCAGTAGTAGAACTGGTGGAGAAGGCGAAAAATCCAACAGTTTTCTGTTGGTAAAAACTCTCTTTTTATTTATATTTAACTCCACTATGGACATTGGAAATTCATTTCTCATTCTGTTTTAATTTACTGTTTGCTGTTTTTTCTTTGATTATAACAAAGATAAAGAATAGCCATTTTATAATCCCTCTCTTAATACTCTTTTGCCAATGCCAATGGGATGAATTAATTTTAAAATGAGTTCAAAAGTCCTTTGCTTTCGAGATACAGGGTGTGTTTTTTTGTTATATCTTGCTTAGAAATCACAAGAAAAAAAACGTCGGCACTATTTTTTACAGTTCCGCACGAATATTAAACAACTACTAGTCCCTAATTACTGATTGGGCATAAAAGCAATGTACAAAAAAAAAATGTTTTTCTCGTGATAATTGCAAAAAATTTTAAATTAAAATGGTCCGGTTGTACGTTTTCCTGGTATTGAGGGGAGATCCTCAGATATACAAAACATTAACATATCCTGTTATTTTTCTAAACACAAGTTTTTTTTTTTTAATTAAAATAATACGAATGTCTTTTTTAACCATTGCAGAAGTATTTTTACAGCCTGTACCTTCTTAACCAATCAGTTTAAAAAAAAACCTGAGTGGTACATTTTTTCCTCCACTTGTCGAACTTTAAAAACATTTTTTTTTAAACAGTTTGGACATCCAACATTAAAGGAACTTTTTTACTTATTTTTTCATTTCCAGGGTCTTATTGGAATATGGCCTGAGTGCCGACGCTACCCTAATAGTAACTGACTTTAAGCCGCTTGCGATATGCGTGTTAAAAAAATTTCCTCGCTGTTTTTGGTTACCTATTTTTTTCAATTTTATTTATTTTTGGACAAACTGAAAAAAATACAAAAAAAATGTTTACTACTTTTTTATAATTAAAAAAGGTAAAATCCGTAAATATTTTGGCAGTCACTGGAATTTTTTTGACCTTTTTAAATATATATTAATTCGTTTCTGATTATATTTGTGAGTTTTAAACTCCCACAAATAAAGTCAGACAGTAACACTATTACAGCCGACCTTAAATCTGATGAAACCGCCCGGCCATAATAGCGCCTGGCTGAAAGTCCCTAGCAGTGGCGGTCCCAGGGGGGGGGCAGGGGGGCGATCGCCCTTCCCCCTTTTGTTCAAAAAAGTAGACAACAAGACATTCTAAAATCCCTCCACAGTATTTTGAGACAGTTTGAAACAGACGAACACCACTATCTTAGAAATACAGAGCAGTACTATATAGTTTCAATTTATAAACAAGTTTTAGACAAAATCATTTCGGATATAAAATCAAGGTTCAATAACAAGACTCTAGGTATTTTTGACCTGAACATATTCATATCAAGTTTTATACAACGTGAAGCCAAAATCAGGGCAAAATTAACTAATGATTTCCAAATACTATAAACTGTTTGATTAATACAAAACACAAATTCTTGAACTTTTATTGGGAGAAGTCAGTATTTGGAAACATTATTGGTCACAAGTATATATATGATAACGTTTTCGAGGCAATGAACAAGTGTGGTGATATTTTTCCGTTAATAAAAACATTCTTGGATGTTTGTCAGTAAGTAATGTTTCGTCAGAAAGAAGCTTCTCCTGCCTCAGAAGATTGAAAATATAAGTACTTAAAAACACTATGACGAACTTTTTTTTGAGACAGGCATCTTATATTTGAGATACCTTCATCAAAAACTGTCTGCAGATAACTGAAGCATGGGTTTTTTGGTTACCGATGCAAAATAACTTTTTTTTTGATCACGGGTGCAAGAAAATAGTATTATTGAAAAAATCTAATTATTATTGCCTAAAAATTAAGCCATTTCCACCAGTTTTCACCAAGTATTTACGAAAAAATCATTTAAAAACATCGTCAAAATATTAAACTATCAAGGATTAAAATGTCGCAACAATAAACGTCACCGAGTAAAAAGGCACATCGCTATGGACACTATTGTTATTTCATTTACCAGCCGCCTTGATTTATAGTGTTAAGATGGTGTGTTGCGAGAAGTGCTCTTCGTTCGAGATTTTTTAAAAGATTTGCTCGCTGCGCTCGTTATTTAAACCAACGCTTGTAAAAAAAGCACTATTTTAGCCACTAGTTGTGAAAACTACTATTTAGATCTAAAAAAAAAGTTTTTAGCGATCAGGTTTTGTTTGTGGTTTGTTTTTTATCTATGTTTTTAAGAACTGAAAAAATTATACGTAGTTACTCAAGCGCGGATTTCAGAGGGGTAGGTACAAAAATATTTAGAAAATCAAAAGTAGGGCATAAATTGCGGGCTACAACACCTTTGATATTTACGGTATTAGTTTAATTAAGTATTAACAATCGCATTTGTAGGATCACTTTCTTAAAAATTTTCGCCTGCTGAGCTTTTCAGTGCAATTTTCTTAAAAATTCTCGTCTGCGGCGCTATGATACGTTAATATTTACGACTTTAGTTTAATTTGACTCAAAAATTGCATTTTTAATGTAATTTTCTGAAATTTTCGGCGCATTTGAACATTTTTTTAAATGAAAAATGCCCTTTAGACTTGAGGCAAAATCCGCGTTTGTAGTTACTAAGTTTTGCTGTTATGGTTGGTTACTAAGTTTTGTTTGTATATATTGATATGTTCCTTTTTTTCGTATCGAAACCGCCCCCCCCCCTTTTCAAAAGGCTGGAACCGCCACTGTCTATATGGTAGTTTTTACAGCTAGTGGCTAAAATAGTGCTTTTTTAGGAGTGTGGCTTTAAGAACGAGAGCAGCGAGTAATCTAAAAACGATAGTAAAAAAAGCACAGTTTAGCCGCGGGTTGTTAACACTACACAAACATGAAAAAAACATACAAAAATGAAAAAAACATACAAAAAAGCATTTACTTCGTCAGCAGCTACACCATGTTCAAATTTCGCACTATATTCTTCTATTGGTCAGTTAATTTTTTTACATTATTTGTATGCAAAAAATAAATTTTTTTGCACCCCTGAATAATGAAATAGTTATTTAAACAACGAAGTTTGAAAACGACTCCTTGTACACGATCCAGACAGTCGATGGCGTGGGCAAAGAGGATTTCAAACGAGTTTTTTACGATACGTTTTATACGATTGCAAATACAAGAGACAAGAAAAATAAAATTTCAATTTAACTCGTTTTTATTAATAAAATATTCTAATTTGAAGTATCTAATTAACAAAACAAAGGAGCCGTGACGGTTGCTGTGAAACTCAGCCAACTTATATTGTTGGGTGACAACAACAAAAATCACAATGACGGGAGACCCGTGTGCAAAAATGAGGTAAGCGTGTGCAAAACGTTTTGCACACGGCGTGCGCAAAAAGCCGTTTTTAGATCGTGTTCTCCATGCGCAAAACCCCATTTCCAAGAGAGTCGTATAAAAAAATGTTTTGCGTCGGTACCAAAGAAGCCATGTTTTTGATGAAGGTATAAACAATATTTGCACTTACCCTGTTTATTACAAATATTATAGCTTAATTCTGTTTTCTACCATATAAACTTTTAAAAATTGAGATAGGAAAGTCCTATGACAATAGCTGAGCAAGTTGTTTATCAAGTTTAAAACGACAAGGGCTGACCAGTGGTTAAAAAAGATGGAACGAATTAATCTAATTTGGGGCCTTGTTACCTTAAAAACCCCCCAACACAATGGGTAAATTCAACCCATAGATATAGGAGAGGGGAATAGATAATGCGTGGGCGAGCATTCAGCTTTATTGGGCGACCATTTTTATGCTTGCCAACGTCACAGTCGGCAAATTAAATCTATTAGTTTTAAAGTGCAAACTAGTGTACGGACATATGTCGATAATTTCAATCCCGTTGGATTTTTTATGAAGGAGTTTTGTGAGCATGTGGGATTGATAGCTCTTTAGTTACACAATCAAGTGTTACCGGGCTGCTTATTCTTGAAAGTGAGAGATGGGAGGATCCCCGGGAGCTCCCCGGGGACTGTTCCCTCAGTCACGGTTCCCGGAAGAAGATATACCTGTCCCTGGGAACACTGTTGCCGGTTTGTGCAACCAATCAAAAAGCAGCACATTTGACTTACCAGACTAAACAAAAATATTTCTGTGCTAATTATTATATTATGTAAGTATAATAGATATATTAAATTCCGAAGGGTATATTAT